>NC_051165.1:219216961-219546961 GCF_013339725.1 Rhipicephalus microplus
AAGCATGTGACCTTTTTTTCTTTCTTTTTTTTTTTGGGGGGGGGGGGTCGAATATGAGAGGCTTTTTGTTGTCCTCCAGCGGGCATAGCCAGGCTGGTTTGTGCTGACTCTTCACAGCTCAAGGTATGTGGTAGGGTATTACACGTCTGCCTCGAACTATTTATTGGCCGGTACACTGCGATACGCTAACAGATGCACGCGATTCTGTTTTCACGCTACTTGTGCGTGCTCTACGCAAATATAGTAATCGGTGGTAAACTCGATCGATCGGCTAGCGACGTCCCGTCAATCGTATACATATAGTATACATATAGTATACATATAGTATACATATAGTATACATATAGTATACATATATGTGTATAGCATGGATGTGCGCGCTTATGTGAAGCCGCTTTTCCAGTTGTTTGGAACGCGTTTTTCTCCGCTTAAAAAAAAAAAGCGCTTTCGATCCGAGGCTGAAAACACGTCCGATTACGAGATTGCCCTAGTTCAGAGATCGTCGAGGGGGCGTTGTCCAATTGAGTGAAGCCCAACTACTCCCAACAGCCGCAGGGCGGGCACTGCCGAAAACGCCGAGTCGCAAAGATCGTCGAGTCTCGTTTGATTACGCGCGGCCGCGATATCATTAGTGATTGTGACACCTTAATGGCGATGATTAAGAAAGATGTATTACGTGCATGCATCTCTTGGTCTTGAGATGGATGCCCGTTGCTGTTCATCTCTGATGCGAGAAGTAGAAATTGACTGATTTGTTCTTTGTAAAGGTGTGTGCATAGATTGTGATGCCGCTATTCGATTTATCGGCAGGCTTTTATACATATAGACACCATGGCGCGCTCGCTCGCTAGTGCGCACTCAGTCAGCGTCAGCCGGGGTTGTTTTTTTTTGTTTTGTTTTTTGCCGCTCGTAATTCGCACGCATAGGTGGCTTCTCAATAGGCTGTTCGCGCCCTTCGATGCGCGAGTGCTGCTTCGTTGCGAACAGGCTAGCGAAACTGATTGTTTTCGCGCTGCAGGAAACGCACGGGAACCGGCCGACTGTATACGACTCGGGCAAAACAACGTCGTCCTTTGATTACGATTCGCAGCTTAACTATAGAGGCTGTTATTAAAGGTTGGCCGCCTTTTCGTTCTGCTTCTTATAAGAGATGAATTACCCTCTGGAGGCACGTTAAAGAACCCCAGGTGGTGGAAATTTCCGGAGCCCTCCACTACGGCGTCTCTAATAATCATATAGTGGTTTTGGGACGTTAAACCCCACATATCAATCAATCAACCCTCTGGAGGTGAAAGGAATTAATGCTTAACGATGGTGTGGCGCTCGTATACCGATGTGGTGCGTTCGTTTTCGAGTGTGACCGCGCATGGAATGAGCAACCTTTAGAAGAGTCACATGGCGTTGTTTGTGACTCTGCAACCGTGACCGCAGCTCGAACATAGCAGCTGTAAGGGACAGTTGTTAATTTGTTGCCTAAGCTGGTTAACGTTCCTTTGAATTCATCTTTTGGTCAGGCTGCTCACGCGGGCTGCTTTCAATTCACCCGTGCATGTTCGCAGGTATAGGGAACCTCTGTTTAACACATGAATTAAAGTTTATTAAATGTACATTTCTTGATTTCTTTTCTCCACATATATCACTCCCAGCACGACCTACGGTAGCTGCTGATGCATAAAAAGTGCTTATTGCCTCCCGGAGTTTGGGCTCAAATGCCCTGAGGAGGCATTAGTGATATTTCTGCATTTAGAACTGATAGTTGGGCAAGTTGGTATAAAGCCATGTACTATACTGAAACGGTGCCACAAGGTAAGACGAATGCACCCGGTAAAAGGTGAACGCGGAACATATATGCGTGCACTTTTCGTATCCATTCGTCCTATACCTTGTGGCGCCGTTTCAGTGGTATATTTCTACATTCTCACATTTTGGTAGCATGATCACGAAATCCCTCGTTTATTGAATACTCGCCGAGCACCGCACATGTCACTGTCAATATTGTATCGTTTACGCTTCGATATAGCGCCTGTGGTTTGGGCCACTTCACAGGCGTATTGCATCCTATAGGTCATAAATAATTGGTCGGTGTTGACGCACCCCCGGTATCTGACGTGACACATTTAGGCCAAACCTGGCCCACCCCCATTTCATCGTCGGGGCCGTGCAAGATTGTTCACAGCGTGGTTTGCATGCAGGGAGTGCGGCGGCGTGAAAGACGGAACGCGAGTATCTATACTTGCCTCCGTAGCGAAGGGAAGCCACATTGCGGCGCTTTTCTGGCTGCTATACAACGCAAACCGGGCGAACGTCCCTGTCATTGCCTCCTCCGCGCTTCTGCCTCCGCCGTTGGAACGGCTCGGGGCTATTTTGGACGGTGCCGATGCTGTTGACGTATAGTCCGCCGCGGGGCTTCTTCGTTCGCTGTCGACGGTTGAGGTTATCAGCCCCCCTCCTCCCTTCGTGTACCACAGGCAGCACCTCCTGTCAAAACAAGCACGAAACACCCGCGTGGGCCGCGACCGAAGAAGCTGGCCGTCGTCGACGCGGCCTTGTTGCAGGAGGCGCGCGCAATTGGTGACCGCGTTAGCAGCCTACAAGGCGCGAAGGAGCAAGTCGGATTAGAAGAAAAAAAGCCGGGATGAGGCAGCCCCGACCCGACAGTGTTTACTTGCATCCTGTTCAAGCGGGGTCGAGTCAACACCCCAACGCACGCGCTCGATCGTCCTTCATTTCGCAGGCGGATTGACACCCAAACTCTCTTTCGACCGCCATTCAGAACGACAGTTGGCCTGAGTTGGTAGCGAATCGTAATTGGCTGCGTAGTGCGACAAACGCGGACGAGAAAGAACGAGAGGACGTCACGCGCGCGCTGGGCGCCATCTGTGTTCGTGGTGTCGTCTTGTGTGTTCACGCTGTGCGTAAGAGGTGTATAGCGCCGCTAACTGCGAGGGCGCGGGTTCGATTCCCGAACACGACGGCACATTTGTTGCAGGGTGATCTGCAAACAAGTAAAAAAAGAGCCCTGTGATATTAGGTTTAGGTACAGGCTAAAAAACTTCCAATTATAGCCTGGCCCGATAACCTATACGTGCGTCCATTTGACAACTGAGTTTCGGCTCGAATCGCTCGCTGGATTTCGTGCCGACTGGTTGTGCCCCCGCGATCTCCGATGACAGCGCAGCTCTGGCCAACTGGATCGCCCTACGCCATCTCCTGACGCCGACAAGAGCTCTCGCTGAGTGGGGCCCCGTCCTCGGGCTTCTGCGACCGTGTCCATCTTTCCTATCTTCCACTTACTTCTGTATGTCGCTGTCCCTGCGCCATGCTCTTTCACCCTCTCTCTTTCTATACCTTTTAATCCTATTCTTTTAATCCCTCCTTACCCACACGCCTCGTGAGCTACTGTGGAGGTGTCCTCCCCCTGAGAGACGGTTACGGGGCTCACTTTTATCTTTTCATTTAAGAATCACACAAGAAAAGCTCGACTGAAAGAACTTCACACATGACATGTTCCCTATATTTTTTTTTTCTCATTCATAACTTAGCATGTGTGGCTGGAGATAAGTGGATTAAGGTGTCGTGCCGCTGTTAACGGCACTGACTCTGATAGCATCGATGACGTCAGTGTGTACCCTTCTGTATATGATCAATTTCAACTCTGTTATCAGTCGCAACTACTGTAGGGGCACTTTCGCTGCGGCAGTTTTCAGCAGCGTTTTCAGTTGGAAACTTTCCGATTCAGCGCCGCGTGCGGCGGCATTCCCTGGCGCAGTGGGTGCGAAGGGCTGAAATTAGCCGCGGAAACGGCGTGACCAGTGACGTCGTTGGGTGTGGGAGGCCGTTTTCTTTTTTTTTTTTTTTCCAAATTCAGGCTTGGCGCGTGTGTTGTATATACACAGGACGCTTGCAACAGGATCGAGAGAGAAAGCTCGCCTGCATCCTGTATGCAAATAGCAGCTGGACGCGTGACGCATCGCTTGCGAGATCCGAGGCCTCTGTGTTGTTTGTTTTGTTTTTTTCCTTTAATTTCTCGTCGCGGAAACAAGCGCCGCATATACGACACGGTATAAGTGTGTAGACGAGGCGCGGAGTTCAGTTCCGGTTGTTGACGCTCACGACGTTAATCACGCCAAGGCTCGGCGAGAGTGTTATACGGCACAGTCGAGCTCAGAAGTCTCCGAAGATGACTGCTTCGGGAAATTCTCATGTGTATAGCCCTAACCTTGCAACGTGTCATTGACTCGCCGCGCCGCGTGGTCTCTACTCGCGTAGTCCGTATTGCCTATAGCTAACCTCAGTAGGTACGTCTAAGCCATGGACTTCTGTAGATTGTGATACTTCGCGCGTCACGGCTGTATCTGGTGTCGTCGACTCAACTCATTCTCATCTCCTTTTCTATTAGGGGCGAAGCTCCTTAGGGCGTGGGCTGTGCGTCCCCTGTATGTAGCCACCTCTAGTTTAGTTCTTGCAGTGTTCACTAGATGGCGGCACCGTCCCCTGTATGTAGCCACCTCTAGTTTAGTTCTTGCAGTGTTCACTAGATGGCGGTACCGTCTCCTGTATGTAGCCACCTCTCGTTTAGTTCTTGTAGTGTTTACTAGATGGTGGTACTTGTAGCTGATGATGAAAAGATGCAAGATGTTATAAACTAGAAAGCGGTACTTGTAGTTGATGAAAGACGCGAGATCTTATAAAATAGGAATGATGTCACATATGGCGCGTGTCATTGGTTGAAGGCAATCGTTCGATTTAGTGCGGCGACGTACGCTAGGGGGAGCGATGTAATAAAATCGAGTGGGCAAAATGTACAGAGGATTCATGGTTTACCAGGTTTACCTCCGGAGCTTCGCCCACTCATCATCATTCACTTTGTGGATATGGCGGCACTTTTTGGAACGAGGATCGATGATAAAGCGTTGTCTTAAGCGGTAAGTATTAAGCGATAGGTTAAAGGCACACTTGACATCCCCTCTGATGGTTGGGGGGCTGTGGGGAGGAGGGGGGGGGAGGAGTGGGTATACCCTGTGTGAACGCCCATGGAAAGTGCAACGCTTTAACGTACGTCGTGGCGCTTTGCTGCAAATATACGTGGAACGACATTGGGAATCTGTTTAACGCTTCGCCTTACGTCAGCGAATAAGCCTGCGCAGTTGCGCAAGACGGTCCGCTTCTCTGTTTTATGTGATGTTGAGGACCGCGCATCGGGAAGGGAAACGAAGCACGATAGGAGTAACATTATAAGAGATCGGAATACGGCAGAATGGGTCAGGGAACAGTCAGGGTGTTAGCGGCTATCTATAGTGGACATCAAGTGGAAGAAATAGACCTGGCCTGGCATGCTCAAGACAACTGGTCAGACAAATGTAGCGACAAAGCTAACAAATCTAGCGAGGGAACACGACAGGGCGCGAGGAAGTGCAAAGCGTTTTCAGGACACCCATCGGTGATTGGATGAAAGGAAGCCGCACGGAATACGTCACTTGAACTTCCAGTGAAATCTGCCGGTTTCGGCGGAACAAGAATTCTTGCTCCACGGAGCAATCCGCGGTTGCTCTCAATCTACCGTTGAAACACACAATTCACGCTCCCGATCCGCCATTGGAATTCGAATGCTCCGCTCAAAGCAGAAAAAACGTGATCTAGATCAGCCATTGGAATTCAGCATTAGTTCTCGGTGTGGAGGAGAAGTGGCGTTAACTTGTGCGCGCCGATGTCAATGTGCCGTACCCAAATTGCGCAATAACGTTGAGAAGAGCTGCAAGTAGCCCCGCCGCGCTGGTCTAGTGGCTAAGGTACTCGGCTGCTGACCCGCAGGTCGCGGGTTCGAATCCCGGCTGTGGCGGCTGCATTTCCGATGGAGGCGGAAACGTTGTATAGGCCCGTCTGCTCAGATTTGGGTGCACGTTAACGAACCCCAGGTGGTCGAAATTTCCGGAGCCCTCCATCCACTACGGCGTCTCTCATAATCATATGGTGGTTTTGGGACGTTAAACCACACATATCAATCAAATCAAGAGCTGCAAGTACCTCTACGAGAAAAAAGTTTGTTTCGTGTTGCGATTTCTACGAAAGAGAGGGGTCGACCGGAATCATATCTTTTTTTTTTTTAGGGGCGAAGCTCCTTGGGCGTGGGCTGTGCGTCCCCTGTAGCCTGTATGTAGCCACCTCTAGTTTAGTTCTTGCAGTGTTCACTAGATGGCGGCACCGTCCCCTGTATGTAGCCACCTCTAGTTTAGTTCTTGCAGTGTTCACTAGATGGCGGTACCGTCTCCTGTATGTAGCCACCTCTCGTTTAGTTCTTGTAGTGTTTACTAGATGGTGGTACTTGTAGCTGATGATGAAAAGATGCAAGATGTTATAAACTAGAAAGCGGTACTTGTAGTTTATGAAAGACGCGAGATCTTATAAAATAGGAATGATGTCACATATGACGCGTGTCATTGGTTGAAGGCAATCGTTCGATTTAGTGCGGCGACGTACCCTGGGGGGGAGCGATGTAATAAAATCGAGGGGGCAAAATGTACAGAGGATTCATGGTTTACCAGGTTTACCTCCGGAGCTTCGCCCACTCATCATCATTCACTTCGTGGATATGGCGGAATTTTTTTCATTGATTTATTGCGGTAATTTTCAGACTACCGTCACCGGAGCATGCATGCATGCGTGCACCGCGCCCGAACCGCGTTCGCTCCATTGCTGGAGTTTTGGGCGTACAAATTGCGTCGCTGACGTATAGGCACGGAGAGAGGAGGGAGTTCAGTCTCCCTTCCGTGCACCATCTGTCCACTGCATCGAGTCGCGCGATGTCTTTTTGCGCTTTTCGTGTCTTCACGTTGCGTCCTTCTTCCGGCTCGCAATTAGCATAATGCGCTCCTGCGACGCGTGATAAATGGTTCCTCGGACTCGCATCTTCCTCCCTCGACCGTGTCATTCGCCGCATATTCGACTTCGTGTATTTTTTTTCTTTTTTTCAAAAATGTTTATTTCGATGATATAAACGATGCCGAGAAAACGCGTGAAAAATGACCCGTCTTGGCGTCGTATCGTGTCGCCGTTTGCATGTGTAAGACGACTCCTTGTGACACGAGTGTGGCAGGGGTGACCTGCGTGCCTCCCGTGGTCCTTCTCGAGTGCTGTCCGGGTCGTTGATCTGAGCGGAGCCGCATTTCGAAATTGTTCGTTCCGTTACGCCGCGTGTCGAATTTCTCCTCTCCTCCTCCGGGGCATTGGGTGTTTTAACAGTGGCGGCAATACTGTACCGTATAAGCTCAAGGTGAACGTGTGACAATATTGTGTTTGGTTGCGAAGGAAATTCTCGGCGTCGGTCGGTGTCATTTTTTAAACCACGTTTGTACGATCCAAAACGTTTTAGCTGCTAGCGTTGCTCACTGCGTACGGTGATGACGTAAGTGACTAAATACACCTCATTAGACGCCTTTACATTTCAGATTCGTAGCGTTAGCGTTCGTTGGGTGAGATACGCTATCGTAACTTGATGCGGGTGCCCAAGAGTGGGTGAGCATAGCGTATGCGCAGTGGCAGCAAACACCAAAGCAAAGCTTTGCGTACGTTATTATAAAAGCTGCCTATTCAGATTAAAGTGGCCACGTGTCTATACCACGACGGCACGTGAATTCCGTGCGAGAAACCACCCCGGCTGAAGGACCACATTTCCGCCGAGAAGGCTAACACTGTAAGAATTCCAATGCATGTCTTATTTTCTCAGCAAATTTCTTCCACGTGCTTTTGTTACCGAGAGCCGGGCATGTTCGGAGAGCAAACTGCGCATCGCAGACGGCGCGTGTGTCGTAGCTCAGTTCGTCTCCGCAAGGTGTTGGTCGTTGCCTTTCGTATAGTGGCGCCGCGCCTGCCTCGTTGCATTCGAAAGTGTCGCGATGTAAAGTGACTTTGAACATTTGCATGCGTTGGCTTTCCGGTCGTTGGGGTCGGAATAACAAACTGAAGCAAAAAACGGGTTCGGGGCATTTTCGGAAAGGTGCGTGCGCTTGCTGGTGCGTGTGTATTTTGCTGGTGCATGTGTGGTCGTGTTTGTCCCAGTTTCGGTTTCTTACTTGGGTGGTTACGCTTCCTGTCTTGTCTTAGATTATCTGCGGATATAGTGAGTCGTGAATATTTTTATGCTTTGTGCCGCTTTGCGCATGAGTCGTCCTGTCATTCAACCATGCTGTGGCGGACAGCGTGCAACAAATTGTACTCAAAGGAACGCATACACATGCAGAACGTCGACTTTTTTTTTTTGTTGCCAATATTTGCTCAGCTGTTGCAATCAGCGTCATCGTGCTTAATTTGTTTATAGTCGGTTATGTCTGTAATGTATTTTTGTTAGAATGAGATAGTAAAGTGGTCATTGCTATTCCCATCAAGGTAAAACTGCGCGGTTGGTATATAGTTTGAGCACAAGCCATTGGTTCGAGAGGGGTCCTTTTGAGTCGCTCCTCTACTATACAGGGTGTCCCACTAAACCTCTCAGCCAGAGTTTACAAATATGCTGGAACGCGTAGTTACGACGCGACCAAATGCATCTCACTCACCATTGCCTGGAGTTAGTCAGACAATTTTCTGAGTTCTTAAATATTGTCTAGTTAGATATGTTTAATTAACTAACTTTTCTAGAAACGAAGATAGATAAATCAATGAGAAAGTCGTAGATCGGTTTGCGAAACGTCCGATTACAGTTTTGAACTTTATATCAGTTAAATGTTTTTCTGCTAATTGCAAATGCCCGCGAAATAAAAAAAAAAACCACGTGACAAACCCGCTCGTGCGTCAGAGCGCACAATGATTCCAGCGCTCCCTAAAGTTCTGCGTACGAACGACACGCTTCCCTCGCACCGGTTGATGACAGCGATAAGCAGTGACAGTGGTTATCGTTTTGGTTTCAAGTTTATTCAAGTTTCAAGTTTATTCAACAACGATGTCAGTTTACAGAAAAGTGCGTACAGGATTGGTAATACACACAAGGAGCCCCAAAGTTGGAAACTGTCAGGGGGGCTCCCATACATGATGTTAACGGGAGAAGAAACAAAATATACAACATTCAGTTGTTACGGTATCTTCAGTAAGAAAAAAAAAAGCACAGTGCGAAAAAACGAAAGTAGGAAATACATATATGTTTAGCAAGGCAAAAAAGAAAACTCTGAAGAACAAACAAGCGCAAGTTATAATACAAAACGTAAGGACAATATAACATGTAGCAATTGTTATCGCTACATTAAAAAGCAGTTGCTAAGATGAAGACAACTGTTGCAAAAAATATTGGTGGCCGATATAACAAAACGTGCTCATCGTAAAGCCACCACCATCGTTGCGGCCCTGGTGAGACAGCACAATTAGAGGCAAATGCTGTTATGATCGTTCTTTCGGGGAACGTTAGGGAGTGCCAGAATCATGGCGCGCACTGGCGCACGAGTGGGTTCGTCACGTGGTATTTTTTTTGTATTTCGCGGGAATTTGTAATTAACAGAAAAACGCGCTATACGTAACAGATCTGAAGTTAAAAAAATGTCTAAACGGACGTTTCGCAAACCGATCTACAACTTTCTCATTGAAATTTTCTATCTTTGTTTTTCGAAAAGTTAGTTAATTAAGTATACTTAGTTAAACAATATTTGAGATCACAAAAAACTAGTCTAACTCCAGACAGTGGCGAGCAACATGTAGTTGGTCGCGTCGTGATTACGTGTTCCGGCATATTTTTAAAACTTTGGCTTGTGTGTGAGTGAGTGAGAATTTATTAGAAGGCAGAGAGGTCGGCCTGAGCTAGTTCGCTCTAGCCTGCTACTCTACACAGGGGATAAGGGAAAGGGGAAAGAAAGAGGGATGAAGGGTGATGATGGGGACAAGAGGTGGTGCGTATGTACAGTGGCCACTTAGTATAGTACCCTACAGTCTAGTTTCTAGAACTTTGGCTTAACTTACGTGGGACACCCTGTATGCATGTAGCGGTATACTAGGTTGGACGTATACACGACGGTGTGGTATAGTTCGGCGCAGAAGGTCGCGAGTGACTCACTGCCGGCAGTGCAGCGGCGGAAATTACGCTGACTGCATTTAGCGCCGTCGTGTATACGTTCTGTGCGCTGTCACTCGTGAAGTTTTCGTTTTCTTTCTTTTTTTTTCCGCGCGCTGAAATGACACCATTTCCATTATGAACCTGGCCGTCGTTGGCTGCCGACTGTTGTCTGCGTTTTATTCATATTCATTTCGTGCTGGACAATCGTACACAGCGCACAGCGCTACGTCCTCGGTGCACTCTTTGTCGGAGCGGTGAATTAAAAATTGGCGTCCTTGGCTACTACGCGTCGCCCGTTTCGGTGGTTAGTTTCGGTTGGTTAGTCGCGGTGTCGCTGTTATCCTCGCCTTTAATCTCTGAAACCAGAAGATAGTGTTGCGTATGTCTATATCATTGCAGTGTCAACCCATGGAGCGTGTATCGTCGCGTCCCCTCTGCGCTGAGACAACGCTTTTGTGTTTTCCTTCGTGGGTAGCCGAGGAGTGCTTTAGAGAGGGCAGCCTGTGACATGGTTTACATGGAAGCCGTCGCACAGGGCAGTGCATTCGCACATTTTTCGGACAAAGCGGCGGAGAAGGGATTCTGTTTTTCTTGGCTCGCGAAATTGCATGTAAAAAACCAAGCTATAGGGTTTCTTGTGACCTTGGTGCCTCCTGTATATTATTTCCCTGCATTGTATTTTCTTAACTGATATTGATGAAATAATTGAAGGACATTGTATCTTCTTCGAACGCAGCTCAGGCGTGCCTGTCTCTTTCGACGTTTAACGTTGTGTTGAGCAACCATAGTCGCTGCAGTGGCGACAAATTCCTGGTCGATTCTTGGCTACGAAGTGGTCGCATTCGGCGACAGCAAAATGCAATAACGATAGCTCACCACAATGAACTACATATGACGCAATAAACACGAGTAAGCGTTAATGACTGACATGTGATCAAGATTTATTCGATGCATTTTCGATGGAGGCGAAAGAGCTGTAGGCCCGTGTGCTCAGATTTGGGTGCACGTTAAGGAACTCCAGGTAGTCAAAATTTCCGGAGACCTCCATTTCGGCGTCTCTCACAATCATATGGTGGTTTTGGGACATTAAACCCCACATATCAATCAAATCAGATTTATTCTTTGTAATTCAATATGCGGCGTCTCCCCCCTCCTTATCAATTGATGCATGTTGCTTAACAATTCATAGCGTAGCTCTCGGTTCGCTATTCATTAGTGTTTTGCTAATTACTAACGGTTCTAAGTTTTCCGCTAAAAGAAACTCAAGGTGATCGTTTTGCAACTCAGAATTACTGGCCCGTGACCTAGCGTCAAGTGTCGTTTTTGGTAGTTCAGCAAGTTTCTAGCCGTTATATATAAACACTTATCACCGTATTCTAGAACGTCTCTTCACTCAACGCTTCACCTTCACTTGAGAAAGCCGATGGAAGCGCCATCTCTAGGCACGGCAAGTCACTGCATATCAGCGATAATCAGCCACGATTCATGAGTAGTGCAGCGTCATTTTCAGCCGATAGGTGGCGCAGTGCTCAACCCTGTCAAGTGAAGTACGGAAGTCGAGTCGAGAGGCGTTTGTGAATACCGGGGATAGTATTCAGGCCACTAAAGTAGAACGTCTCTTCTACAGCACGAGGGAAGTTTTCGCTCGTGTAATCGTGTTGACGTCAGGGGGTAGAACACTGAACCAGCTATTATCGGACTTGTGTAGTCACGCGTTCGAAGTGCTCACCGGCTTCTCGCCTCTCCCTGTCCCAACCATGACACCATGCAGGCTGCAGGTTCTGACGACCACATCTGCCTCCGCTGCCGTCCTGATACTATCCTAGGCGGCAATGTCGTGCATGCCTTAATCACCTTGCACAGAGCCTAATTGGTCGTTATAAATTGAGGCCCCGAGCGACAAATTTTAATCACCAAATCATTTTTTTTGCTAAACGTTAGCTTCTCTGTGAGCTTGATTATAACTGTTTGCCTTGTATATGGACGATGGACGACCATGCATATCATCGTAGCACTCGAAATGGCGGAAAAGCTTGTCGGACCAGTAACTAGTAGCCAAATGCAAGGATGTGAACATCATAGTAGAAATGGAAGTTCTGTTGTTTATGTTTGCTACAAAACCGCCAGTCTACAGCTGTAGATGAAAATAAGCGGCAGACATGCGAGCTATAGCGGTCTGCACGTATTTGTATACACGCAACACTCGATCCTTCAAGATGCCTTGCGCGCAAACGCTTTGCATGCGGGCTCGGCTCGCACCTGTTCTCGTGGGAACTGGAGCGCAGCGCGAACGCGCGGCCTAAGCGGTATGTCTTGCGAATTGACAAAAGTGAAACGTTTAAGGGCCCGGCCGGCTCGATTTCAGCTGCCACGCCTGACGGGTTGCGCTGGTTATACTACGTTCGAGCCCGCGAGTGGTTGTCAGGTGTCCGAGATTCACGGCATGTTGTTGGGCTATTTGGTTCATAGATCCACCAAACAAGATTGTGCTGCACGATTAAAACACGCAAGAATACAGAAATGTGAGCGTACACAGCAAGCGAATCAAGGTTTGAAGTGTGTGTGTGTGTGTGTGTGTGTGTGTGTGTGTGTGTGTGTGTGTGTGTGTGTGTGTGTGTGTGTGTGTGTGTGAGAGAGAGAGAGATTTGAGCTTGTTTGTCAAGCATATGAAAGCAAAAAATATTTCATCATCATCAGCCTAACTGTGTACACTGCAGGACAAAGGCATCTCCCATGTTCCGCCAGTTAACTCGGTCCTGTGCTTTCTGCTGCCAATTTGTACCCGCAAACTTTTTAATCTGCCAACCTGACCTTCTGTCTCCCCCTAACCCGCTTGCCTTATCTGGGAATCCAGTTGATTACCCTTATTGCCCACATGTTATCCTGTCTACGCGCTACATGCGCGGCCCATGTCCATTTTCTCTTCTTGATTTCAACTATATCCTTAACCTCCCTTTGTCCTCTAATCTTCTCTGCTCTCGTATTATCTTTTAAGGTTACACCTACCATTTTTGTTTCCATTGCTCGCTGCGTCGACCTCAATTTAAGCTGAACCTTCTTTGTAAGCCTCCAGGTTTCTGCTCCGTAGCTAAGTACCGGCAAGATACAGCTGTTATATACCTTCCTTTATTTGTGTAGACCTAAATTATTAACGAGGGAGCCCTAGCTTGGTTTAGAGCCCCATTGGTTCGCGCCACACACGTGCCTACAGGATCAGACGACGCTGCACCAGCTCGGAGCTTATGCCCAACTGTTAAAAGCTGTCTGGGCTCGTTGGTATATGCACTTGTTTACGCTGTTCGGTGGTATAATTTTAGATGTGAAGCAGCTCTTTGACTAGCCTCTGTAACGCTGTCCCTCTGTGCGTCCGTACGAAGGCGCCGTCGCCGCAGGTTTTGGAGCGGTACCAAGAAGGACACGCCGAGATGACGTCACTCTCGCCTACTGCGTGCTCGCCGCAGCGCCCGCAGCTGCTACTTCGTCCGTTCGCCCGCAACACCCGCCGCTCGCTCAGTTACCGCGACCGCCGCTCGCTACACCGCCGTCTCGTCGGTTCACGCGCAATCAACTTGACGCGTGTGCTTAAAGTACGCGTTGAAACGTACTGTGGCGATTACAATTTTGGAGACCACGGGGGCGCGTGGCGAATAGCACCGCGACGCCATTTCACGGCAATCGGAGAAGCTCCATAGCGCCCACTGCGCAAGCGCAACCTTTTATATACCTGTCAGCCTGCGCTTTCGCTCCCTTCGACTGCGCGTACACCAGAACGCCAGAAAATTTGCGAGGTGTCACTTTTACAGGCGCCGCGGAAGCACCGATTCTATTATCGCGACAAAATATCTAACTTGTAGTGGCTGTGCTCGGTGCGCTCCCCTTCTGTGCCTTGGTTCCAGACGCTCCGCGGCAGCGAAAACACGCACGTTACGTCAGTTTTTTTAAGTCGACACAAGTGATAAGATTACCAAACAGTGCTTCCTCTTGGCGAAGCATTTCATATACGTGTTTTGCCGCCGTTGAACGTCTGGAACGAAGGCGATGAAGTGGTAAGCACCGAGCTCTGCCACTACAAGTAAGACATTAGTCGCGATATCATCACCTGCTGTTTCCGCGGTGGCTGCAAAAGTGACACCTTGCGATTTTTCTGACGTTCCGGTGCGCGCGCTTTTGAAAATAGCGAAAGCGTGGGCTAGCAGGTATATAAAAGGATGCGCTCGCTCGTCTCCAAAATGTTGATCGCCACATTACAGTTGAAACCCTCCCCAGCCACCGTTTCAAACGAATCCGATTCGTTTGAAGCGGTGGCTGGGGAGGGTTTCAACTCCTTTCAGTTCCGGCGCTCACTGCAGCACTCGCGTTAGCGCCGTTAAACCCGTGACGTCACCCGTGCGCAACGCTGCCGCTTCGCTTCCCGTCAGGGTTACCTGTGGGAATATGGTGTGAACTTTCGTTTTGCTTACAGCGCTGTATAGATAACGGGGAGTTTTCGAATAGGGCCCCAAAGAAATATCAGGGCCACTGTGTATGCGCGAGCCGCGAACCGCGTTTGGGTATTTGGTTGGGAACGCTATTTCTCGAATTTAGCGGGAGCCTCAAAGCCTCCATGCCCCAAAAGCTTTGCGTCAGGCAAACGTGATGGTACCCACTCAAGTGACATGACCAAGGATTGGGAGAGTATCAAAACGCCGCAGACCCTATTCGAAAACTGTTCGCTCCTGATTTGGCTCAATGCGGTCATACGCAAAAGGCTTTGGGGCCCTCAACTCTTGGGGCCTCTATTCGAAAACTCTCTGATATTAGGAAATCGTAAAGCTTCCCGGTTTTAAGGGCTCTTTGCTATTGGCTGAATACTTCCATGTACAGCATCAGGCTTTACTGTACTCTCTTATGAACTTCTTTTCAGGAATGAAAGCTTCTAAAACAAAGTATGTCCAAGTTTTAACATTCCTAGGCATTTTATGACATCACAGCCAATCGTTAGCTAACGCTTTAATGAAAAGCGTGCAAAATGGACAGGCTGGTTGCCATGATGTCGTCGTTCCTTCTACCTAACCCGGCAAAGATGACTATGGCGCCTGCGTGAAAATTGACCCCTAGTTGCCATGTTTTGTCTCTGTTTTTCTTTGCTATCAGCGAATGGGCAATGGACTGTACAGTTAACGTCAGTGCTATAGTTTTCGGCCACATCAAACACAAGCGTCCTTGTGGTTTGACCTTGGCAATACAGTGAAAGTCATCGTACGAGCTTCATCCTTCTTACGCCGCTCGTGTCACGCTATATAATGCTGTCTCTTTTATAGAGCTCGCAGAACGACCTTGTAGTGTCGTTCTTACGGCCATGCCGTTTCCGAAAGAAAGACATTCGACGGAAAAATTTTGGTCTGTCGGTCTGTACATTTGTCTGTCCGCCCTAACGATACCTAAAACGGCCAACCCCATCCGCAGCGCCCACCAATATTGCTCAAGGTTTAGCATTCATATTGCGCATATCTGAGGCGCCACAACAACGCTTCGATGTTTTCTGTCTGCCTTTATACTAGAAAAGGCACATACAAGTAACTGTAAAGAATGTAGCGTTTATCGCGCTGCGCTGACAGTGCTACGCGATGCTCAGAAAGGTCTTTCCAACGCTTTGGTATACGACGTCATGGTGGTGGCACCTGCCCGTCGCTTTGCGTTGTACACCTTATCACCTCCGAGACTGGCGCGCATCTATCTCCGCGGGCCTTCGTTTTCAAAGATGTCAGATGGCACTTGTGCCTAACGTGCCCCGATGCGCTCGTCCGCCTCGGCTACACGCTCGAGGCACTCTAACGGAGCGCCTCCAGAATACCATTCACTGATTTTCTTGCGCAGAACATCAAATAAACGTTTTGTTCACTCTCTCCAGACGCACGACTATCGTCTTTCGACGACATTTGCGGCGTAACATGCAGATTTGAACCAATTTTTTTTCGTATAGTTTACTGAACCTCGATGTAGGACTTCCCGGAGTGTAATAAAGAAACATAGCGGTCCGTTTGCTTGTCGCATAACCAGAAATTCTTTTCTTAGATAGCTTAGTTTAATGATACTCGCACTTTTCGCTCTTTTAGGTAAACTCGTTTCACGAAGTCTTCATTTATCCAAGAAATGAGTTGTCGCTCGATCCCTTCGAAATAGAGACCGCTCGTAGTGTTGTATATTCAGAGCTTTTATTTCCCAACTTCGCGGGCTTTCCGTTTCAATGCGATGTATCGGGAAAGGTTAGGATTCAGATGGTTGAACCAAAGGAAAAATAACCAAAAGAGGGTGGGGGGGTAGGCATTGGGCAGAAATGCGACTCCCCCTTCAGCCCTCCGTCTGCAGACTGTATACGCGCATCAAGTATACGACGCGAGCTGACGAGCCCCGACTTGACCGGACACATTCGCCTCGGAGGAGGCCAGTGACCGTTCGTCGTTTATGGTGCTCTGTCCGATTATGCGTGCCGTCTGTCAGCGCTGCCGTGGCAGACGCCACAACCTGGCCGTACGTCGTGCGCGCTCTTCGCTATACGGACAGGCAGTTATATCGAGTACGTGGGCAGTAAGAAGCGGCGCGCGCTGCTTGCTCCTTGACTTTCGCGCTCGCTCGTCTCCTGGGCGTCAGCCGGCATTTGAAACGGTGGGGTCGCCTCGGAGAACTAAAAAGGACTGCTTCGAGTTTTCGCTCGCACCTGCTGGCTCCCAGGGGGTTGAAGATATTATGTTGCGAGAAGGAAGTTTGGAAGTTTGTACCTGCGCGTTTTCCGCCTCCGCAACCGTCATATGTGAGTGACGGAGTCCGTAGGCGGGAGGGACCAGTCGGGTAGGGTTGGTTGGTTCGTTGGTTGGTTTGGCGAGCATTGCTATAGCACGCTTGAAAAGGCGTAACTACACTAGACTTTGAACGCCGCGAGACTTTGTGTAGATGTTTCCTTTTCCGATGTCACCTATTGTGCCCTCACGAAAACGTGTCTGTAGCTAGAGGCGCACGCCTCCTTGTTCGGTCAAAGCGCGTTCACGTAAAGCTGTTGCTTCAGTGTAGTCTCACCGGAATGAGGGTGGCTGATTTCAGGGCTCTATCGTTGAACATGATTAAGAGGCCGTGGGTTAGATTCTCGGCCGTGATTGCGGTCATTTCACTGAGACAGGACCTGAAACAAAGGAAATATTGTGACTAAGCTAAAGTACCGTTGTGCCACCCCTGTAAAAGATCTAGCCTCATGGCCTACGCGCGCCGTAGTTCGCTTCGCCGCCGAGTGACAGACGGCGCTGCTGGCGCTGTGGTAGCGCAGGGGCGCCGCCTGGCGAAGACCGTGGTTGTGCTTGGCCATGAGGAAGCGCTTTTTGTCTATCTCTTAGTATAGTCCCTAGAATATATTCTTGGGACCATACTCTTAGGTTTGGCGTGGTCTGCGTCGGACGGCTCTCGGGGAGGTCCGTCGGTGCGTTACCGCGGTTCGTTCATGCGGACACTCTGGGGGTCGTCGACGGGCCCGCATTCATGGTACATTGTACATAGTACGTGTTACGTTCTAAGTGTTAGATTGGCACTGTATATGATTGTTTATCACGTTGGTAGCTATGTATTATCTGGCTGGCGTGCTCTGTTAATGCCCGTGTGTTCGCTGCGATACGGCGTCTGCTGTGTTCCTTTGTTCCGAGAGCGGCTCTTTCGACACCCCAAAGAGCATCTCCTTTCGTTTCGAGCACCGTTTTTTTTTTTTGCTTTATGCGCCCTAAAGAACGCCAGATTATCAAAATTCTCGGGAAGTCTCAACACGACGTGGCTCATCGCCATATCGTGGTTTTGGCACGTTAAACCCCAATTGTCATCATCATTGGTTTCTTCAAGATCAGCCTCGTGAAATTACTCATTCTCTTCCCCCCATCCCCCGTTTCTTTGCTCCCTGAGGCGTTTGAAACTCGCGTGCTTGTTTGGGACGTTCTACGGCTTAGTTCTTTTTTTTTCTTTTTTTCTCCATAATATTCGAGCTACTGGTGTCGCCTGTGCTTGTCGTAGACCTGTAGTACTTCCTCTCACTCACACACTGTCTGAATCGTTGTTACTTGCGTCGCTTTTTGATGCCCGTGTTTTCGGTATCGGCGCCAAAACCCGCATTATCCGCGCTTACGCTATAACCATCACACGATTGCTTTTCGTCCATTCTTATTTATTGTTCTCCTCGTGGCGGCCTTCCTTACAAATTGGCCGTCGCGGTTCAATGACCACATTACCTTCAGGCAGTTTGTCAAGGCGTGGCCACCAACTCGGTTGCTTTTTGTGTTCAGTTTATCCTGTGCTTACGGAAGCGAGGCAGGATTGCAAATTTCTATATAGACAATCAACCGCGTCGCTTAAGATTGGTCGTGCTGATGGCCTTGCGGGCATTTTGCCGCTTTTATTCGAGGGCGCCTTTCAATTCTGAAAACGTCACGTTTCTGCCGGAACTGGTTTTTTTCTCGAACCGGTAATGCGTGAATACTACAAGTGGTGGTGTTGGTAAGCCCAAGATGCGTGATGCTATAGAAGTTGCGGATTGCCGTGGGCTCGGCTGCGTTTCCGGGTTCCACTTGACACGCTATAGAATAAACGAACAAAAGACGATGCTGTACATCCATCGCCTCGTCGGTTCCGATTTAGCGAAACGTTCTTATGCAGTGCCTCGTATGTGTGGTGCATTCACTCGTTGTGTGCGCTCGAATACACCATGGATAAGCGGATTAGCGTCTGCGGTTATCGTGCAGGCACCGCGGCAGGATTACTAACGCCACGCAGTATTTAGCGCGAAAAATGTATTCGAGTGTTGAATACGTGATGCTGCCGCGCTTAGTTCGATCGAGTTAATTCGATGAGGCTTCCCCGACTTCTTGTAATTCCATGTCGCCGATGGCGCTCATAATTCATATATATATATATCTATATATATATATATATATATATATATATATATATATATATATATATATATATGTATGTATATATATGTATATGTATGTATATGTATGTATGTATATATATGTATATGTATGTATATGTATGTATGTATATGTATGTATATGTATGTATGTATATGTATGTATATGTATGTATGTATATGTATGTATATGTATGTATATGTATATGTATGTATGTATATGTATATATACGCATATGCGAATGCACACACGAACATGCATAAAGCGTGGGGACCCCTTCCCCCCCCCCCGCCTTTCTCTGAAAAAAAAAAAAAACATTACTGGCTATGCTCCTGGCCAGTACAGCAGCTAATGATGCGTCAGGTTGTCGTTCGTTGCTCAGTAAGCTATTATGTTTATACGTCACGTAGGCCCGACTTGCTCGTTTCGTCACACATTTTGTTGCGTTCGAATCGCCCCGCCGCGGTGGTCTAGTGGCTATGGTACTCGGCTGCTGACCCGCAGGTCGCGGGTTCGATTCCCGGCTGCGGCGGCTGCATTTCCGATGGAGGCGGAAATGTTGTAGGCCCGTGTACTCAGATTTGGGTGCACGTTAAAGAACCCCAGGTGGTCAAAATTTCCGGAGCCCTCCACTACGGCGTCTCTCATATATAATCAAATGGTGCTTTTGGGACGTTAAACCCCACAAATCATTGTTGCGTTTTAATTATATCTATAACTTCTTGATTTCTTTTAAGAGGCTGAAATTCCGGTTGGAAAGAGCATTCCGCTTGTCACGTTATGGAACGTGACATGTCCGTCTTGTTATGTAATCTTCAACTTATACTATACTCGTTAATTCTTTGGCATTAGCTGGTGGCGGCGTGCAAGTACACTGCTCACGCATTGATGTGACTGTTTATAGCCCCGCCGCGGTGGTGTAGTGGCTATGCTACTCGGCTGCTGACCCGCAGGTCGCGGGATCGTATCCCGCGGCTGCATTTCCGATGGAGGCGGAAACGTTGTAGGGCCGTGTGCTCAGATTTGGGTGCACGTTAAAGAACCCCAGGTGGTCGAAATCTCCGGAGCCATCCACTACGGCGTCTCTCGTAATCATATGGTGGTTTCGGGAAGTTAAACCCCGCATATCAATATGTGACAGTTTAGGACTAAGTAATGCGCGTACTTCCTGTTCAACCTTAGCGCTCACAACTGGCTTGATCGGTACATGTTTAGTAGTGTTTAACTAAATGTAGTCTTTAACTAAATGTAGTCTTTAACTAAATGTAGTCTTTAACTAAATGTAGTCTTTAACTAAATGTAGTCTTTAACTAAATGTAGTCTTTAACTAAATGTAGTCTTTAACTAAATGTAGTCTTTAACTAAATGTAGTCTTTAACAATGGTAGTCTTTAACAATGGTAGTCTTTAACAATGGTAGTCTTTAACAATGGTAGTCTTTAACTAAACTCTAAAACTCGAGCTCTTATTCCGGTGAGCGAACACGTTTTTCTGTTGCGGCGGTTCACACGGTTACCGAATCCGCGTTTCCTTCTATAATAGACCACCCAGTAAGCGCATCTCTTCTATGCGCGGTCTTGCTCAAACGCTACTTCGAGGCGTGAATTGTGTGTTTGTGAGCATTAATTGCACAAGCGCACGACTTTCCCAACGTCATCTCTCTCGGGTGTAAGCGAGGGATTTGTTTTTTTTTTTGGTTTTTTTTTCTTCTCCTGCTTGTGCTGTTTCAAGCGTGCTTCATCCTGCTATTTTCGTCGTCTTCCTGGCGGAGACGACTCTGCGGAAGCGAAGATTACGCAAACTCGTTTCTTCTGCGCTTGCCTTGAACTTGACGTGTTGCGGCTTGCTCGTGCACTGCGTAACTGGCAACTTCCTTTTAAAAAAGAGTAAATTTTGGCGCGCTGCTTAACCCTTTCAGCCCTGGATTTTTTATTTTGGTCAGATACACTTCTTGTGTGTGTTTTTTTTTCGTAGTTAGGACCTCAGAAGACCACAGACGAAAAATTGAGCCGCTGCTGCAAGCATTTTCGGATTAATTAACGTGAATCAAATTAGGTAATTAGGGCCCTGTGATTGGAAAATGAAAAAAAGTGGCTTATTTTTTTTCTGCCAATCAATGGTGCACACAAAATGGAAACCAACGTCTTACTTTTCAGCCTAATACTCACTAAAACAGCTTCGGTACGTCGTCCCGAAAATAGCGCTTACCCGCCTCAACTTACGTGCCTCGGCTTCACGGAAGACCTCGGTCACGCTTCTTCTTCTTTGTGGCTGCTACCTCCACAAAGGTTGCCGCAATATTTGTGCGGTGGTATCAATTGGCACCGCCAGGGCCGGAAGGGTTAAGCCTCTCATCTGAGCATGGCTTTATTTCGTTTTTCGTTTTTTCGGATGCATTGCTTGCTATACAGTGATGCCTTCTTCATTTTTAGAGCCCTTTCTTGTGTCCTATAGCGCCATCTTCTGATTGCTGGCGAAGTTTTCTGTCGTGGGAGGCACGTCAAAGAACACCAGGTGGCCGGAAGTTTACTCCACTCACGGCGTCTCGCGTAATCATATCTTGCTTTTGGGATATTATTACATTGTCATTGAGTTATCTTTCAGTTGATCTATACGGAACTAAACACGTCGTATTATCAACAGCCTAACAATATGCGTAAGCTTTACCCTATTGCCGTCGCTTTTCCTCCCAAAGAGTATTTGCGCGTATATGTTGTCTAGTATAAAGGTAACGATTTAGAGTACTTGGTCCTCTACATACGGGATCGAGGGAAAGAAGCCGTCTCGTGGGCCTCACATTTCGTGAGGCCGTGTCAACGAAAAATAAGCCACTGAAACGTTCGCAGCATGAGTTCGCAAGTTGAAGTCTCTGTATCCAATCGCGTTTGTTCATTCGCTTGACGTCAAGCACTTTTCTCGTATCTCAGGTATAGGGGATTTTCTTATACACACACGTTCAGATCGCTGATTTTCAATAGAAAACATGAGACTTTCTCGCCGATTTCAGCGAGCGATTCTGACATCATTACTCGGGAAAATGGATCATTTTAAGTAGGGACGGCGAAAGTTTAATTAATTTGCGTGGTATTTACATTAGCAGCGAAAAAAGTGCTTATGGTCACAAAAGAAGCCAACTTTGCACGACTCTCTCGCTCATATGAATTGTAGGCGCGCTGCATTGCTGGGGAGGTGGAGCTTGCCAAAACACATCCGAGAATGTAAACCAGCTACCTACCAAGCCTTCGTTAGAAAAAATGAGCGCCATTCACGATGATGAAGCTGGACGTCGCCGCTGCATCCTCTTTCATATCGCAAAAAAAAAAAAAAAAAAAACGCGACGTATCGACCCGTAGCTTAACTTGAATCTCCTTCTTACTTGCGACTTTAAAGGAAAAGAAATCCGGCCCTCGAGAACTTGACCTGAAGACGCGCGTTCAAGCCATCTTTTGTTTTCAAGTTTTATCTGTTCATATTATATACGGAAGCGAGGTGGTTTCCTGTGTATCCACAGCGCCTGCTGGGAGTTCTTCCGCTCTCGAGTGTACATGCAGAGAGCGGCGTGGCAACTCTTCGGCTGCCGAGCGGTCCGCACCATTTCTTCAGCGATGTCGTCTTCCTGTCCCGATAATGCTGCGCAGTTTTTTTCTTCGAGAATCGAAACAAAAACGAGCTTCGAAGTTTCTGCCGCTGATTGGCGCGTACAGTACGCGCACTTGATTGATGTGTGGGGTTTAACGTCCCAAAACAACCATATAATTATGAGGAACGCCGTATAGTGGAGGGCTCCGGAAATTTCGATCGCCTGGGGTTTTTTTGACGTGCACCCAAATCTGAGCACACGGGCCTACAACATTTCCACCTCCATCGAAAATGCAGCCGACGCAGCCGGGATTCGAACCCGCGACCTGCGGGTCAGCAGCCGAGTACCTTAGCCACTAGACCACCGCGGCGGGGCTGTACGCGCACTTGTACTTCCGTGACGGGCGGCGGTGTTTAATTGTTAGGGTATAACAAAAACACAGAGGGCGCGCGCAGCTGTGCATTCCTAGAGTTACTGTATATGATATACTTTTATATGCTACTTAAAAATAGCATATATAGAGTAACTCTGCGTGTTAGTGTGTGTGTGTACACTGGTGCTTGTGGTGGTGGTTATAGAATTCATGTACAAGAAAAAAAAAGACTAAGCGTGACTGCTTTCAAGGTAGAGGCCCTTTTTCGGTGTATATTGAGCACCTGCGTTTGTGTGGCAACACCTGTCTTCGTGACTATATTGCGCCAGCGAGTGGGAGACGCCGAAGGTTCTCGATTCGCGACTCGTAACGTGGTCGTGCGTCGAGTTTCGGAAGAGGTACAGTGCCAGCGCGATGTCGCATGTATACTCGCGCGAAAAAAAAAATCTAGGAATATCTTGCGTGGTTTAATCGAGTATCCGGCTGCACCGACTGTTGCGTTCGCGAAACGTAATCCGCGCGCGCTCCTTTTGGGGCTACGGAGTCGCCTTCAGGCTCCTTCGAGCGTGGAAACTTTTCCTCGATAGCGAAATATGTGCGCCGGGTCGTCCACATCTCGGTTGAACAGCTAAACGTGAATACAAAATTGGTATTCAATCTCTCATAGAAGCTCATGTTTAATACGTAGATCGAAAAATTTTAATATAACGTGTCACTGACGGTGACAATATTCGATTTCCCTGGTGAAGCGGAACAAACTTGTTCGCCTTAGGTTGGGCGACCCTGTGTATTTGTCAAAGGAAATACTATGAACTGTAACCCCCCCCCCCCCCCCTCCCTCTCGTGTGGGGTTCTTTCGCACGGCTTCGTGTCTCGTGCAAGGTCATACCTCATAACAGGCACGGGAATGTTGTAATGTTTCCCCTATGAGTAACAAGGAACTGCAGCGTTGTGCAAGCGCATGGCACGTAAAGGCTGTTTCACATGCCGCGATTGCAGCGAAAAAACAAAAAAAATTGTTCTGTTCGCTCCATTCGCTCTGTTCGCAACCGCTGCTAATGGCGGTTTCGTTTCACATGTACCGCCAACGGTCCGTGATTTTTCGCTCTGCGACTGGAGCGGCGAGTTCTTGCCACCCTCCTTTCTGGCAGACACCGCAGAATTTCTCGAACGTAATTGTAATGATTTGTGCATTATCATATCATTAAGTTTGTATAAGCGTTACGGTAACGAAGAGCCCGCGTGTTTCGACGTTTAAGGACACTTCTACTGTATTAATTTTAAAATGCACAGCATCGGCCATTACTAAAACAAGCACGTAGACGCTGCTTCGACGGCTTGGCCGGCGCGGCCCTATTTCGACGGGTCCCGACAAAAAATCGCTCCCGCCGTTGCGACCAGAGCGAAAATTTCCGAAGCTCGCTGCGGTTTGAGCGAACTGATCTTTTTTTTTTTTTTCGCTGCGAGTGAATTCGGGCACTGAAAGTCGCTACTTTTTGTCATGTGAAACGGCCTTAAGACGTGCATTCGCTTTCTCCCAATGGAATCGTAATGTTGACTCCAGTATAAGGAATCGAGTGTTATCAGCGCTCAAGTGCTGTTTACGATGTTGGGCAGTGTTACTAGTCCTAAATATACTTCGTGTACAACTGCGGGGGTGCCTTTCTCTTGTATTTTACATGTCTCTGTGCTTGTAGCTTTGTTTTAAGATTATTAAGATTATTATTTATTACGCGAAACTGCCACTTTGTAATCGACCCGCATCAACCGGCTTTTTTCTTAGTTTTTTTTTTTAAAGACTATCTGCAATGTAATCTCTGTTCGATTAAATACGATGGCACCGGCTATGAGTGGTCACGTATGGCAGCTGAAGTATTGACCGTAATGTGTGGATTTCACAGTGCAACGTGGAAAACTCGGGCTTATGAACGTGTACCGTAACTTCTACAATCTTGTGTTGTTCAAAAACTTCTTCCCTGGCTCTTTGCCTTCTTTTGTGTGTGTGTTCCACACGCCTGGCATTTTCTGATAATCTCTGGGGTCTGGCATTTTTTTTTTTTTTTGTCTGTCACATTGGTGCTCTTTGCTTGGGGCCGTGGTCAGTGGGTTTTTGTAGATTCAGACCTCCAGCAAAGCGTGCAACATCGCGCGTTGCGTAGCGAGAAAAAAAGTGTTGCTCAAGTCGCACAGATTCGGCGCCCCGCCCGCCTCGCCCGCTCGCGGACCTTATACGGTGTCGTGTTCCTTCATATACGTCTGTTTTTTACTTCGTCGCTGTGCATGGGCTGTGAAAACTGTGTCGTCAACGCTATAGTATACAGGCGGCTTAGTCGTGTTCCGAAGGCTTGTGCAAGAAGTTTCTTTTGGTACGCGTTTTTTTTTTTTAATTCTTTGCCGGCTCTGAGCGCGCTGTCGGTAGTGCGCGACGCGAACCCATAGAGTTCTTGCGGCTCTCTCGAGACAGCGCTGAAGATTAGGCCTGGAAGTAGCAAGAAAAAGCTTCAATAATGGGGAGGAGATAATTGCCTTACATGTAGACTGCGGTGGTTCAGGCCAGTCTACACTTTCCTGCGGGTGCTGCTTGTGTAGGTAGTATAGTAGGTTGTATATGTAGGTGTAGTATATACGTCACTGAGGGTCATCACGTTTGAGGAAATAAACAAGTGTATACATATAGCAACTCCGCTGCTTATCTGTAAAAGCGGGGTCTCACGCTGGTCTACACTATAGTAGCTGCATTCGCGAGGCGGTATCGGGGACGAAACCCTCGAAAAAAATTGCACTGGCGTTATCGATCGTATATTGCAATCTCGACCGAACTCCCTTGGAAGTCTGGCGTCAAGTCGGCCGTGGAGGCACGAGCTCGTTGTATACGGCAGGTGCGTTATCGTGGCGGCTGTGAAAAAAGTACCAGCTATTGTAGTCGGACACCAGTGGGCGTTGTTTTCGCGCTTATATCGCACACTTTCGATTGCCGGCCGATGTGTTGGCGTGGGCTGTGTGGGCTCTTTATGTATAGGTGCCTATGCGACGGCAGCGCTGCGACTGTATACGCACTGTTCCTTTATAGCCGAAGACAGCGGTGGTGCACGTGCGCATTTTTCTTCGAGGCATGCGTATAGCGGGTGTATGCGCCGCTGCCTTGTCTCGTCGAGAAACAGGAGCACTGTGCAATTGTGCAGTTGTGCTGCTGCTGCTTCGTAGCCAGCGGTGCGTTCACCGTGGACGCCTCTTTTGAGGCAGCCTGTGCAACGCTTCCCCCAAAAAGCAAGAAGTTGCCCGTCGAGGCAACTCGTAATTTCACAGTCTGGTTCTTCGTCTCCGCATGCTTCCTCTGTGGACCACGGTTGTGCGCGAGTGTGTCGGTGGGAACTTACCGCTGTCTTGCCTTCTCTTTTTTTTTCTCCCTGCCTTTTGTTGTACCTTCAGTTTCCGGGGTTTTTCCTACTTTGGGATTCGGCTTCGCGATAAGCCGAACGCCCGAACGAAGAAAAGTGGCGGTGCTCGAGCGAGTGGCTATCAGGACTCGGAACCTCCTTCTTCCAGACTGGAAAAGGGGGCTCGATAATCTGGGTGGTTGATCTGTCGGAAGCGTTTGTGACGGAATCCTCGTCATCTGCTTATACGACGAGGCACCGCGTTCCCACCCCTCCAGGTAGGAAATTCGAGGGCAGGGCATCTTTGTTTTGCCTTCTCCGTCATTTCATATATTCGCGGCGAAAATGACGAATGCCTGTTCTTTCGCGTCGTCTCAACGTTGAACGGATTGCAGGATTCAACTTTTCTTTTTCTTTTTTTGCATGTTATATAGTGTCCCCTGCAATTTCTTTCTTTTTTTTTTGTAGACGCTGTGAACAGGTGTTTAAGTGGACATCACTTATTTAGCGTTTACGCGAGATGTCCATCTTCTATAGTCAAGTGACGTTCTATTGTTAGCCTGCCATCGGTGTGTGTGACAGATCGGCATCAGTTCATTGTACCTTTCTTTTTTTCTTCTTTGGCGTTCTTTAAGCGCTTCTGTTGAATAGTGTCTTCAACTTCTCGCATTTTGGTTACCAGAACGAGTTCAGACTTTTTTCTTTAAGACAGTGCAAGATCTCGAGCCCGGTGATGTCGACTGTCGGGCAGTGAGCGGATAGTCGTTACGGCGCGTTGAAACTTGCGTGAAGGATCTGCAGACCTTCGAGGAAAATTCGCGTTCCTCACTACTCGCTGTATTGCCATGGACACTGTAGTTTTCTCCTCGCGAAAGCAGTGGTGACGCTCACGCACAATGCACCCTGAACAACTGATTGCTGGTTTGCCACTGTCGTGTGGAGTGTGATTCAAGTTATAGGGTGTTGTTGACCTGCTTGCGAGAATGTATGCTGCACTGGTGTGGACTAACCGCGCGCTTTCAGGTTGTTGACGCTTGACGTGAAGTTTGTGAAAACGTGGCGGCTTGTTCTAGCTATTTTTTTAATGCCTTCAAACATTCCCTCGGAGCAGTGTTATGTGCAATCCGTCCCTGCGCATTAGTTCAGAAAGTATAATATGGCCCGTGCATGCACCATTCGTGTCATAATATGTAGGAAGAGGCGACTTATTCTTAGCGCCTCCCCCCCCCTCCCCCCACAACCCTGTCCCCTCTCCTGCCGTATCGGTTCTTCTATGATTTCTATTAAGGTCGCAGACTTATGGGCGGGACATCGATGCGGAGGATCAAGCTTCATAGCTATATCTCTCGCCCTCACCCACTAACACGCACACGCCCTCCCTCATTCAGTCGCACGCACAAGATCAATTCTACGACCCTCACTAATTGTCAGAGGCTTGTTAGTCGCATCTAATACGCTCCCTGCAGCTCCGAGTCATTGTAGCGCTTCCGTTGTAGTACGGTGAATGGCTCGTTTAACGCATCTCGCTTAATGCGTAGGCTCAAATGAAATCATTTCCTTTGTTCGTAGACCCCCGTGGCCGTTCATCCCGTGAGGAGCGAAGGGCAATCGTGCTTCTCGCAGTAGTACACGGCTCATCGCAGCAGCTACGACGACAACGTTCTATAGCGATGCTGGCATGCATCCGGGCGTGCTTGCGTGCCATTGAGATTAACGCCTGCATGTGTAGCAGTCGCGGATCTCTGGAGGACTCGTTTTTTTGTATTCGCCCTTAATGAGGCTTCGCGTCGGGTCGACGAAACATGAATCATTTCTTTAACGACGCTATTCCCCCATCTCGGAACGCTCTTCTTCCTTTGTTGGGCCGACAATCCCCCCTCCCCTCTTTGTACATGCGCGTGCGTTTAACCGCATTCAATTTAGCGTCCGTCCTCATCATATCTGTTTCGCGTTCTCATCACAACCGCGTTGCATGCGTCCTCGGGCTGTGTGCGGTCACGTTTAATCGCTGATTTATATCGTCCTTTCACGCTCAGTGTGTATACTTCCAGATTGCCAGACGTTGTTAAGTGAATGGGTAAAGCCAGTTAGCTGTTGTAAACGTAATCGAAGCGCCGAGCCCTTTGCCGGCTCACGAGTGTGTTGCGTGCAGGCCCAATCATTACGCGCCGGTAGCGACGTGCTTGTGTGTTTTCGTGCGATTCGGCAGTCTCGTTGCCACGGGACCACCCGTGCGAGCGAGCGTGGCCTCCCGTTTCATGATTGCCCCCCCTTTGGCGCTGGATTCCTCGTTGACTCGCCTCATTTGCCGATCGTTGTGTGCTTAGGGCTCACGTGAAGATCGACAGTTCTCTCGAGGACAGGCGGCCGCACATGTTCTTGCTTGTGTGCTTTGGTTGTCTTTGAACTATACCCGGACCACGTGACCACCTACGATGTTCTCAACGCTGTGAAACTGCACCCCGCTTGCCACGTGCGTGCACGTCCTTTTCGTGGGTGCGGCTCATGTGCACTTCCGTAAATTGTTGGAACAGGTAAAATTTGCACTATGCGATTCACGATCAATGGCGCTAGCACTCTTTTTGGTGACACTGCACATTACACAATGATGTGTGTGTTGCACGGGAACCGTGTTAAGCAATCGGATGTACCAAGTAGAGTATAGAAATAATCATCATCAGGTGCAGCAGGCATACTTCATGCCCACTGTAGGTCGTAAACATCCATCTCCCAGTGATCTCACTGGCTTGTTGACACAAAGGTCGCGGCATCGAATCCCGCCTGCAGCAGTCGCATTTCGATGGAGACGAAACGCTAAATGCACGTGTATACGTGCGGCGTCCCTCACTGTAACTATATTGTAGTTACGGCGTACCTCATAACTCTATTGTAGTTACGGCGTGCCTCATAACTCTATTGTAGTTACGGCGTGCCTCATAACTCTATTGTAGTTACGGCGTGCCTCATAATTCTATTGTAGTTACGGCGTGCCTCATAACTCTATTGTAGTTACGGCGTGCCTCATAACTCTATTGTAGTTACGGCGTGCCTCATAACTATATTGTAGTTACGGCGTACCTCATAATTGTAGTTTTAGGACGTAGAACCCAAACAATTATTACAATTAGTGTTACCCTGTTTTTCGCGTGTTATACCTTTTTTTTTTCTTCCCTATACAAACTTGATTTTTGTCAGACCACACTATATAGTTAATCAGCTGCAGTCTTGGGCTGCATTCCCCATGCCTTGCTATACTATCCTTGTAATAACAAGTTTTGTGTCATCTTAAGTTCCAGCGCTATAGATTTAACTGCTCAGAGCATCCGTCAAGATATGCAATCCCCGAAGTGCTTGCATGCGCACAATAATTCACCGACGGCGCATTCGCCGCATATTGTTTCTCATGTCTCGGTAGCAAGAGAACGTCAATTTGTTACCCTTCGGACGGCGATCATTATCGTTGCGTAATAGCTGCGGTGAAGTATATCGTTGAGCGTGTCATCGTATGATCGCACACACGACCTCTTTGCCGGGACAAGTCACGTTCCGTACACAATCGCATCGGGCATCTCTGGCGTCGTGCGTTTGCGGTTGCGGTGCCCTTGGCTGGGCCGTTCTCGTGTCGGAGGCACTCCTCGCTGTGTGGTCGTTGGGATCATGCATACTTTTGTACGCTCGTTACACGGATGACTTAACCGCGGTGTATACCGCAACAACGTTTAATGTCAACCATAATCCGCTGGAGCTGAGCCTATAGTCATGGCGCGTCACGTGATCTTGTGTTTGCTGGTTTCGTTTTGAAAGATGTTTCTTGAAATTCGATTATGATGTTGAAAAGAAATCGTATTTTTGATCAGCACAATTGGCGGTAGTTTGGTTCGGAGTTCTCCTTCTGCAATCATGAGGCATTCCTCGATGAGATTATCATGAGCATTGGGTCACCTGATGCACTCACGAGGTGATGCTCTCGTCACGATCTTGCCCGTTCGCAAAACGTCGGCGTTCCCAATCTGAAGTATAGCCAATCCCTGCTTAGGCTGAACCTAAGCTGTCAACCGTATAGGTAACTTAGTAACCACCCTATGACCTGTTGTATTAACCGCGGATAACGTAGTCATAATTAGGGTCGCCTTTGTGACATAGGTGTTAAGCGTACATCGAGCTGTCACAGTCGGGTTTAGTATAAATTGTGAACGCTTTATAGAGCGCTGTACGCACTCTATCGAGAGAGAGCGGTATAAGCTGTCCCGGTTATGCACGCGAGTTAGATGAGCCCGTGGATTGTCACCTCAATTGGATCATTTAGCGTATACGTTTACCTATAACTGCACAGCGGCACGTTGAGCGAATTAAGTGTTCACATTAGACAATGCTCGAGTAGGTATTATTATTAGAGTTGCTTATATGATACTCATTCAAACGACAGTGGTGCAACACCACTTACTCTACTCTCGTTGAGACTCCCGTATCAACCCAAATGTCGAAACGCCCTTGTCACCGGAGAAGTTTGCCATCAAGACAGCTGTGCGAGACCTTGCTCCAGTGTTTTTAGAGGAGTTGGTGCGACTTAATTTGAACGAAATCGCGTGGTTGCTCGAATGAAAGACCCTCTCCCTCGCGTTATGTTCGATACTCTACATATAACGTAAACTCGCTCTTGCCAACAAGACCGCACGATGTTTTTCCTCGCGCAATTCGTTGTTGTTGTTGTTCATCGCTTTGAAGTTGCGTCTCCTGCACCCCGGTCCTGCTCAGCTTTGTTGAGGCGTGGCCGCCGGCTAAATGCGGCAGCCCCTTGTCTCATTCCTTTGTCTGCATCTGGAGTCGTAAATGACGTTGCACGGGATCTCTCCTCTCGTGTCTTATACACCACGCGCCGACTCGACTCCACCCGCGGGCCTGGCTGGCTGCGATTCGCTCGGAGGATTTCAAGCTGGACGGTTGTGCCCTCGCGATCTCCGACTTCAGCGTAGCTCCCGCCGACTGGTTCGCCCTCCGCGGTCTCCTGATGCCGTGCAGCTCTCGCATTGTGGCACCCCGCCCTTGGACTGCTTCGACCGGATCCCCACTTTCCTATCTCCTTCTTTTTTCCTCCCGTTGGCTGGCGGCTTCTTATCCGTCTATTTTCCTTCTATTCTTTTTATCCCTCCTTCCTTCTCCCTATATCTTTTATTCCCCATATCCCATTCCTCTGCTGACCTGTTGAGGTGTCCTCGTAAGGAGAGACAGTTACGGGTCGGCACCTTTTCTTTTCTTTTCTTCTGATATAACCACAATCTCTCTCTCTCTGGCTGGCTGGGATGCGCGACGCTTATTGGATTACTCCGCGGGCCTCGTGACTGTACTCTTGCGTTTTTCCTTTGTCTTTAGTTTTTTTTCCGTTGTATTTTCCCCCACTATTGTTTTCCTTCGTACATTTCGTCTCGCGAATGCCCGGAACAAAGAATGGGTCGGCCCTCGCCAATACCGACCGTGCCCCTTCGTCTTGCGTTCGGGGCTCGTCAGATATTATGTCGGCATCAGTCACACACCACTTCGCGGGGAGACTGCTGCGTTTCCAGGAGAAATGTTCCACCGAGTCTTCGCGCTTTCATGTTGGTCATTTGCTGTGTCGGCAAGCTGTGTTACAGATGTATGCAGGGCAGGCCACTTTCAGAGGAAATTCCCTCATGAGTATATGCCGCTGTCACTTCAACATTTCATCACGAGGGGGTATTTGCCTATTAGGACACATAACGGTGTTGCCAGGTCAAAGAACGACTCCTGTAAAGTTTAGTCTAAACAGAGTCTAGTTTGGTCTACTTTGAGCTCTTGAGCACCAACGAGCCTCCAAATGCTTGCTTGATCTACGCGCCGAGGTGCAAGGTCGATAGGGGTTAATGTTAACCGGCTGTCGATTTGCAGGTAAGCGGGATCGAAACCCCACCTCGGTGACTGTTTCGATGGAAGTGAGAATGCTTGAGGCCCGCGTATACTTACAATTTTGGTGCGTGTTAAAGAACCCCAGGTGGTCGGAATATCCGGAGACCTCCACTGCGGCGTCTCCCATAACCATATCGTGGTTTTGGGACGTTAAACCCGTTCGATTAGTATGGTTGATCTGTTTATGCCGTTTAAGCTTATTATGCCGTTTAAGCTTACACCGTACACTCGTTTGTGTATACGTAGGATTTCGTATACCATGCAACATTTCATGCAATCTTGCCCGTCGGGTACAGTAGTGAACCGAAGTTATTAACCTCTTTGATTGTTGGTTTCATATTTCTATTCCTATACCCCGTAATGTCTTCTAAGGCGTCCTAGTCGGCTCTCGCTATCAGACTTATTCAGACCGACTTCAAGTAGGTAACATGTACTGTTTTGAATACACTCAGCTCGTCTGTGTGGGTATCGCTCTTTCTGCAAAGATGTCGTTCTTCGCGGGACGTCCTTCAAGAGCTTCCTGTCCATAACGCGCGTCTCGGAGGCTCGGGCGTGGCGTTGCGCATCGCGAAGGCAATGAGGGAGACGCGCGCCGCGGCGGCAGTCTCGCGCCTTCCAGTCTAAACATTTCGTCACGAGCGTCGCGAAATCGGGCTCGCTGACGCATCGCGCCCGTCGCCTTGCGTGCAGCCGCCACTCGCAGGCGCTGCAGTTCCATTACACGATAGTGTTTCGCTCCGATCGAAAAACGTTATCTTAGCGGGTGGGTGCATGAAATTTAATCTCGGGAATCGTTTAGACGACTCTCCCAACCTCCCTCTCGTGACCTCTCTATTATCCGACGTTCCATCTAGTGGAGTTTCTCTGTTGCTCTCCTTTTAGGTCTTGGCTGCGATCCTATTTTTTCTTTGTTCGAGAGTTTGAGTTGTATGTTCGGCGTCCTTGATGTGGGGTGTGCGCGTGTCGATTTGTCAGTTGTCACCCCACTTTATGGAGACGTTTACGCGTTTGACTGACCGTAGCGCCTCCCAGCGTCAATTACGCAAAGTGCCGCTTACAGTTGCCGATTTGTGTCCTAAAAGTTGATTGCCTGTTGGGACTCCCCGGCAAGAGCATTTGTTGCACCCCTCCGCGTCTGGTCTGCCAACCGAGCATTTTCTCTATACTTCGGGAGCCCCGACGACGGAGACAGTCGCATCTTCGTCGTTTAATGGCTTCGCGAGTGACATCACCGGGCTTCTCTCTCTGGTTCCTCCTCCTCCTTTTCTTCTTCATCCTTCGTCTCTCTTCTTCATCGTACACTGCGTCACTGGATGAAAGAGGGGGTGAGTGGGTTTTTTGAGAGGATGCTAGAGCACGAGGAACCGAAGCTGCTCGATGTCTCCTCCGCCCTTCCGTTTCGGAGTCTGCGCGTAGGGGGTGAATAGTAGGGGTTGGGGGGGGTGCAAAAGGGGGGAGGAGAGAGGAGTGCGATTAATGCCTGCCGGTCGTCCCGTCGGACGCCTTTGGGACGCTTCTGCGCCCGGCCCGCCCTTCGTCTTCGGGAGGGGCCCCCGTTCGCTACTCCGCTGACTCAGCGGGCGTCGTTTTTTTTGGGAAGGATGCGTGATGGCTGCTGCACCTCCCCCCCCCTTTCACCCCCCATAGACGACGACGAGGGGCAAGAGGGGGAGAGAACAAGAGTGCGAGAGTTGGAAGACGATGAGCATGGGTCGCATCTTCCCCGTTTTGTTTTGTCGCTCTGCGTATCATGGCGCTCTTTGTCGCCAGTGTCTTTCATTTACGGGGGTCCCTCTGTGCCGAGAAGCCACGCAGTAGCGCTCGGGAGTCCATTTTGTGCACAGCATACTCGATTGCGGTACGATTCGGTTTGCTTGATCGAAAAAGGTGATTGCAATTACCACTGTCCGAGGCGTAGCAACTCTGTGTGCGGCTTAGTAACTCGTTCCACTTCGTGGGTTTTTATGCGCACAGGCCACAATGCGTGTACGTTTTAGTTTTGCCCAGTGGCTTGTGTACAGGCAGGAACTGACCGGCCTTACTTGTTTTGACAGTGGTGTCGCCCTAACTCGCCGCTGCTGCCAAGTTGATGACATTTCGGGTTCAGTTTCTGCTGTTCGTCAGGCGCATACCAGAGATGTACGTACTTGTGCACGTTGTGTGGAGGGCACCGCGCCGTGTCGCCGATAGTCGGACAAGAATCGGGTGCCTTTTTCCCTTCAAGAACCACACGTGTACAGTGCGGGCGTGTGGGTGACGACGGACCGAATCCGGATTTGTCGTGGACGCGGACAGCTAATCCGCGGATGGTCCGCCTGCAGGCGCATCCACACGACGGACGGTGTCCTAGGGGAAAACAGCCGGATTACCCTCGACAGCACATTCGGCGCTCACTTGCGCCCGCTGGCAGCAGACCGGTTTGAGAGTATTCAACATGGATGCCCGCAAGAAGCGAAGCTTGGCTACAGTGAACTAGAACCTTCTAGTTCACTGTAGCTTGGCTGCGATGTCTGTCGTGTTGTGACAAATGAACGAGTAGTGTTATTCTTTCAGGAGAAAAGGGAGTTGCTAGCAGGATATTCTTTCAACTACATTATTCCCCACTTGTAGAACTTCTAAACGTGTCTCCCGCCTTTTTTTTTTTTTTAGAAGCGGCACGTCGCCGGTTGCAGAAGTTGGAATATTTCACCACCATGACGGCTAAGAATCTCGCGTGTTAAGCGACGGCGGCGACATTTCCCGAACCACCAAAAGTGATTTCTGCATATTGAATCACCTGAGAACAAAGTCTCCGGAAACTAAGTAAACAATGCTCAAGCGTAGATGATGCCGACCAGTCATGCAGCTGTCCGCGAGCCATGGAGGACATGCCGCGAGCAGACGAAAAGTGTACTGGTTGCCACCGACCCCAAGCTATTCCGCTGCAGTATCGGCTCTCCCCCGCCAGAATCCCGATGTGAGAAACAGGTTGGGTTCATCCGTCCGCGAGCCGCGCGGACGAGTCGCGGACGAGGGGAATCGCTGATGTGAGGTCACGTGACGCGCCGTCCGTCCCGCCACATCCGGATTCGGTCCGTCGTCTGAATGCACCATAACCGGCAAGTTTAAAGTGCCAACCACTGGCACGCGTATGCACGCGCCTACGCGTCAAAAGCGTCTAGTCGCGCCTGTGGAGGAAAAGGGTGCGCAACCACTGGCACGCGTCAACCGCGTTAACGCCCACGCGTCCAAGGCCGATGCACAATGTTGCTTGACCTTTTGGCTTAGAACTGTCCAAGTTCAGCACAGAACGGCACGTTCCTAACTAGAGCGGGTTTATATGTTTTAGAGGATATGAGAGCACGTTAAAAAATTGATAGTGCTTCACCCACAACAGTTTAGACTATTTTAGAAGTAATTGACATTCCAGTGCCCAAAGTAACTACAGCGTTATGCACCAGAAATCAACATCGGTGCGTGCACCGCTCCCGCGAATGAACATCCGCGTCGAGCATACTGTACGTCTATCATAGGCGTGTGCAGAGTTCTCCTTAAGCAGGGGGGGGGGGGGGGGCAAAAGTTTGTCGCAGTGCCCGCCTCCATGTAGGGGCTGACTTAGCGCCCCCTCCCTATTATGTTAATATATGGAGTTGACATTGAGCTCCCCCCCTCTCCTCTCTTCGGTGAATGAGGCGGCAGCTGCCCTCGTAATCAGGTTTGCAAACCACCGGGTTTCTATACCTGCACTACCAAATTTATTAACAATATCTTGAATATGCTGGTACCTTCAGTATATTTACACATCATATTTTATAGCACTCAACTTAATAATCAATTAATAATCAACTCAACTACAATTGAGGCCAGAGTAGCAGGCTTTCGGTTGATGTGTGTGTTCGAAATATCCTCTAATGCAACAAAGCACACCGGGTTCTTATTGATACAACAGATATTGGTCATAAGATAGGAACCAAATACTCGGTAGAATGCCTTCGAGCATTTTCCATAGTCGAAATGTGCTCTAATGCAACTAACTGTGCCTGACACTTCAGGATGTGACAGATATTGGTCATAATATTGCAACTGAACCTTGCATGGAAGACTTCTGGACGTTGTCTTTAGTCAAAGTATTCTCTAAAACGACAAACGACACCCAACTGTTCATGAAGTCACAGATATCTGTCATAATATTGAAACTGAACCCTGTATGGAAGACTTCTGGACATTGTCTTTAGTCAAAGTATTCTCTAAAACGACAAACTACACCCAACTGTTCATGAAGTCGCAGATATCGGTCATAATATTGGAACTGAACCCTGTATAGAAGGCTTTTGAACGTTGTCTGCAGCCGAAATGTTCTCCAATGCAACAGCCCACACCCTACTCTTCATGATGTGACAGATTTAGGTCATGAGGCTGTAATTGTGCCCTGTGCGGAGGGCTTTTGAATGATAAGCGTATTGGAAATATCCTCTAATGCAAGAAACCGCATCTGGCTCTTAATGATACAACAGATACTGGTCATAAGAATGGAACCAAGCACTACGTAGAATGCCTCTGGGCATTTTTTTGTAGTCAAAATATGCTCTAATGCAACTAACTGTACTTGAAAAATTCATGATAAGACAGATATTGGCCATAGGACTGCAACTGAACCCTGTATGGAAGACTTCTGGACGTTGTCTGTAGTTAAAGTATTCTCTAAAATGACAAACCGCACTCAACTCTTCATAAAGTCACAAATATCGGTCATAATACTGGAATTGAACCCTGTATGGAAGGCAGCCAAAATGTTCTCCAATGCAATAAAACACACCCCAAACATCATGATGCAACAGATATTAGTGATCAGATTGGAACCGAGCACAGCGTGGCACACTTGCGGATGGTATATTTATTTATTTTCAAATAAGGCAGCCCAATGTGAGGCTACTACAAAAGTGGCGTACATATATACAAAAATGAAAGAATTTAAACAGTAATATCACAATAAGTGTGCCAAGGTAAACAAATATCACTACCCTTGAGTGCACCCCAGTAAGAAATCAGAGAAATAGAACATTATTATAATACAAGTGCCTCCAAATAGTCAGACACACTGGTATTAGGAATCAAAGCAAGTAGATCAATGCAGTGTTCGATAACTTGATTTGAACGTGTTAGAGAGCACTACAAATGACTTCTAAGCTGGATGGTGATTGCGGATCAGTGCTGTGTTGAAGGCTTCAGCACTTTGCTGGTAGTTCAAATATCCTTTAACATCTACAAATTCATCTGACACTTCTTGATGAGACAGACATTGGTTTTGAGGTTACAGCCAAGCACTGTGGCTTTCATATGTCATCAATTGTCAAAATACCCTATAATGACACAAAGCATGCCCAAAATTTTTGATGGGACAGATACCGATCATAGGATTGCACCAGAGCACCGTACAGAAGTTTTGGCAAGTTTTTTAACAGAGCTAAACTGGATATGCTTAAGTGCATGCATATATATATAATCCAAGTTAATGCGTATAGTAAAAAACTGAACAGAAATGAAGCACTCCTTGGAAACACATAAAAATATTTTATGTTAGAAACCATCGAATAATATCTTCGGCTTATCACTCTTTGGAGGAACAGATAAATACATGCACAGTTCTGAAAGGTCTCATAAGTCACATGAGGTACATTTTGCATTTCTTCTATATAAAGTGCAGTACCATACTAGTGCACCTTCATTCATTCTGTGCATATATGTGGTGATCTTCTCTTCCAACTATCGTGTCATCGTGCAGCTGATTTCAAATCGGGTGCTTCTCACAAGGTTTTCAGTTATCTGTCCAGCTGTAAACAAAACGCGCATTATATTATAGTAAATTGTAAAACGACGGAGAAGCGCCATTGTATGCCTATAGCTATGAGTATCAGAATGAACTATAAATTAAGAATGTGTGTGTTAGAATGCCTCCAAACAACGTATGTGCTACTGAGCGTGGCAGAGAAGCAGAAGAAGCGAGAAGTGAAATAGCAGGCAATACCAGCAACACTTAATCATGCAACTTTCTTTACGATCACCACAGCAACGCACGCTCGAGTTTCTGACTTGTACGTGAATGGAAATGAGACCGCTGACAGCTGAATGTTTCAGCGTTGGTGGTACACGACACGAAGTCACTTCACACTGCTACCAACCAGCGCACGCTTGTTATTAGCTTGGCAACACACGAAAACGATTTGCACCGAAGCCAACGAATGTTTCAGCGTCGCACAATCTGCGAATACACTTCTATAAGTACGTACGTTTTCACATCACCGAAATGTGTTGGCTAGTGCGAGGTTCGCTTTCAGCGATGATGAATACCGATGTTGAAAACAAACACAGTGCAGATAGAAACTCCTCCGTATGAACTACGCGATGTTTCGGGTGTCGTATATGGTGTCTATGTTGCGACGGAAACTACCGTAGAGTTTTTCAGCCGAGGTTCCTCGCATGTGCTGGTTCATACGAACTAGACGGTAGAGGCCTGCACTTGGATGCAGATGACACCGCTCTGAATTGCCTCCGCGGTAGGCGAGGGCTCACGCTCCAACCTTCGAACCTCCGAAGTCTGTTTTACACTCGTTTTAGCACAGAAAGTCACAGATCAAAACACAAGAACACCGACATGCTCCTTTCGCTCGGCCGACGATCGCACTCGGGACCGGCGCTAGCATAGCCGGCCGGCATTCGCTGGATTTGTCGGCGTCGCTCGAACTCGGCACGAAACCGCGTCACGCTGATAGCACTCGCAGTCGTTCGTCGTGTCGTTGTCGTTCTAGATTACGAAGCGGTCATTCAGGAACGTTTGGAGTAGTTTCTGTGCTTGCATCTAGCACTCGGTTGTGCCTTCGAAGCGGCGGCCATTAGGCATAACGTTCCGAGGCATCGCGGCCTCTGGTTGGTTGGCGCCGCTGTACGCGTGGTGACGTAACGTACGCGTGCCAAAATATCAAGCCCGGCTTGATCCCTCGCGCCTCCTCGCGTATGCCCCTCCGACGCCGACGCCGAGAGGCGCATTTGACGCTTTTGACGCGTAGACGCGAGCGTACGCGTGCCAGTGGTTGGCACTTAAGACTCCATCGATGGAACGCTCCAAACTTTGCGTTGCAGCTCTCATCGCCGAGGTTCTTTCTGCCCCGTACGCAGGCATAGCGAGGCTTAGCGTAATCGCTTTCACAAACGCCGCCTCTCGCTCTCCTCCGTGCCACGGCCGCCCTTGGTGGTTACATCTTGCCTCTCTCTCTCTATCTCTCTCTCTGGCTCTCTGCTTTCTTGCCTCGGTCATTGAGAAGCTCGCGGAATTCCGCGGATCGACCCCTCTCGAGACACGCGCGGTGAAAACGTAGCGATTGTGCGCCTGTTGCACCGTGACCTCGTTGTTGCCGCCTTGGAGTCGAGCATTCCGGAGCTCGGCGGGTTGTACATAATAGCCGAAAAAGAGCCGCTGGATGCCGGTGACTCCTGCGTTGGCGCAATCGCGGCGCTATAGCGGCGTAGCTGTTAGCGCCCTTTGGCTCGGCCGCCGGACGCTGCCGCGCGGGCCGTTGACCCTGGCGCGTATAGAAGGCGGAGGCAGGCGAGCTTTTGTTCCGCCACCGACCCCCCCCCTCTCGCCCTCGGCTCGACGTCGGCTGCGCGGCGATTACGAAGTTGGTCCGCACAACACTACTCTTCCTCGGCGCGCTATAAACTTCCTGGTCCTTCCTACTATTCCTCCCTCCTCGCCATCACGGCGCCCCCCCCCCCTCGTCCTTTTCAGGACGACGACGCCTCCCTGGCATGCGAAGGAGTGACCGGCGCTGCCGCAGGTTGTTTGCGTGAGCCTCCCATAGCCCCCCGTCTGACCAGTGGAAGGGCCCCCCCTTTTTCTGTGTACATGTGCGCATGGGAGAGGTGCGAGCAAGCGCGAATTCACCGGCCGGTCGGTGCGATCTCGGGGATAGAAGGCAGGTTAGCTAGCTGCTTGGATAGCCAATAACCGGCGGAGTTGCTCGGAAGCTTAAAACAGTGGGAGCGTTGCAGCATCAGGGCCACTGTCGTGCACTCTTGGATTGGAGAGAAAGAGAAATAGATTGCCTCCTAGATGACTAGTTGTCGTCTCAACTTGCTTGTCTTCATCGCTGAATTGGCCCGGTGGGGCGGACGGTTCAGGATGGCGAAAAGATTGCTGCTATAGGTCAGGGGCTGCGCTAACCATATGATCCTTTGCTAGACTGTGTTTTCGTTCATGGTTAAGCAGCCTAATCGGTCATGGTTCATGGTACATCAATATTCGTAGTCCAACAGCCCATTAACGTAATTGAACTCGCGCAATTTTCTGTATGCTCACTCCGAGAAACCGATTATTCCCTAATTGCTTGAGCATGAATTCAATGGATCGTAGTTTTTCGGTTTTTTTTTTTTTGTGTGGAGGGGGGGGGGGGGGGGAGTTGTCGCCTTGTGCTCTAGCATCTCCGGACCGCTTTTATTCGCGTCTGGTCGTTTTTCTATCATTAATAATTTCACGCATCAATGTCATAATTATATCTTCATTGCGCACGATCTGGTCTGACGTAATGTAGTTAGTGTTCCACCTGTATGATCTATACCACTGACCTTCTGTGTAGCTTTTCTTTATGAAACCGCGTTTGTTATCTCCTACGCCCGCCATGACTGTCCCTCGCTTCGAGTTTTGAATTCAGTTGGTACAGTTGGTACATTTTGAATACACATTTTGAATACAGTTGGCGCACTCAGAGAGTTCGCAAACGTGAAGCTTTCGCTTACACGTGCCGACCTTGGCTGAGTACTCTGTCCGGGCGCTGCTTTGTTGACCGTCAGTAGCGGAGTTATTTTCATAACACGTCATTACATCTGGTAGTGACATACTTTCCGCTTCAAGTTTCAAACGGCATAAAGTTTTCAGCAATAAGTGTGGGTAGTGCAGCGACACGAGTTAATAATAATAATAATAATAATAATAATAATAATAATAATAATAATAATAATAATAGTAATAATAATAGTAATAATAATAATAGTTTTATTTTTCATCAATAGTTTGATGAAGGTTAGCTGGTGTGCGTATTCGAAGGTATGAGAACGCCCCGCCGCGGTGGTCTAGTGGCTAAGGTACTCGGCTGCATACCAGCAGGTCGCGCAATCGAATCCCGGCTGCGGCGGCTGCATTTCCGACGGAGGCGGAAATGTTGTAGGCCCGTGTGCTCAGATTTGAATGCACGTGAAAGAACACCAGGTGGTCGAAATTTCCGGAGCCCTCCACTACGGCGTCTCTCATAATCGTGGCAATATGGTGGCTTTGGGACGTTAAACCGAACATATCAATCAATCAATCAAAAAGTATGAAAATGCTCACGAGAAATACTCAACAGGACGAGTGTTTTCGATTGAACGTATTGTCGGCAACAGTGTGTCAATCTGAACACGGGTTTTCATGTGCGTTGATGAGCCTTTTTTTTTCGTGTACGGATCTACAAACACCATATTCTATTGTTTCTGACGCTAAACACTCGGTCGAAAGTTGGCGCTCGCCCCGTCGTGCATGTCTCTTCCGTGTCTCATAGCGCTATATTTTTTTTTTTCGAGACTTCGCGTGCGACAGCGTTTCTTCTCAGATTTTTCCGTATTATTATGTATCGCCCGCAAAATTCGCAGGCCTTAATTGGCCTTTATATTCCGTTCCGTTTCGTTTGGAAGCTTCTCTGTATCTGCATCGGGATGTTGGTTGGCATGGAAAGAATACTGTGTCGTCAACCGCCTATGAGGCAAAATGTTGCGACACGTGCACTGTTTTGCAAACCTGAATCAACTGTTTCCTGCAGCTAGGACTCTTTTGTTGCGACGTAATTTCACAAAACCACCTGAAAAGCGACGTCGTGGGGATGACTTGACTGAAAATAGCGTGAAGTGTGCGCCAAGTTACCCAATCGAAAGTGTCACCTGACACGGGTATTCAAACGGTATAATTCAAGCTGGCCAATTAGGAAACTTATTGCGCTTTGAGAAATGATAGCGACTTCCTACGTATATTGCCTTTGATCTGGGCGCGATGTACATTGTAACCTTGTATGTAGGTGTCGGTTTTCACTTGTTCGTTGCTGTATCGCGTTTTGTACATTGCCCTTTTTTTATTTGACCATGTGGCCTGTATACTATAGTATCTTCGCAGTAGCTTAAGCTTACGGTACATGGCCACCTAGCGTCTAGATTCTTTGGGCATGTGCATTGCGGCTCCTGAATTTCCGCCGGCGGTCTAGCGCAGTGCCCTCCCGCTTCTTTGCGAGGTCACCGCATCAGTCACATTCGTTTCAGCTTCACCTCCTCTCCCTCAGCCTCTCTTCCGGTTCTTTGCTTTCATCTCTCGCTCATGCGTGACTTGCTTTTTGTTTTCTTTTCTCCCTTTGCCTGCCTGCCCGTTTCTACAAGCCTGTACATGTGCTACTTCCGTTTCAGAAACTGCGGCTAACGGGAAATCGGCAGTACTTGAACGTTTCTGTGTCCTGCATTCTTTATTTTGCGTAACTGCCAGTAACCAGCGGACTTTTTTCACAAGTTAAAGCTCGTGGCTTCTAGGCTGTGACTTTTTCGCTTATTGCGCAGCATCAAGGCGCGTCGTCCAAAAGAAGAAAAAAAAATATATTGACTGTACTTTGTGTTTCTCTCAACTTTCATGTATGTACACTCGTTTTCATCTCTCCCTCGTCTGTACAAGTAGGGAGGATATTACTGACCTTTTTTTTTTAAATTTTGTTACGTTATACCTGCGCTGCCCGTAGCCACGTTAAGTTTGATACTTTTGCCAGTAACTGTTCCTGCGCGAACGCAGTCTCTTCTTTGAAAAATTCCTGCTGCGTGCCGACCGTATGAGCCGCCATTTGTACTTTCGGCGCTGCAGCGACAGAGCATCCTCAGCTTGTCGTTCCTTTCTGGCCGCGTTCGTCGAGTCGACGGGGATCCCGAACCGGCCGGGCTAAACTTGGACCGTCGGTGCACCCGTCGCCCTTTCCTCTTTTCGTCTCGCTCGTGCGGACTGCTACACACATGCAAAGAAGAGGTTGCCGCCGCTGCTTCCGACCGCAGCAGAAGCGTCTTGGTCTCTTTCTGCTTGTTGCCTCGACGCATTTGCAGCGCTGGAGATCTCCGGCGTCGGACATCAAACGTCATCGTTTCTTGCCGGTTGTGTTGTTGTTGTTGCCGCATACGTCACCCCCTCGCCCTCTTTCGCTCGGCGGTAGTGGAGGGTGAGCAGCAGCTCTACTGCATGGTAGGAAGGGCTTCCTTCGCGAGTCGAAGAAGAAACATAGCCTTGCTCTCGGTGTTTCCTATTTTGTTGCCTACCGCATTCCTCGTTCGTTGGGCAGCATGACCCGTGTTTATGTTCCTGTTTGGCTGTATCCGCGGCGTAGCCCTCTCCTCCCGTCGGACGCGTCCGCAGATTTTTCGGCTACGGTTCGTGAACGATTTGCAGTTGACAGGTCGCGTGATTAGGTGTGATTTGAGTTGAAAGCGAATTCTATACGAGGTGTCGCTACGGAGATGTTCTCGCCTAGATCCGATCGGACAGTGAACGACTCCCGTCTAGCATCCTGGTGAAGCCCGGAATTTGGCACTAAGGAATGGTGAAACCATTATCCCTATTTGAAAAAAGTTTGCGGCACATAATGACCTTATAGTATCATACGAGTACACGTGATTAATATCTGTTCATATGAGACTACGGGATGTGTATCATCTAATAGAGAGTTTTAGCCCTGCGTACGCTGCGTACGTGGCGGCATTGCGTACACACTAAACCAATTCTGACCCTTAAGGGTGTAAATGAGCTTGTCGCCAGACGAACACCCTTTGCTCCCTATTGGGTGTTCAAAAAAGGGTGCTGAGAAAGGGTGCAGAGCTCAGCACCCTTAAGGAAAGGGTGCAGAGCAAAAATTTTGAAGGGTGTAATGATTGCACCCTTTAAAAAAAGGTGCTGTGATGTCATAACACCCTTTCAAATGGGTGCTGGAAGGGTGCTCCGCATCGACGTACCAGTGGGCCAAATCTAGGAATGACGCTGGAGATGGCTAAAAATGCAGATTGCTGTATACTCTGTAGACCATGCTGAGTGACAGCCCACATACAGTTTGTTAGTACTTGAACACATGTACTAAGTCGTCCATTGCACCCTGAACACGTGCACCATGCACGCGGCCGGCCCTCCACAGAGTGCCTTCCGCAGGCGCTTATGAAACTAGCACTGAAACACAGTGACAGCTCTAGGTGGGGCTTTGCATCATCGTCTTTTAAAACACAGTGTCTCTGCAGTGAAGCTACTGGTAAGTTGGCTCCAGTGTTTTGCTTTCTCTATGTGTAGGCAAATAGAGAACCCGGCACTGTTATCGAGAAGTGCTGCAATTGTGCCTTACCCTGTCCAGGTGCTATTCCTCATGTTTTCGTTTTTGGCTGCTCTGGATAGAACAAGCTGCACTTCTAAGAACAGTGTCGAATTTTAGATAAGCTGGTACTGTTGCAAGAGCAAAGTTAGCTTCACCACAAAGAAAGTGTGATTTGGCGAAGCCGTTGTTCTCCAGCAGTCACAAAGTGGAGGCCCACTTACAGCTGTCTGTACGTTTGTGTACTAGTTACCAAAGTGCCCTCGAGAAGCGCTCGGCAGAGTGCCGGATGCATGGTGCAATGTTCAAGGTGGAAGTAGACAATATGTAAATATATACCTTAAAGCAAGCTATATTGAATAAATATGTGTGTTTTAATAATCATGAAATTGATCCCAGAGTGCGTATATGGCCTGTGCTACCCATTTTTGGTCCAGAATGAATGTAATCTATTCAAGGCCCCTTGCTGCACACATGCATGCACAATTTATGGATGCTTGGTCACCGTACAGACATGCATGCCTGCAAATTAAAAATTCACAAGTTTCGAATACTGGTGATTATTTCAAATGCCATATACTCACTTTGAAAGACACACAGATAATATGCACTAAATACAGAACCTTACCACATTGCGCTCTTTTAAATTATGCGTAGCAGACGTGAGCTTTTATGCATGTGAGAATGCAAGATATTAGGCCCAACAAAAATTTATGACAAATAAATTAACATGATGCCAATAGTCACTATTTTATTGCACATAGCATACAACCGAAAAAGATTGACAATAGTAAACATGAGCTATGACCTTGTGCATCGATTGTAATGGTGAGATCTTTGTGAGTGAGGATCAATCTTCTGTTTTTTCAAATCTTTTTTCTTACGAGTAGACATCTTTTTGTGACGAGACTTCTTTTTTAACTTTTAACATTCTGACTTCCCTCCTTGCATAGTAGGTAACAAATAAATTATTTAGAACAACAAAATATAAGTTAGAGGCACCAGCAGTCCAAAGGTGCTTATTGAGGGTGTTGCCAGTGCCCACAAAATTGAAAAAGAAAATAGATAGGAGAGTAGGTGTGTGGTAAAACATGTGGGCTTATATAACATGCTTTGGTCATCATGCTAAAAGCCTTGACTACAAACTTGCTCAAGGCCTATTTACAGCTCTCCTTTTATATATGTGTGTGTGTTTCTAAACTTGTGTGTTACAAAATCACAAATATTGGCAAAGTAATGCAAGTAGTGTTGGATTAATATAATGTGATCATTCAAACACTTGCACAATCCATCTTCAGCTGCCCAGGCAACTTTGGTTCCTTTTACAAAAGTGTGGTCAGGGCGCCCCTTCTCTACAGCACATCTGCACCCGGAAGTCTAAAATAAAGACAGAAGTAATCACTAAAAGTTTCACAAGACAGACTGTCCAAGATACAATATGCGTTGTCATGCTGGAGTGTTCTTAGTTCGATGTGAGTAGAAGTCAGCATCAAAATTCGCTTTGTTTTCAACGAAAAACATGCTTGTTGGAGGTCCCCCAGGCAAAAAACTGTGTAAACAACTTGACAGTACCTGTGGGCCTACAGAGGGTAGCACGTACAACAGATTTCACATAAAAAACAAACAGCATAGTAGAAAGGAAATTTATACACAAGAAACATCTGAGCAATGATTCAGCATGATGCACACGTGAAATATGAGTTAGGTTTGAGTGAAAAAGCTATTCATCAAGTGATTGCGCACATCCGATTTGAACTAATCGAATAAGGCACTGAAGTTAATTAGGGTTTTTAAAGAATTGTAAAGTGCCAATAAGCAATATTCTAGTCTAGCTCTACAATAGTGTGTCGTGCATGTAGTACTAGTATTTGCCTATTAGGTATGCTGTAGTCATGAACATATTCAGTTTTCCTAATAGCTTAAACTTATTATGTTGCAGTCCAGCTGTTCATGTTCAATAAATAAATGTTTATGGTAGCATTTAGGTTACAAAATTGATGCTAAAAATTTGGCATACCCCACATACTTTGGGAATCGATGTTATGCGAAACACGCATAACATGTATTTTAATTTTTTTATTGAGCGATCTTATGAAGTGGAGCTCAATATAAGTACAAATTCTCGCATACACATACGTTAAACAGCCGCATATGTTTCGTTTGTTATAGGGAGATGTCACACCTTTGACAACATTAGCAGTTATTTGCTGTTTCGTAACGATGCCAACAAAACATGGATATTAGCCACACTAGAAGTGGTAGGCTGGTATGAAGCACTGGTGTTTGCGCTGGCACTCGCGACGCTGGTAGCCCTCAACACTGCTACACAAATACTTCACAGGATGGTGCCTGACTACAATTGACTTTGACTCGACCTCACGGCTGCATCGTAGGAGTGCACATGTAATAGTTATAAAATTTGATAGCCAGTACTGCAACGGCAGTTGATGTTACACAAACATTTGAGACTATTTGGAAAGTATAACCAAGGCCGGGCATGGCTCTGTGGTAGAATACTTAATTACCAAGCAGAATACTAGGTTTGGATTCCTGCTAGGACACTTGACTTTATTCTTTGCATTCATTTGGTCAATGCTGCCTATGTCAGCTTTTTAACATGATAGCGTTGAAGAGCTCGTGTCGCAGAAAACCCGCCGCCGGCGTCTGCCCCGTTGGTTGTGAGCGAAAAATCGTCTGTGCATCTGTGACCGAAAAATCAAGTTACCTAGTTTCCAGAAATTCAAAATTCCTACTTATGACCGAATGGAGGCGCGCTAATTGCTGCAAAACGAAACCCCCAAGTTGACTACTAGACACTCAACACAGGGCTTAACACACGGAAGTCTATTGACATCGGCCAAAAATTAACGTTAGATGTACAGCGCTATTCCATTTCCCCATTTCATGAACTACACAATGCCATGATAATTGTACCCTGGTATTTTTGGTGGGCTAAATCGCACAAAAAATGCAAGGATTATGTCAAAAGAATGGCATCAAATTTTACCGGCATGTCATCGAAATAGAGATACAGGCTACTAGTCTTATTTATAATGCTAAGAGTATTTAAGGTAAAGGCATTGAAGATAGCTGGTGGCCTTTTTCACTATCTAGGTATCAATTTTTCACTATCTAGGTATCAAAATTCTGCCATGTCAGTCATAGTTTACTGACATTACAAGCTCAAGAAAAGTGTGGCTCTGAAGGCATCAACACAGCGTTTTGCCAGATCTTTTAAGAAGGCAGTCTTTAAAATTGCTAATGTTTCCAATTTTTTTTTGCTATAAATTTCGTGCTTTGCATCCAAATGTACCTCCATCCAACTTGTTTTTTTTGCATTTGTGCTCTCACTAACTGCTTACCTTGTCTTGTCAAGTGTTCGTTGACATAAATAGGACTACTTGATCTAAAAGGAAAGGCCGCTGTAGACAGACGTAAGTTTTTTGTCTAATCCAGAACATTTTATTTGTAACATCGTTCATAATGCACTACTATTTTTTTTTCAAACTAGGCTTGTTTGTTCCTACTCTGTCTGCAGTGTCAATATCATCACGAGTAATGGTTTTTCCATCATCGCCCAAAAATTTCGGACAGCGTCAAAAGAAAACCCTCATCTGAGACGCCTTTGATGTCGGATAGTTCAACCTTGAATACAGTGTAAATTCAATTTTAATCTGAAGTTGCTTATTTTCACCTGGAAGTTTTTGTGCCTGTTTCAAGGTGCCACAGGCTTTTCATGCAAAGCCTTTATTTCTAAAGAGAGCGCGTTGACACTGTCACCACCTTCATTCCACACTTCTTGAAGGACCAAAGTTCAGTATGAATTTTGTGCTTGAAATCCTCTGTTTACCATGACAAACAATTCACAGGAAACATTAGTACTCTTGCTTGGCAGGAGTGCATGCAGTAATACTAACACAATTAAAGCAGGAAATAAGTGTCTCACCTGTGCAAAAATGATTTTGGCAAGCACTGTGAAGACCACACACACTGCTGCCAAACTGAGGAGAATATGAAGAGCACTTCATATAAGTAGGCAGCGTCCAGTAGCTTGGCGAGGCACAGCGCATAAGCAGGTTGAACAGAGCTGATGCTTGAAAGAATGGTTCAGAGTTCGCTGGTGCTTGGGCTCCTTGACCTTGTCAGGAAATTTCCTTGAACAGCCTCACTCAAATGAAATGACAGACCGTGCCGAAGAATTTCTGCACCAGTGCAAAAAAATTATTTTAGTGAGGTTTGTCTAGACTGCATGCGCTGCTTGCCGAATTGCAGTGAATGGCTAGAAACGCATGGCCAACATATATTTAGTGGCACGCAACTGAGAAATACAAAAAAGGCATGCTGCAGTATAAATACAACGAAAAACATGCTGCTGCAGAGCTTTTCATGTCGATGTCATACATGTGAATTTTCATTCACCTTTATAGCTCACTCATGCACGAAGATGAAGTTAGAACTTTTAGATGGAGACACCCCCTTTTAGCTGTATCGACTGCACGTAATTAAGAGATAAACATGCGTGAGTAATGCTGCTGCCTGCAATCTATAAATTCTTTTCTTGAAGCTGACCAAATATATGAACGAGTGCATCCATAGAGGCACATTTGCATTTCTGTAGTTATGATACCCATGTGATGTGTTTCTTAAGTAAATGCCATGCACTATGCACCATATGAATATTTTATTCCATAAAATTGCAATACCACTACACATACATGTCCGTATGCGCATATGCATCCACTGCACATGAAGCATAACATTAAAGCAATACTGACACATGAATTTTTTACCAAGGTAGTGGAGGGCTCCAGAAATTTCGACCACCTGGGGTTCTTTAACGTGCACACAAATCTGAGAACACAGGCCTACAGCATTTTCACCTTTATCGAAAAAGAGCAGCCAGCAAGGCCGGAATATCATCCTGCGACCTTCGGGTTAGAAACCGAGTACCTTAGCGACCAGACCACTCCGACAGGACTTCAATCTCCCTGTTCCACCGTGTAGGGTGATAGACCGTCTTTGCTGGTCTGGCTAACCTCCCTGCCTTTTCTTCTCTACCGTTTATTCTCATGAGTTCAACGAATAAAGCTTCCTTCAAACGGCTAACATTCGTACGTTTATAATTTGCCTGAAATTGAGTTCACTAAATTAATATTGTGTGCTGCTTCATAGTGATCATTGATCTAAATTGTTCTGGTTGGCTAAAAAGGCACTACTCCTCACTTCTAATTAAACAGCACAAGCTGTCTAATGACCATAGGGGAGGAAAAGTGGAAACGCTAAGACAAAACATCAATCTTGAACCCCATGCCATCACAATGAAGCAGGCAAGCTTCTGCAATATTGACCGGCAACCAAGATCTCAGACACTGCAGATAGCTACATAACGTAATGGTTTCCCAACATGACGTAAAGGCAGCAAAATAACATATTGCCTAACCTGCTTCATATTGATAACGATGAGACAATAACGTTATTGGCCTCTGTATGCTAATAACAATTTACCTTGCATATCATTATCATGCATATCATTGCATATCATTGCATATCATGAGACATTAACATTCAATATGACGTCATGAATCTTGCATCCTACCATGTGGTCTAAGTACCAACAAGGTGGTTTTAGTGACGTTGGTGCAAGGCAGTAAACAACAATCACTTGATGAACATTATTTTTGATATTATTCAATTGGTCTGATGCGTACATCTTCAAAAAACGGCAGTTTAGATTTGTTCATTCTTAGATAAATACAATGTCTAAGTTTGCATGTCAGCAGCAACATATGCACGCATACTGTGATGTATAACCTTATTGTGTTTTGAGCAATAAATTAGGCATTCATACACTGCACATATCACAGGTCACTTGTAAATCTGCAGCGAGGTCATAAAGAATTTATGATATCAGATAAAGCATTACACTTGTATTCGAAAGTGTCATTGGAAGCTTTGGTATAACTTAGTTTTAGAATGTTTGTAGACGTATAGGTATTCGGCAAAGTTTTAACTCTAAAGCGGGCTGCAGCGCCCACAATTCTTTTACAAACCAGAAGAATGCAATGATATGTGAGCAGGGGGGAACAAGCAGTACCACCAAAATCGCACTCGAACGAGTGAACTACTGCTCAACCTAGCGCTTGCACAGCTAAGGTACGGCTATTCGGCCACTCATAGAGAAAATGTATTGACCCAGGCTCAATTGCACGCTTTGAGAACCGCACCTACAGCACGCCTATCGAGTTTACGCACACTTAATTAAGCTGAATATCATGGTAATTTAATATTATACGTGCCCGGTGGATGCAAACACATTTGGTCACACAGGAAAACACATCTACCTTATAGTAGTCACACACATTTAATGATCATGTAGCTGTAGAAAAGAGGACGAGTAACATATAAAACTTTCTTCATATACTTCTTTGGCACAGAAAACGAACAAGGCCGCATAAATACCAACGCGGACACCACGTTATTCTTCTCCACTCTTCTAAATTAAATACGGAAAGATCTAATTCAACGCGAATCACCGGAATACTCCAACGCACGCGACACACAGACGACGCTTACGGCTTCCATGCGCCGTCCCCGAACGGCGTCCGACGGCATTGCAAAAATATAGTGATTCATAGCGTGAAGAGCATCGCCCGCCGACTCACAGCATCTCAGCGCACATTGCTTTAACCTCCTTCCCCACAGAAAAAATTCATCCGCGCGTAACGTCCCTGAGCTTAGACTTGAGCCTAATGAAATTAGACACGCAGCAGGCTCGCTACGTTAATAAAAACTCACTTAACGTCTACCAGCTAGAAAAACCTTAGTTCACAACGTTATTATACTATAGCGCTTTCGGTGTTAACCGCGGGAGGAGCAATAACAGCCTGGATCGGCACGCCGCGGCCTGGCCGGAGAAGCAAAAAACAAAGCGTCGACAGCAGAAACATCCACCTACCTTTTTAGTTTGGCGAGCGCTCGACGGTACAAGCAGCCGGTCCTCTCTTGAGTATAGTGCATCTTCGTAACAAGCAGCACCGACAGAACACGAAAGACAGCGCAAGCACACTTTGACAACATAAAAAATCGACTTTAAACGCTCGGCACACGGCCGTTGCGGCCTCCAGGAAGATACATAGCCTCCTCTATAACTTGTGTGCCCGAGCGGTCGGTCCCTCAGCGCACGTCCCCCGAGCTATTATGGGATTGCGAGCGCTCCTGGCGAGGCGCCGAGGCGCAAAACGAGAGAAGGATGGCAGCTATGGAGAAAAAACCGGCTTTGGAGTAACTACCGAAAGGGCAAAAATGAAATAAGGAGGGAGGCATTTTACGATAATTCAAGGGGAAGCGCTTTACTGTTGAAGCGAGATCGGGTTGCCTTAGAACGCGTAGTTATTAAAGCAAGATTCAGTAAAGAAGAAGAACAATGCACATGCCACCAAACACCTCTGCGCCATCGGATGCATTAATTAGGCACCAGGACAGAGGTTGGACTCCTGTATCCGTCAACTGAGCTCGTAATGGTTCTAAATTCTCTAAAGAATTACGCGGAAGTTTTCCTCGCAAGAGCGAGAAAGATGAATCAGCCACTGAAGGCTGCCGTTGACAACGCCGCGCAAATACTACAGAACGTGACAACTCAAGTGCTCGACCCCGGGACATCATAAAAAACTTTTGGAGGTTTGCTCGTGAAGTTTCTCCGCCCACTTTTTCTGAACTTCGCGACGAGTGTGACTGACAAACACGACTTGGCAAAAGATTTTCATGTCAAACCATTGGTCTCCGAAAAGTGCTCAAGCTTTGAGCGCGAAATCAAATAACAAAGCTCACATTGCATTCTGCATACAGGCTTGTGTTAAAATTTGGTTCTTGTGTGCGCATTCTTAACGTATTACGCATAATCCAATGCAATTGTAGGACGGTTTCTAGACCGTCATAAACGCAAGCGTGCATAGGCCGCGTCGTCTGCTGTTATTATGGGATCGGTGCGGCATCTGGCGGCGAGCGCCCAAAACTATAAGGGACGGATGGCGCGTATGTACTTAGCGCTAATGCGCGGGCACAAAAAAATATAGGCGGCTATGGAAGATACCGCCATTTCTGTCCTGCTGACGCCAACCGATCCGCATTGCGCACCTAACTTTTTATATAATATAGTAAATAGATTATTTTCTGACTTAAATATAAGTAAAAAATAGTGAAGATCGAAGATAACGCTAGTTGCGTTAATGCATCGAATATTTTTTACTTTTAAAAATGACAAACTCACCATTACGCGTAATTTGCGCTGAATTTGAAATGTGAAAGAGCGCGCTAAATTTGAAACGTCTTGCTTGCTTGTGTATTTCTTATACCGATCACCTTGTTAACATCTGTACATTGGTTGAGTGTTAAGCTGGCTGTTAAAAACAGGTTCAAAGCGGTTGTATATTAGTAAAAAGTACAGGCAGCAAGCAAAATTTGTCACATCAAAATAAGGTAGTTAGTGGCAAACAATATTTTAGCTGTCTTTAGTGAATTTCTTTAGGAAAATGTTTTAGTCAAGGCTCATTTTTAACTTGCTTTGAAGAATATTTCTATGAACAAAATCAAGAAACCGTTTCTTTAATGTTATAATATTAGAACGTCAAAGTCCATAGCCCGCCATAAAAATTGGTAACCACGTGTCAACTGATACATAGTAAGGTTAACAAATATTTGTACAACACAAAAACTCTTTTATCTACCACGGTCTTGTTGGTTTGTATTTCTTTGAATCAACAAATGTATGATTTATATATACTGTCATGGACGAAGCTTTGTTTTCAGTGTTAGGCGCAAACGAGGCTATGTGTAAGTCACAATCCTGTTGTAGCTCTACAAGCTGCGTACTCCGCCATGGCTAGTGAGCTTGTAGCGCAGGCTGGTCAGCCCCGGCCGTGAGGCGACGAGAAAGAGCAGCAAGAATGCAAGAACCAGTGCAGAACTTACGTTCAGCCGGGCACTATCGCTATTCAGATATCAGTTACTGCGGTGGGGCTATTAATGAGGACCATGGTGTCTAACCACTAGACATCTAAAAGCTGTTGGTTATGCTATATGACCACGTTACTCACAAAGCTTTGTCGGCGACTGTGCACCCTAATTGGTGCTCATCAGCACCATTAGTTGTTGCACCTTTTTGCACCCTAGTTTCCACCCTTTTGATGTGTTCACCCTTTAGGTTCCGCTTGTAGGGTGATGAGACGCGAATAGGGTGCTCAAAGGGTGTGCTTAGGGTGTCGGCACCCTTTTTGCACCCTTAAGGGTCAGAATCGGTTTACTGTGTACGTAAGGACGCCACGTTCTGCGTAGTGCGCATGCGCAGACCGCAACGCACACGTATCGCGTTACGTACGCAGCCGCTACGTACGCACGCATGAGATGCGTGCGTGCGTACGTATGAACTGATCGCGCCGCTCTCGAACAAGTTCGCGACAGCGCGAGACTTCGTGTTACAAAATGGCGGCATCGATGGCAAGCACCGACCGGCTCTGTGGCTTAAAATATGGCCATAATGTGGCTATAACACTTGGATTGGCTCACATTGGCTGTCAACAACAGGTGCTTCGATTTCGATCTACCAGATGGCGCAACACGCTTCACGCTCGTTACGTGCGCGGGTACTACGGCGTGCTAAAAGTCGATTAGTGCGCAGCATCAAGGCGCGTCGTCCAAAAGAAGAAAAAAAAATATATTGACTGTACTTTGTGTTTCTCTCAACTTTCATGTATGTACACTCGTTTTCATCTCTCCCTCGTCTGTACAAGTAGGGAGGATATTACTGACCTTTTTTTTTTAAATTTTGTTACGTTATACCTGCGCTGCCCGTAGCCACGTTAAGTTTGATACTTTTGCCAGTAACTGTTCCTGCGCGAACGCAGTCTCTTCTTTGAAAAATTCCTGCTGCGTGCCGACCGTATGAGCCGCCATTTGTACTTTCGGCGTTGCAGCGACAGAGCATCCTCAGCTTGTCGTTCCTTTCTGGCCGCGTTCGTCGAGTCGACGGGGATCCCGAACCGGCCCGGCTAAACTTGGACCGTCGGTGCACCCCGCATCGTCGCCCTTTCCTCTTTTCGTCTCGCTCGTGCGGCTGCTACACACATGCAAAGAGGTTGCCGCCGCCGCTGCTGCTGCTTCCGACCGCAGCAGAAGCGTCTTGGTCTCTTTCTGCTTGTTGCCTCGACGCATTTGCAGCGCTGGATATCTCCGGCGTCGGACATCAAACGTCATCGTTTCTTGCCGGTTGTGTTGTTGTTGCCGCATACGTCACCCCCTCGCCCTCTTTCGCTCGGCGGTAGTGAAGGGTGAGCAGCAGCTCTACTGGATGGTAGAAAGGGCTTCCTTCGCGAGTCGAAGAAAAAACAGCCTTGCTCTCGGTGTTTCCTATTTTGTTGCCTACCGCATTGCTCGTTGCATGCGCCCGTTCGTTGGGCAGCATGACCCTTGTTTATGTTCCTGTTTGGCTGTATCCGCGGCGTAGCCCTCTCCTCGCGTCGGACGCGTCCGCAGATTTTCGGCTACGGTTCGTGAACGATTTGCAGTTGACAGGTCGCGTGATTAGGTGTGATTTGAGTTGAAAGCAAATTCTATACGAGGTGTCGCTACGGAGATGTTCTCGCCTAGATCCGATCGGACAGTGAACGACTCCCGTCTAGCATCCTGGTGAAGCCCGGAATTTGGCATTTAAAAAAATGGTGAACCCATTATTCCTAATTGAAAAAGTTTGCGGCACATATCTAATAACCTTATAGGATCATACGAGTACACATGATTAATATCTGTTCATATGAGACTACGGGATGTCTATCATCTAATGAAACCAACAAACAGTGAAGCCGCGGAAAATATGGGTCACGTTATTAGTAGTTTTCAAGGACACCGAGAAATATCCCTCGTACCTTCCCCAGCTTCGCTGCGTGTCAATTTTAAACGAGCCCTGGTTCTGTTTCGCTTCTTTCGTTGGGTGTGTGTGTCGTGGGAAATGTGGGCTAGTTTGTAATAGTTCATTTTTTGATAACTCGCAGCGCAAGAAGGGCGCAGACGAAGTACAAGACAACACGAGCGCTGCGTTGTCTTGTACTTCGTCTGCGTCCTTCTGGCGCTGTGCGTTATTCAAAATGAACTCGTATGTTCAATTTTCTCGTTCTCAAGATAGCGCTTTTCTCGAAGATTGTTCTGGTTCCACGCGTCACTCGATGTAAATTTATTGTCTTTGTTTAGTTGTATACACAAATTCGGCCGGACTTGCGCCACGAAAATGCGGTGGCGCTGTCTTGGTAGGCAAAATACGCTCTGCCAACCGCAGTTTCTGCTGGGTTTTCGATGGTGCATGTGGTGTTCTCAGTCAAGCAACAAAAAAAGGAAAAAAACGGTATGCCGACGAACTGCGTCGTGGTTGGATGTGAGTAGCGTCTCACAACCTAGTTTTGTTTGTTGGCGCACATCGCAGCCCTCGGCGCTTATGCCGGAAGTAACGTGCGGACGTCGCTATAATTTTACCCATAATGTCGACATCGGCCTACCACTTGTGTTTTCAAACATCGAATGGGTCTATAGTATACACCTTTTCACGGGAAGGAAACAGTCGCTCGCTGGATTCCGTGCCGACTGGTTGTGCGCCCGCGCGCTCGCGACCTTCGGCGTCAGCGTAGCTCTGGCCGACTGGGCTCGCCCTACGTCACCTCCTGTCGCCGATGACCTTCGATGACAGTGTAGCTCTGACCTACTGGACCAGCTCTACGCCATCTACAGACGCCGACAACATCTCTCGCAAGTGTACCCCGTCCTCGGACTCCAGTGACCGTGCTTCCATCTTTCCTGTCTCTCCTATCCCCTCAGTTTGTTGTTGCTTCTTCTTCCTCTTTTCTACACCTTTTACTTCTACCCTTTTTATCCCTCCTCACCCCCATCCCTTGTGAGCCCTGTGGCGGTGTCGCTCACTGAAGCAGACAATAACGGGGCTCACTTTTCTCTTCCTTTATCTTTCTTAAGAACCACTCCACGGGAAGGAAAAAAAAATTGCCCGCAGCTTCCCTCGGGGGAACACTGAGGAGGATGCGGAGCATATAATTGGTTAACGGGGTGTTAAATTGCGACTTACTTGGGTCGATGGCTAAATTGGTTAACGTGGTTGTAGGAGGGGGTGTTAAATGAGTGAACACGTACACACGTATGCGAAAGGGCGGCGCTGGTCGAAGGGACGTCGATCATTGTGTTTGTGGATTCGTTGGAATTCATTTCACCGCGACCTTGGACGTCGACGCGCCGTACAAACCAACCGACGAGCGGCAACTGAGCGAGCGAGCGCCGACCTTGAGTATATATACAGCTCGACGGCGCATGCACTGTCAGCTGTTGAATGTTCTCGAAGCGCGACGCCACATGCGCGTCCACTGGAGAATCAGGAGAATTGTAGATGTCGAACGCGGTGTGTAGAGGAGGAAGGGTGCACAGATGGTGGAGGAGTGAAGCACGCGCGGTGTGTAGAGGAGGAAGGGATGCACAGATGGTGGAAGAGTGGGCGACGGCGCGACGGCGCATGCGCGCGCGTCAGCTGTCGAATGTTCGAGAAGCGGTGCGGACGGCGCGGACGGCGCACTACAAGGCGCGAGTATAAGATGCTCCGCATCTAAAACACCGCCATGATGGGCAGGAGTACAATTGTTAAGGGCGCAGCGTTGTCAGTGCATTTTCGAGGGGACGCGCCAATTTGCACAGCCCAAGGAGGGCTATGGCGGCGCCCAGGGAGGCGTTTAGGAAGAGGTGAATACTAATGCCGTTGCAATATTATATGGGATCGAATGTGCGCATCCGGAAGGGATTTTGCCGCGCACGATCCGCGTGTTGCGGCCGTGTAGACCGTGCAAAGTTGAGTTGACTCGGTCTGTTTTCCGAGAAGCGCCTCTCTTTCGAGGCGTCTCGCGCTCTTCCGCTGCAGCTACGTACATACATTCAGCCGCGCCTGTTTCTATTGAATATCGGGACGCCACGCCTCTCGAGCGCTCTCGCCCGCCTCTTTCCTTCTTTCCCACCAACTCATTTCCGTGCCTGTTTATTCAGCCGTCATGTACAGACCCTTCCGTGTGAGCCAGTTTCTTTGCATGCGCACGTATTCGAAGCCGGGCGACTCGACGCGAGAACTTCTCGCATTCTCGCAGTCCTCGGCTCGCGCGAGACAGGAATTCCTGCGCCGTGACTCACGCTGTTTTTGCTGCCACTATAGACCTTCCTTTCTCTCTCTTTCGTCTCCTTCATTCGACCTCGAGCTGTCTCCTTTAGCCAGTACGGTTGTTGCGTGACGCTGATAATGCCCGTTCTATATATTGCCTCCTCGCCTTGACTCGGAGGTCCGCGCGGCTTTCGACCCTGTTGATTTGGGCCTCGCGGAAGTAATATTCGAAGTGACGCCTTCACACCACCCTTCTTCGTCCGATGTTTACTGACATTGTTTCAGCCTACTCCGCCAGCTCAGAATCCCTATTTCGAAACTGTGTTTCTACTCCTCAAAGACTGGTCCCTGGTCTAAATATCGAATAAGTGTATTTTTTATTTGGTTTTTGTACGTGCGCTTGTATTTCAAGTTATCACCGGTTCCAAGGGTCTGTCTGTCTGTCTGTCCTCTCTCTCTCTCTCTCTCTCTCTCTCTCTCTCTCTCTCTCTGTGTGTGTGTGTGTGTGTGTGTGTGTGTGTGTGTGTGTGTGTGTGTTTTCACATAAACACGAACATAAATTGTGGTTAGACACCCCCTTCTTTGTACAGAAAGAATCCTCGCTACGTCCCTGACATAATACATGAACGCGGAGGCCTGCCATTCTCGGCGCACATTGTTTTATGCAGGGAAAACATGGATACACCCACCCCCTTTTTCCTCCCTTCATACAAGGATTATACGTGTTACGAAAACACGACTGTTAGTGTTCGTTGTCTTATGTGCCGTAACGGAAACGACACGGCAGTCGTAAGTAATCACAGCCGATGCCGGAGAAGTATTGTCTCGGTATAGTTCATTCCGTGAGCCGACAAATGAACGTTCTCCCTTCATCCACGTTTTCGCAGTCGTTTGACTCGTGTATGCAAAACGTGTCCCATAATATTGCCGCTGAGAGACCTCTTCTTATTAAGGCAGTGTGCCTATGTATGTACAGTGATTGCACGGAATAGTGCATGCACTCTCGGTAGCTTAGTTATCATAAACGGGCCTTTAGGGCGTTCCACGTGGTTGCAATATAATCGGTACAGTATCAAGGACATAAATGAGGGTATATACAAAAAAAAAAACAGTACGCATAAATGGGTGTATATGGATCCGGATGGATGAAAAGCTTTTATTGAAGTCCTGAAGGATTCCACCCCCGTTTTGTAAAAGTAGGATCGCGGGCCGCTCCCTCGTTGGGACTGGGAGGCCCATACAAAAAAAAAAACTATATACTGTTTCTTTCTTTTTTTTTCAACTCGGCACACAACAGAGTGCGGTTACCTTATCTATACTTCAGATGGAGACACCGAACTGTTATTTCATCACGGCGCCGCCGGGCAAGGCGAGTGTCCCCTTCGGGATAACCGTTTCCATATCTTCCACTCCGCTTCGTAGACTCCAAATTGCGGTGTTCGCGTATACGTTACGAAATTTCTTCTGCGCAACCTTCGATGTGAAAGCGTGCGCAGCGGCGCGCCCTTCCTTAAACAATGGCCGTGGAATATGAAGCTTAAAGAGAGAGACAAGTAGCGCGAAGCCGGTCTATGACAGTGACGACTAAGTTGTTCGTCGGGAGTTGGGTATGAATCGCCTACTATACAACGCTGCTTGGGCGAATACGATACCTATTTCAAAGCCGCTTTCGTTTGCATGTAGACGAAGTTTTTTCGCAAACGAAGCGCGCGGGGCTTTGATGCCTCGCATATTGTGCTCTTTCCATTGCGCAGCGAGCAATGGAAAGAAAAATGGTAGGTGTAACCTTAAGAGACAAGAAGAGAGCAGAATGGATTAGGGAACAAACGGGGGTTAAGGATATCATAGCTGAAATCAAGAAGAAATGGACATGGGCAGGGCATGTAGCGCCTAGACAGGATAACCGCTGGTCGTTAAGGGTTACTAACAGGATTCCCAGAGAAGGAAAGCGGGTTAGGGGGAGACGGAAGATTAGGTGGGCAGATGAGATTAAGAAGTTTGCGGGTATAAATTGGCAGCAGCAAGCATAGGACCGGGTTAACTGGCGGAACATGGGAGAGGCCTTTGTCCTGCAGTGGACGTAGTCAGGCTGATGATGATGATGATATTGTGCTCTGGATCGTTTCATTGATGTGTGCCGCAGAGTCGGTAGTGGCGATCTCGACTTCGTCTTTTGCAGCAGGCGAAAAGCGCCGCATCCCTATAGAGGTGTGTCAATGTTCGTGCGTCGGGTTCTCCACTAGGGCAGAGGTGGCTGGGGGGGGGGGGGATAAGTATTGCCGCAGCCCCCCCCTCTCATTGGACGAGTCCAAAAAAAGAGAAAACTATGCAATGGATACCAAGTTAAAATGAAGTGATTGCCTGCTTTTTATACCGCGGCTTGCCACTTGTACGGATTTTCAAGCGTAAAGATAGCGAGTAAACAACTGCTTTGCATGCAAAATCCCGTCAGTTTGGTCGCAGTTATCGCCAAAAAACGTAGGTACATTTAAAAAAAACTGGTCATCAAAGGAATGGCGCCAAATTCTACCACCCCCCCTCTCCTATAGATTAATAGCTTAGAGGGGCGACCATATTGAACACCCCCCGCCATCCTTGTGCACGCCTGTGCTCTTGTTGTCTGTGCGTCAATCAAGAGAACCACCTTGTGGGCTGCGGCAGCCCAAAAAAAGTAGATGGTGATGAGGCGCAGTACACTCCCTCCGGGCACTTTTTTAGCAGCTATAGCCCGTATAACAACTTTCCTGGTTGCGTATAGCGCGCACTAGTCCGGACGGCGCATACACGTCGAGTGGCTCGTAATGCCACGGCTTGCATAAATGCTCGTTTCCGGGACGTGGGAAAGTCCCACCTTTCGTTGCTCGCTGATGCAACACCACCTAGACTATTCACAATAGTCTAGGTGGTGTTGGCTGATGGCGGTGCCTTGTAACGCTTTTTCTGTAGATTTTTTTCTTTCTTTCTTCGTTTTCTCGAACTTGCTGTGCAGTCTCTCGTGCGTCTTTCTAACACGTGCATTGTTCGAGATGCGCTGCCTAAAACGCAGTAGGAAGCACTCACTCTCTCGCCGTTACAGAGAGCGCAATTTGTTTTGAGAGTTGGAAGCATTTCTTAGCGGGCTGTGGTCAAAGCAGCCCGAATTAAAGCTTCGTTTTGGTTGTTTTTGCGTTTGTGTACGCTTTACAGGGGTTTGTGTGTCCGGATGATAGTGAACACTTAATTAGTCTCGACAAGCATTCCGGAGATAATCCGCGCTTGCTTAAAAACACGAGTGACTGTCGATAAGTATTGCACTTAAGGTCTAAAGGATGTTTGTACCCATGACGGCCAGCGCGAACATTAAGACACACGGCTAGAGGAGTAAGCACAAAGGCTACACCTACGTGCGGTACAGCATTTCTTCTATGAACAGCGAAACATGCATACATGCTTGTTTGCGCCTCCGCGTGGTAGTATAGTTTGTGTGTGGATGGGGAGGGGGGGGGTCAATTAACCACAGTACTGTTACTGGGTTCTAGTTCAATGTTAGAGGGCCGTGTGCTGAACAATAAGAGCATTAAAACTTAACGATACTAATTTCTGTGGCTTAGCGTCCCAGAATCGCGATATGATTGAGAAACGCCGTATCGAAGGGCTCCTGAAATTTCGGCCACCTGGGGTTCGTGTACTTGCCTTTAGGTGCGCGTCAAATAACACGTGGTCGGAATTTCAGGAGCCCTTCACTACGACGTGACTCGCGATCATATCGTTGTCCTGACACTTAAAACTCTAGATAATTTTAGTGTGGGTTATCAGTGCAGCACAGCCGCCCTCCCCCATTTTAGCCTTGTTATTTGTGTCCTCTTCGCGCCTTATCGTTAGTACACCGTATGCCGTGCGTCCCAAACGGGTGGCGCCACTGTGTGTGGCAACAACGTATACACATATCAGTCGGCTTTTGAAGCCAGCCGCGATTCATTCTCTAGTTTATCCACCAGTGCTCTTGAACCCGTCCCCTGTGGCACATACGCCAGGCCAGAGCAACAGCAGCAGCAGCAGCCGAGATGGAAGTCTCTACCGCAGCAGTTCGACGAACTGCCTTGTCTCTCCTCTGTGGCCCCCTCGGGCGCTGCTGCGACTATTTAAGTCGAGGCGCGTGCATAAATGCATAAATAGTGACGCACACGCGAGAGGGAACAGAGATGCGAAGAAGCCCGCCGTGGTCGTCGTCGTCATGGCTCCCCTCTTCCGCTGCTCAATGTCCTCCCCCTCCGTCATACAGGATCGCCGTAAGGCTTCCCCGCGGTGAACTGTCGGCGAGATGAGAGCGAGTGTGCTCTTGGAACGCTCGGCGTTCTTGACGTGCCGTCGGGCGCAACTCCGACGTCACTGCGGATCGCTGCGCGCGTCGCGGATGCTTGGCTTCGCTCTGTTCGAGCCGGAGGTTGGCAGTACTTGTCGAGCTCACTCACTCACTTATGAAATATATTTAGAGCTTCGGACTCACTCGCACTCACGAAAATTTTCCGCAGCCGGACTCGCTCACCAAAACATCACTCATCCGTACTCACTCACCCCCGTATTCACAAACGCTCCTCGACTCGACTTTCACCCTTCACTTGACAGAGTTGAACACTGCGCCACTGCTCGGCTGAAAATTACGCTGTGCTATACTCTATAATTGCAGCAGATTATCGCAGATATGCAGTGGCTTGCCGTGCCTATAGAAAGCGCTCCCATCGGCTTTCTCATGTGAACGTGAAGCGTTGAGTGAAGGGACGTTCTAGAATACGGGGGTCAGAGTTGAGGCTCGGTCTGAGTCTGAGTGAGTCCGAGTGAATCCGTTAGCCTAGATTTTTCTCCTTCGACCATGGTGTCAATGGTCTTTAACACCAATGTCACGCGTAATTGGTGCTCTTCTTAGTGACATTTGACATGGTATCTTCGGAAACGAGCTCTTGGGGCTTGCAAACAAGTTGGGTCTTTTTTTTTAATGAGGTGACATCATAAGATATATTTATTCACAACTTCTCTGGAAGAGTGGGGGGGGGGGGCAGAGGTCAAGGCAACGCCTTACGTAATTTACGCTTCTGATCAATAAATATTGAAATGGCGTATGAATGACTGATTTGGAATACATCTGAGTAGACGTGAGTATCAATGTGAATCTATGTCAAGTCAAGTCAAGTTTATTTCCAACAACATCAAGTTGGAGGTCCTTAGGCGAAAAGATGTCGGAGACATCTTGAGAGAGCCCAAGAACCCTTCAAGAGCAGCAGGCATTTTACAAAAATATCGCGTAATTCATTGTACATGCATAGGCAAAATAAAAGCTTAGTTCTTTTTCCTTTTAGTGAACAAAATAAACGCACAATTTCACATGGGTCACAAATCTTGTACGCACATGCGCAAAAACAATTTTTATACAAAAGAAGAACACGTGAAAAAACATAACATAAGATAGCTAGTGCTATTTGAGCAGTTTCTATATCTGTAGCAACATACTTCGCACATGTTTCTTGAATTTACGTTCAGGCAGTTCGAAGTCAATACCAGTTAAAAATTTGTTCAATACTGTTGGTATCTAAAGGGAACTGGTGGGGCTGATGGTAATGCTGAAGATCACTAGGACCTTGGATCGGCAAAAGAAAGTCTAACGTGCTCAGACTCACTCAGGAGATGCATGTTGCGCTTTGGACTCATTCGGACTTGGACTCGTCAAAGTTTCTCACTCGGGCTCACACACAAAATTTTCTTCAACCGGACTCGCTTACACTCTGAGTGAGTCCGAGTACAGTCTGAGTGAGTCCGAGTGAGTCTACTCGTGAGTTCGCCGACCTATGGTTCAAGCCTGCACGTCGATTTTGCAGCGAAGTTGAGATGGTGGGCCTTCTTAAGGCGAAAGCCTTGAATGCCGCAGCAATTGCGAAAATTGACCGTCAGTGACGCAAAATGCGTCGCGTTATGTCGTCGCAGGTTGGCACAATATGTGACGTCACAATTTGACGTTCCCGCATGACATCTCTTGGGTCCAGTGTGGGCCGATCCAGAAGGCACTGCAAAACACGTGAGGTGCAGAAACCTTGCTATGCCTCCGATCCCGGAGGCCTTGCGAAACTAAGTTGGTGGAGGAAGATTTCGTGTAGGTCGTGACAACGTCTACGATCGACTGAGAACAGAGTGGCTTTCGCCTTCCAGTCGTCTTAGGCAAATCGGATAATGGACAGCGTAAGCTCTTGAAGATGTTATCGCTGATGTTTAGCGTGATACGTGGTTCGTCGAACGCGCTGTTTACGTCCCACATTCGAACGTTGACAGTGCAAGCAAGAGAACAGCTGGCTCGTACAGTGCACTCATCACCGTCCTGCAAACCCCGGTCATAGAACTCTCCGGCTCGAAAAATCGCGTGCGTAATGACGTCCGCGCGCCTCGTCTTCTCGGAGGAACTATACGTTGCACTTCAGGCCGGAGTCGCTGGGCGCAGGTTGCACAACTGTCGAGTCTCTTCTGAAGACGACGCGAGAGCGACGGTGCTGCATTCAGCTGCCTCGCGTGGTCGCTGAAGTTACACATCCCTCCCACGTTGCTGTCTTTTTCCTCTAATAACAAGGGCGCTTATATTCCCTGGGTGATCGCGAGTGATCCCTCTACCCACGATGCGCATGCGTCGTCCGTGTTGGTAAAAGACCGCCGCCACGGCGTCCTTCCGTTCCGGAAGGGCGAGCTGGGCGCCTCTTCTGGGTCGCTGGGGAAAGGAAGCTCCAGGGCCGCCGCCACCGCGGTGCGTTTCTCTGGCGACCGGTGCCGCCGCCGCTGCTGATGTCTGCCTCCGCTGCACGCGCCCGGGAGGAGCAGCATGCTGCAGGGGCCGGCGGCGCTGGGCTGGCGCCCATAATCCGGTCACTGGCTCTGGCGGTAATGGGGCCCGGTGCTCTTCTGCTTCGTCCCTGCCCTTTCGGTGCCCCTCGGCGGCAGCTGTCGGCAGCACCGCCCGCGACTGCGTGGGCGACCACCATCTACACGGTTCCGTCTCTCTGATGTGCGCGGATCCGCCTGCGAATACCGTGCTTTGTGTTCGTGTGACGGGACGGTTGTAAGATTTCTCTTTCTCTCTCTCTCTCTCTCGTGCGCACTGCGTGTACGTTTATCTACCGCGAGCGTTTGCTCGTGCTTGCGTGGAACACTGACGTCGTGTTATAACGTGGTCCTGTTACGTCACATCTGACGTCATGATTCTCCCGCGCCACTTGTCTAGTCGAAGGTCACTTGTCGCCTTTCTTGAGGCATAGCAGGTTTTCGACAGCTTTCAAGACATATCCCATTTCAATAACAGCTTTTTCTCTGTAGCGGTTTTTCCGAATGTTTTTTTTTTTTATTATTGCGAGTCCTTGGACACGCTGCTTAAGTTTGTGCTCGCCGATTTCAATGACAGCTTATTTCTGTAGCGGTTTTTCTAAACATTTAGTTTTTTTTTTCTTGCTAGTCCTTGGGCACGCCGCTGTGCTCGCAAGCGCGCGGGATCTCGTTGCGAAAGGACGTCGACACGAACCGCGCTTTTTTATCTGCGAAAGGGCTAATGCATCGCTTACGTCGGTCGTAAATTTTAACGCTGTGCGTCCAGCGTAACTGGCGCAGCTGACACAATGCGCCGCAATAAAGAACCACTCACTCCACCCTTTGCCTCCCCCTTTTACTCCCTTGCACGGACGGGATGCTGCGCGCGAAGTATACAGAGTCTCTGCACTGTGCCCTTTCCGTTGCTAATTGATGCCGGCGCAGGTTATCAACGGGACCAGCCGCCCGTGAGCGGCGGATAAGAAAGGCATAAAATCAAGCAGTAGTTATCGGGCGACCCTGGGGCGCAGTTCCAATGAGTGGCCAGCTTAAAGCGCAAACACGGAGCTGTTGAACAATCTGTGACAGCCTCCTCGGTATTTCAATCCCTTTTAATTGCTCAGCTGCCTGTGTGCGTTTTGCATGTCTCTGTGACCTCCGTACGGCTGCGTTCATCGTCTGTTTCAAGCTGTTCCTGTTCTAGACTATGGAAAGCTGCTCTGTCTGTCTGTCTTTGTCTGCCTGCTGTCTTGCTGCTCCGCAACCCATTTTCAGGGAGAGGAGAGGGAGGAGAAAAACTTTACTTCAAGAGAGGAGTTTGGAGCACGCAGGCTCCTGGGGGACCCCGCACGATCCCGCTGCACCCAAGCAAGCGTTCATTTGGTGGTGCTCTGACGCTGGCAGCCCGGTCGGCAGCCATTGTCTGCTCAACCGGGTCCTCTGAACGCAATAGGGTCTCCCAGTCCTCCCAGGTCTCGAGATGGTCTAGGGCCCGTGGGGGAGGAAATGCCGGGCAGTGAGAAAGGAGCAGAAGAGAAAGTATAGCAGAAGTATGAGAAAGTGTAGCAGAAACACGGTATTTAGGGCTGAAAGGGGAAGTGATTTTAAAAGAAAAAAAAAAGAGAAAAGTGAGCCCCGTAACTGTCTTTCAGGGGGAGGACACCTCAACAGTAGCTCACTAGGGATGGCGGTAGAAAAGGGAATGAAAGGATAGGATTAAAAGGTAGACAGAGGGAGAGGAAGCAGAGAGCGAGGCAGTGGGACAGGGTGCGACGGAAGTAAGAAGACGGGAAAGAAGGACACGGTTGCAGAAGTCCGTGGACGGGGCACCACTGGCGAGAGCTCTTGTCGGCGACAGGAGATGGCGGAGAGTACAGGCTGGTGTTGGAAAGAGCATATTACCACAAACGAAAAAAAGAAAACTATCGTTAATTGCACGGTTATGGTCAGACCTCGCGCCGGCGTTTTTTTTTTTCATTTTTTTTTCGTCGTCGACTTCATTATTGCCTGTAGGTTTTACGCACTTGTACGTCACACATTCCACCTATCATTCGCGAAACGTCAGATCTCGAATGTCACGCTGTAAAGCGATGTTTAACTACACTTCTAAAAACCTCCCAACTTGGGAAGAACATGGGCGCGGCCGAGCGCCCCGAGCTGCTCCGCTCACCCCATTTGAAACGGCCGTCGCCCCTGCAGGACGAAGACGACTCCAATTTATCTACCGCACGTGTCGTCTTGGTCGGCGCTTTAGTTAACTTTTATACTGTGGATGCTGTTTTTTTTTTTTTTTGCAATTGCTTCATGGTCGCCCTCGACACTTATTTTTTTTAAATAGCTGCTTTCCGTTTTTCTCTCCAGGTGTATTCATTTATTTCATTTTATTTTTTTTTTCGTTGTTCCGGTAAGGATGTTTTGACGTACGCGTAATCCTTCTTCTGGCAGAACTTTCTTACAGCCTGGCTGCTTTTGAAGACGTATGGGATGGCTTTATAGTCCTGGAATTTTCGTGACCTTCATCTATTTTCTCTCCTTTTAATTTGTTGCGACCTCTACGACGCACGTGGATCTGTCGTGCGAGACGGGAGACCGGAAACATATGCGTCGGGGTGAAACATGCAGGGAAGGCGGTTGACTGGACGAAAGTTGAAGCCACTTTGAATTCTTGAAGAGTTGCTAGTAGGGAGGTTAACCTCCCTGCCTTTCCTTACATCTTTATCTCTCTCTCTCTCTCTGCTAGTAGGGAGTTGGTAGTAGGGAGGTTGGTAGTAGTGGTAGTAGTAGTAAGAGACAGGCGCTATGCCTTTCTCTTGCCTGTGTCCCTGAGTGCATTTTTGCGATATTCCACGATGCGCTCATACGAACTTGCTTGGTTTTAATTACTGTACTGTAATTACTGTACTGGTATACGTAACGGGGGATAGGGCAGGGCTGGGGGGTTCAACTCCTTTTCGCCCTCGAGTTTTCAGTTGTGAATGTTTGTATGTGTACTCACTCGCATGTAAACGCACGCACGCACGTATAATGAATGTTTTAATTTTGCTCCCGTCCCCACCCTTCCACCTATAAACCTGTGTGGCTGCACCATTTTCCTCGTCTGTATTTCTGGAAGACCGTTGGTCGAATCAAGTATATCTTCGATCGGAGCATCGATGAAAACACACTGGAAGAGAATGGACAGTGGACGAGCACTGTGTTACGACCAGCTTTCCACCTTAAAAGTTGTATCACGTGACCTGAAAACTGTCCCGCGTGTTTAGATTTGGGTACACGGTAAATGACCCAAGCTGGCCGAAAATACCGGAGCCCTACGCTATCTTTCATTATCATATCGTGGTTTCGGGACGTAAAGCCGCAGCAATTATAAATTGCAGATTACAAGGGGTGGCCTTGCGTCAAGGGACGCAAGAATGACGTTAAAAAAGTGACGCGCTTTGTTTTAGATTAACACGCCCTCGTTCAAAACAGAGCACTTGCGATCACGATCTAGCGCGTCGGAATGGATACAGCAGCTGAGGACTCTCTTCGTGGATTCCGTGCTGAACGGTTGTGTGGTCCGCTATCTCCGACGCCAGCGTAGCTCTAGCCGATCAGTGCCCCTTCCCCGGACTCTTTCGACTGTGCCCGAATAATCTTTTCTCCATCTTTATTTCACTATATCCCTCTTAATCCCCCCTTAACCCATTCCCTCGTGAGCTACTGCTGAAGTGTCGCACTTGCCTGCAGACAGTTGCGGGGCTCACTTTTCGTCTTTTTAAAGAAACTATACTTCCTCTCATAAAACAGCTGAAAACGGCGGTAAAGCGTTTAGTGGAGCGACGTAATCGTATATAACTAAACGAGCAGGAGAGGGTCACGCCGCTCTGGTGCGGCGGTTACCATAGTTGGCCGCTGACCCTAAGATGGCCAGTTAGACCCCGCGAAAATGCCAGAGGCCCGTGCAATGTCTCTGCAAGTTAAAGATCACGTGGTCGAAGTTTGTGGAGCCCTCCATTATACGGCGTCTTGCATCGTATGGTTTTGGCACTTAAAACTCCGGATACTGTCGTTCGACAGGGTGGGTTGCATGGAAAGGTTTCGGGTTCGAATGATGATGATGATGATGATGGTGATTAGTGGTGTTCTTCGTTAGTAAAGCTGTCAGAGGGAACGATGTTTACGTGAAGTATGCTCGCCGTATGCAGCCGCGCGTGTCCGAACATATTGCGCAAACTCCTTTAAAAAAACCAAATGCACCAAGTTAAAAAGTTGATTGAGGACGGGGGTGGAGTTTGTTCGAAGAAAGCAGCGAAAACAAGCAGCCAGGTCTAAGTTTTCCTTCGCTCATCGCACACGCACGCATCATGCTCGAGACCGCCACCAGTGAAGTGTGGCGGCGGTTGCTCGCTCGAGCGTGTCTCGCCGATGACTGGTTTCCGTGGCCGTCAGCGGCGTCTCGTCGCCTTTGTTTTTTTTTTTTTTTTTTTTTTTTTTGGCGCCTCAACCGGCTAGCTAGTGGCGAGGACGGCGTGTTCTGCAAAGCGCAAAAGAACCTCTCACTTCGCGTCGTGTACCCTCGCCATGCATGCGAAGCGAGCGCCTTTAAAAAAAAAAGGCAAATCATGAAAAAAAGGGTTCTTGGGAAAGAGTCTCCACCGTGTCACATTGAGAACTCCACTTCTTTATTTCTCTTACGCGGCTTGTACTCGTTTCTTTCCGATTTTTTTTCTGCAGTTTCCTTTCGTACCTTCTTACGTCTCAAAGTGGGAACCGGGTTTTTTTCTATTCTCCTTTTCTGGAAGTCCTGCGTGCCTCTGGTCTCTAAAAACTTTGATGGAGGCATTCCCTTATCTTCCCTATCTCTGTCCTTCTCCGCAACTGTTGTTCCGTTTCTTTCTTTCTCTCTTTCTTTCTCACTTTCTTTCTCTTCTTTTCTTTCTTTTGATCGCTTCTTTCGTCCACGTTCGCGCGATTACGAGCATGACGTAACTACGGCGACTGTCGTGACTCGGCCACGTACCGCCGCCGCCACAGTCCTCCATTCCGCTCCGTTTTCAAAACTTTTCCTCTTATATTTCTTCTTTCCCTTCCATTACTTTTCTTTCCGCGTTCCTCTCCGTCGGCGTCCGATTGTTCCCCCCGTCGCCGGCGGAAATCCCCACGCCTCTGTTTCGGGGACCTAATGGAGCCGTACCGAAAATGCAAGCCCGACCCTTCTGCTACGCCTCCCTGCCCCTGACGTCGTCGTGGAGTTCAGTGGCACAGCGCGGCGCATTGCTGTCCTCTTCCTATTTTGAACCGCAAATCGCCTTCGCACAATGCCCGCCCTTTTCTCTTTTTTTCTCTCCACCACTCGCTCCACGCTTGAAGTTTTGGTGGTCCAGGAGAAGCGAGGTGTCCCGTGGCAGTTTGTGTAACGTGTGCTTATGGTCAAGGTTAAGGCACTCGGTTTCCGAATGATGGGACGCTGATGCGACTGCGGTGTTGTGTGGCACGAAAGCGGAGTTTATGAGAAAAAAAAAATCTATCTAAACTATAAGCTAACGTAATGGTCCATTTCGCTTAGTGTGGACGGACTTTGCGCTCCTCGCGTGGCACTCGTTCAGCTGTTGCCATCTTCCTGCTGATCGAGAACGTTGCTGTATGCCATGGTTAGCCTGTGTCGTCACTGACTGTAAAACGTGCGCATGCGCGTGATACGTATTGTCGTGACGTGTGAAAAGCGTATCAAGAAGGCAGGCCTTGATTGCGCTATTACAGCTTGCTGTGCAATAAACGTTTTTTTGTAGCGCACACATAGCAGTGACGCTATGGTAAATCTGCTGTTTGTGTGTCTTTTTTTGCTAGCTTAGCACGCGTCTTCTTGCTCGGCCATCGGCTCCTCGAAGCATGGCCTCGGGGATTGTGCACGAACCGCCGCCGGTGTGCCATCTCGGAGGCCACGCTCGAAAGCGCGGGTTTGATTCCCAGCCATGTCCTCATTTCGGGGTGGGAACGATATTTAAAAAAACATTGCATTTTGCCCAAGAACACCAAGTGTTCAAAACTTTATATAACTACCACTACACGCCATGCCTGATTATCATGTCGTGGTTTAGACGCGTGAAACCCGGGCAATTTACTGCGCTAGCCACGAATGAAGCTAGTTCCTCGTGGAAACCCCGTATTGCAGAGGGTTCAGCAGCACGTCTGTATATACGACCAGCACCACAGGCAGTTCCTGCACTTTGCCGACCTGTTTCGCGCGATTTTCTGAGCTGGAAGTAGCGCCACAATCCTTGTACTATCTATCATGGCGACGTGCGATGCGTCATCGTTATTTCTGGACCCGTCAAGCGTCTATCTTGTTTTCGCATGCAGGCGTCGGCAATTATTCCACGTTTGCTGCAGAACGCAGGCGCTAGAAAAAAAGGTGGACGCTCACTTTTTTTTTTTTTGCATAGTGCTTGTTGTCCTTGGTCGTTATATCACGCTGACTGCGCAAGTCTTCGCCGAACAACGAAACTCTGCGAGCTCGCTTTGACCGCCGCCTTTTCGGCCCGCGGAACGAGCACGGTCGCGGAAACCAGTCATCGGCGCGGCACGCTCGAGCGGCTGTCGCTTCACTTGACTGCCGAGTGTAGGCCTCAACTGCTTCGTCTGCGCCACTCATTTTCTCTCCTTCCTTCCTTCTCTACCCTTTTCCTTCTATTTTCCCCCTCGCATTGTCGCGCTGCTTAGAAGCAACGCCGACTAAATTTCAAGGCCGAAAAGCTGCCGCAGAGACGTCAGAGGTTGCGGGCCCAGTTGCCCAACTGAGCATGCTCAGTAAGACTTTTTTTTTTCCCACATCTTTTATTCGGCCCAATCAAGCCGCAGCAGCTGCGAGAGCGGGAGCGTTGGTTCTCCTAAAACGTGAACGAAACACCGGCTTTCCGCGGCGTAACTGGGCCTCCACCCTCTGACGTCACTGCGGCAACCTTTCGGCCTTGAAATTTAGTCGGCGTTGTTAGAAGTAACGCCGAACTTAATGCGTGTACTTTCCACGTGCCTGAGCATGGGAAGGCTTGGCTATTTACGCGGTTCAACCTCGCTATAAAGAACACTGATATAGCGAATTAAAGGTTATAGCAGACCAAATACAAACTTGCCCCGCCGTCGCTTCTCTCGACAGCCGAGTGAGTGTTTCGAGAAACTGCTTTGTCTGCACCGCTTTTTTCCCCCTTCCCTATCATCTTCTCTCTCTTCTTTTCATCTCATTGGAGTATGATATGGTATGCAGAACATTAATTGAAGTCCCGAGGATCAGTCCAGGACTGATGCTGGACGCTCCCACGTCGGGACAGAAAGGCCAAGCCCCCTCTGGCGCCGCACTAGCCCCTCTGGACAGCCCCGAGTTGGTCCGCCAGCGCGTCACTGTGCAGCATTCGCTGCCACCACTGTTCACCGTGAGAAGCCGCACCGGCCATTGCCGAGCAACGCCAGAGCATGTGTTCGAAATTGATCAAGCCCCCACGTTTGCAATAAATCGAAATCCCGCAGTCTCATTGTCGTGCGTTCTTCGACTTGCGTGCAACTTGCCATGTGGCCTAGCTTTGCCGGTGTATATTTTGTTTTTTGGTGTACTTCCAGAGCCCTTCATAACTGGTACGATCGACATTCGTTGCGCATTCATAATCGAAGAGCTTGGCAATACCGTACTAAGCCATGTGAACTAATCTTTCATTACACGCGTTTGAAGAAGTCATCTGGGGAAATGAAAGTTGTCTTTTCTCCGCCTTAAACGCGTACGCTAACTATAGTTTCTTTCTACATGAATATCCCCAGAAACCAATACATCGAAAGGAACTCTAAGGGAATAGAACTGCAGGTAGTAGGATAGCATAATAGTGAACGTATATATGAAGATGGACGCAACCTCCCAAGTCATCCACTACGGCGCGCCTCATAACACCAGGGGTTCCCATGATATGATACATTCGTAAGTTCAGTTGAATGCGTTCCTGAAAAATGGGGGCGTAGTTGGTGAAAGTATTAACGTCGTCGTTGGTCCCGTTACCTAACCGGCCAGTTCCGATTTCGAACAGGAACAACTTACAACTTGTACATCTCGTGTGCATCTCCGAATAAATTAGCGCGAGGCTTGTACATATCGCACTTTCATATATATATATATATATATATATATATATATATATATATATATATATATATATGTGTGTATGTATGTGTATGTATGTGTATGTGTATGTATGTATATGTGTATGTATGTATATGTATGTATAACTCGCGCGCGTACCGAGAACGAGAAACGGGAGAGCACTGCTCCACTATAGTGGGGGTGTTGCGACGTTCGTGGAACAACACGGGAAGACCGAGCAGTAAAAAAAGCATAAATACAGGAAGTTCATACCGTCCAATTAAGAAGTAAATATAAATACGCGCTTTACGAAGCAACTTTGTATGATAAATATGACGCATCGCGCGGCCGCTTCAATTTGTTTTTTTTTTTTGTTTTTTTGTATCAGCTCCGTTATTCTTCGCCCAAAACCATCGGTTTTAGTGCGTGCCACGTCAGCCGTGTAAAAAAAACGATCGTGCTACGTTCTGCGCCCTCGCGATTATTTATACCTGATCGGCCTCTCGCTGTCCGGATAAAAAAAAATTGCCTCGTTTATCCGCCGCCGCGCTTAATCGAACGCCCGAGCGTTGCATAATCGAGGGAAACGCGCTCCCTTCAATGTCTTGCGCGACGGCCGTTCCCTGCGCTGCTCTTGCTGCACCACAACGCAAAGTACCAACCACTATACGATCACGGCTATCCCGAAGGACGTCTTGCTGCACGGACGATGGAAGTAACGATGGGTCTTCTTGCGTGAGACGGCGTGTCTTGACGCCGTCCGGCGCGACTTCGTCGTTGCTGTAGTTCGCTGCGTTGTTGCGTGATCGAGACCGAGAGGTCGCCACTGCCTCCGTGCATCGTGCATGCCTGTGTTTACGACGTCGCTCCCCCCTGGCTCCGTCCGGACCGGCTTCTCGCGATTGATGCCGTCGTCTGAGCAGCCGCTGTTGTATAGGGGTGATTACGAAACCGGAGCCGACTGCATGCGGCGGGCCGACCCGGCGTGCGTCGCCTTGAAGGGGCCACGTCACACGGTTGACGTTCTCGAAAGCGCGCGCGCCCACGGGCTTGACGGGCGATCCTTCCAGTCGCGGCGACGGCTATAATGCGTTCACCCTCCTCCTTCCTAGTCACTTAGTACTGTGCAGTGTACACGACACAGTCCGGAGGGACGGGTTCGCAAAGCCTGCAGTGAGCCGTTACGATGTCGATGATCTTCATTGGCAAAAACTATGCAGTAACACGGTCGTGGCTGTACATTCTAATCCTATAGGAATATTTGGAACTACTTGCCTCACTGCACATTTTTTTTTTTTTGTGGGCTCATGTTCGTAATGTGCTTGCATATCACGAGCTCGCCTGTTGGGACGCCGGTCATCGCGCGCTGGATTAACCAATGACAGTGTGGTGTCCTACAATCTATGATATGCAACGGAGAGCAGTGCAACTCTACAGAGTCTGTCAAAGCGAAACTGTGACTACGGTACGTTTTATCGGGACTCTACATAGTACGGTACTGAAATTGTTACTCTCATCATCGTTCGTGGTCGTTTGCGGTGCTTTTGCATTTTGTAGTAATTGAAATAACGTCCGAATAACGATACATAATTTCGAAGTCGTTGATGAATCGAAGCTTTTCTCATTACATGTAGAAGAATGTACCGGACCTGAGTTGGGTCAAACAGTTCGGCTTTTGGGGCTCGTTGTTCATTTGTCGATGGCGGATATATAGCTCGGGCGCCTTGTGTTGCCTCGCGGTATACGGCCGCGTCGTTGTAAATAGCTACCGCAAATTAGAGACGACCAGCCAGCATATATACATATATGCGCCCTCTCGTACACTTCTGCATCTTTCTGCACGGCTCTCTCCGAGTGTAATGAGCCGTACATTAAAAAAAAAAAAGCCCTCCCTCTATTTTCATCCTCCTCGACAACTACGTCTGCTGTCCTCATTGCGCCATGGACAGAGCGACAGCGCTGTGTGCTTGCAAGTTGGTTGGGCTGTCTTATAGTTGAAGCTGTCTGACCCGTCTGGTCGTCTTCAAGCGCGCACGCTACAATGGCGGTGCTGACGCGGCAATAGACATGTCTGGCTCCTCTTGGAAGTCTTCGCCGCCGCTATGACCCGACTCCGGTCAAATGCGCCCCCCCCCCCCGCTCCTCCTCTCAATAAGCGGGCTATCTAAGTGTTCCGCGCCTTTGTGCCGCGTCTGTGGGAAGGGTTAGTCGTTCCATATAACCACCCGCGGCCACAGAGTGCAAGAAAGGAGCGGCCGCGATATAAACAGGCGCAGCGCACCTGTCCGCGTCACGCGCTGAAGCGCATTATCCTTTGATCAGGTGCTATTAGTCAAAAACGGGGCGTCCGCCCCGCTGTCTGTTTGCTAGATTGTTCTTCTTTTATATTCTTTTATTTCTTTAACCCCTCTGTTATCTCGTCTTCGCCGTATTCTTCGCTTCTGCAGCTAAGCTTGGGGTGGACGTTATTATAACTGCCACTGGACGGACGCCTATATTGCTGGCGCGTTATGTTATTTAGGCAGAGTTTTTATTCAGGACCTACGGTGGTCGTGTTGCATCGGAAGCGAGGAAAACAATGAGCTGCTGCTGCTATAGGCATTGCGAGTGGTGGGACGATCAGAGCTCCCCCTATCCATGTGGGGAGGGGGGGGGGGTGCTAATGCTGCGATAAAACTTGCCTCCCCCCTCCCACCTAATGGAGAACCTTGAGTACAACTATATGGCTGCTACACTGTATACGAAGGATCCTGCCACGCCTTCGTCCGCCACATATCGATTAACTTTGCAACTGTTGGTCACGTTGCGTTTAGCTCAGTATAGGCATTTATCTTGGTGCATGTGTATACACACGCAACCGCCGCGAGCTAATTAGTACGCGATGTCATTAGTACACCGCTGTATATGCGCGATGAACGTGTTTCAGGTGCTGGAGCGGTGCTTGCACACCGTTAAGGCGCTGTTTGCATCACTTTTGGCGCCGACACGTTAATAATCATGGGCAAGGCGCTGCTGGATCTTCAACACTGCGTTTGGAAAAAAAAAAAGTTTAAACCGTGGGAACGAACTAGTTTTGCTGTATATTCGGTTGTTCACCCCCAAAACGCCGCACCGTTTCAGAGGACCGTGGAATTCATTCGTGCATTGAAGTCGTCGCTGTTCTATACATATGCTCCGGACTATAACTCTCTTACCTTGGTTTTGATTTGAGTTTCATTTACGCACAAGTACAAAAAAATCTAGAGAGTGGTGAATGGAGGGGACTGAGAGATTAGTCGCACAAGCGCGGCTTGTGTAAACCTTACCCGCTTCAGTATAGTGTGGCTGAGTGGTAAAGCACACGAGGCTCATTGTATGATATGCTGATGTAGTTTCTGTATAGCACGGTGGGGTATTCAGAGGGGGGGGGCGGTAGGGGCGATCCCCCCCCACCCCAAAGCCGGTGTCAGCAACCCCCCCCCCCTTCACTTCAGTGCTTGTGATCCACCTCCTATCAGCAATTAGGACAAGTCAGTGAAGCCACTGTGAGCACGCTTAAACAGTATTTACGGTTTGAAGCGGTTTTTGATTGATTTGTGGGGTTTGACGTCCAAAAACCACCATATGATTTGCTACCGCACTCTCAGCATGTTGCACCAAGGTGCATGGTCATTCCTTGACAGGTGAAGGCCGTAGCGTGATGGTCATCCAAAGGTCATTCAACCAGGTCATCAGAAGAAATGCCGCCCAAATACCTCACTGTGAGAGACGCCGTAGTGGTGGGCTCCGGAAATTTCGACCACCTGGGGTTATTTAACGTGCACCCGAATCTGAGTATACGGGCCTACATTTCCGCCTCCATCGGAATCGAAGCGGTTTTTCTGCCAGTAATAACAAAATGTCATGACCGCGCCCCCCTCTCCAATGTTACTTCAGGCGACCGCCCCCTCCCCCCCCCCCCGCTCTTCTAACACGGGAGTGGCTGCAGATCCGCTTTTGCCGTATAGCATCACAATTATATAATATGCGAGGAATAAGATTTTCACAAGGGATGCATTCGTGGTGACTTCGTTGTACCAATCGAGTTGCATTGAGTCGCATCAAGGGTAAGGTACATAACGCGTAAGTTCGTTTCTCGTGTTCATTGATCGTGGCTTGTGCAAAAACACCGTTATAGTCGGCAGTATTTTATAGGCGTGTTGCCGTGTTTTCCAGTGTTTCTGTGTATCTGTTTCTCGATGTTTTTTGGGGGGAGGGAGGGGGGGGGTGCTTTGTCCGTTGACGCTTGTTATTCTGCGTACTCAACTGCATTGCACGATTGGGAACAATGTCAAGACGAATCGACTCGCTCGCTATCTCTCTTCTCCGCACGCAGCTTTTTTGGAGCGCCGTCCGAGGGGTGAGTATCGATCACCCCATCCCGCCTTCCTTTCCCACTTCCACGCGTCCCCGATGTTCAAGCGTCCGCTTCTTCCGTGTCCCCCAACACGCCGCGACTGCGCCCATTCATGTTAACACACACGCGCGCTGCTGTGCTCGCGTCAGTACTGGGTCCCGCACGCGTGGACGCTTGTCGTGCGTGTGTTTGCACTGCATGTACTCGTCCTCCTGAATGGAAACAGATAGGCCCCCGCCACCGTGTGCATATTCGGTCATTTCTGTTTGCTACGGGGAGACAGGGCGGGCCGCGGCCACTGTATACGTCTCCCCGTATAGTCTGGGATGTCTTGGAACCGTCAGTTCGGCGGCACGTCTTCGGCTTGTGCTGAAAGTATAGTGGTTAGAAAACCACTATACTAAAACATTCGCGCGCTTCCAGTTTCTGGCGAAGATGTGCAGTACAGTACAGTGCAGTGGCAGAGGGGCCTGTCGAGCCGGTTGCCGACGAACTTATTATTATTCGAGTTAGCCTCGGCAAGCGCTGCAGCAGACAAGGGCAGACCATTCTGTGGCGAAGAGCTCGGCGCCCGGGTTGTTTTCTTTTTTCTCGCGGGCTGAGCTCAGTCTGTGGGTGCGGAAAGACTTGTTCTCTCGCCTCCTCCTCCTCCTTATAAAAGCTGTACAGGACAAACAGGCGCATTTGTATTACGAGACGAAGCGCGTTCGTCGTTCGCACGCCGAGGCTCGCTTCTACGCATCGGGGGACGGGACCCCCCGTGCGTGGGTACTGACGAGTTGGCTCTTTTATTTCTCCCGCCTAAGTCCAGAGTACCTGCGTACCTCGCGCCGACATCGGCGCAGTCTCTGCGTGAAGCAGCAGCAGCGGCCTCTACGCCCAGAACCGGTAGCGGTGCCGATTGAACCAACGTTTATAGATACTTTTTCAGTTCCGTAACTCCGCCGCCGCAGGCGGCCGCCGGTTTTACCCGGGCAGTGAGATGGCGCCACAGTCGCGAGTTGCGCTGTCGCGGGCGCACGTGTTGCCGGTGTTGCTCCTCCCCGCAGTTGCTTGGCCGCGTGCGCGGCTGTCATCGCGCTTTTTTTTTCTCGTTGTTGTGACCGTGCGCGCACGTGGTTATCCTCGAAGACTTCGATCATCTGTGAATTGTGACAACCTAGCACTACCGGCCACAGGACGTCTCGGAGCTGCCAAGCTTTACGATGCCAACTTGCTTCGTGCCCGGCTGCACCAGCGGGTACAAAAGCAATCCAGAAAAGCGGCACTTTTTTGCACCGCCGTCCGATCCGCAGCTGCTTGAAAGGTGGGTGAGAGCTATTCCCCGCGCCGATAAACTTCTGAGCAAGACATGCAAAGTGTGTGACGTGCATTTTATGCAACATGACATTGTGAAGACTTACAAGCATGCCATTGACGGCCAGGTTGTTGAAATAGACCGCGGCTGTTGGGCATTACAGCCTGAAGCCGTGCCGTGTCAATTTCCGAATGTTCCAAGCTATTTGTCAAAAACAATAAAGAGGCGGCGGTCGCCTAAGGATAGGGCCAGCTTACCCAACAAAGTCGTACTTGTTGCTACGCCATCAGATGAGTACCAGCAAGAAGTTCCTGATCCCGTGCACGACATTGATTTCGCACAGATTGTCGAAAACGGCTCATCTTTAAAGCTTCCGAAAAACTGGAGAATGGCGGAGTGTTATCCATTATAGAATTCTTACACAACGAGGGTGTGAGCTACATCCTAACAGCCAAATTAAACCAGGATCCACTTGAGGTAAGAGTTCTGTTGCCGCGAGGCAACCTAAGGTGCTTACATCTATACTTTTTTTGCAGAGATTTTTTGGCCTTGTGAGGTCATTTGGAGGGGACGAAGACCATCCTACAGTGACCAAGTTTAGCCAGTTATTTAGGCTACTTTCCCTCTACACCCCTGTCAAAGTGGCTGTCAAAGGGAACTGTGAGAGCGGCAGTGATCGTGTTTTGCTTAGCGCTTTTGAAAGCCTCGGAGAAAAACGTCGTGAGGCCCTCGTTCGGAAAAGTGCAATGAAAGATAAAGTTTGGCAGCAGCTGATGTCCATACCATTCCATGCCCTCTCAAGTGATGCCGACGATCATGAATACAATGCACCATCACCAGAAGCGACCGCCTTGTATTACCTGGCAGGCTACGTGGCTTTCAAGTTGAAGAAAACTACACGCTGTGAGGTCTGCAAAGAAGATGCCCTTGGTAGGCGTGATTCACTGTCGAAGGAGGCCATACTGGTCATCGAGCGCGAATACGTCTGTGGCAGCCTTGCATACCCTTCAGAAAAACTGCTTGCGTGTGTGAGCACGGTAGAACGCACTATAAAGCATGCTAGCAAAGGCACATGTTTTGGTGACTTATTTTGGGATGTGCTGGATGCTCTAGTGAAGAGAGGCACAAATATTGTTGGCTGTTCCGAGCATGCTAATCAGCTTACTGCTCAAACAATTCACTTTTATTTAACAACTCGTATGCACTTCTTCGCACGAGCCAAATGCTTGGAGAACAGCAGTGCCGTTCGGGCACAGAGAGAGCGCAAGAAGGCAAAGCTAGTTTAACGAACTTCTCAGTAACCTGCCGACAAATCTGTGCCGTGTACGTGTAATGAAATGTGTACGTCAGTTTTCGATCTATTCGTGAGGCGTTTTCCCACCGCAAAAAAAAAAAAAAGACGAATAGCAGTGTTTCATTCATCCAACAAAATTTACTAGTCGCCAAGTCCTCATGTTACGTAACCCCGAGTGCTATAAGTTTAAGATTTCTATTTCTTTTAGCGCGCTGAATTGTAAACTACTAATGTGGTCTTGATGCAATGGACACAGGAAGGCGCAGGGTGAAGCGATCACTTTGTCACTGCGCAAAACGGATGCCTGCGAAGTACGTACAGGCTTTTTTTCAAGTTCGTGAGTCATACAACGCGCACGAATTAAAGCGCGTGGCCTCTGTTAAATAGCGAGAGTAAAGACCAAGTACACTGTTCGCACAATTCTCACTCGGGCGCACGCAAAGGCTCACGCGACACCCTTCGCGCTAGCAGACGACTCTCGCTCTCCTAGCGCAAGGCGCGACTGCAGCGCTGCGGTGGCGGGTGCGGCGGCCGGCCGCCTTCTCCCTGGGCGCGGCGCGAGGAGTTGCGGAACTGAAAAAGTATCTATAAACGTTGGATTGAACTGCGGCCACTTTGGCGTTGCCGCGGGGAGCTGCTGCTTTCTTAACGGACGTCGGACGGGCGCGTACGTGTGGTGGGGCCCTTTAAACGCGCGCCGGGCGTCTTTTATAGTCGTCTTCGTCGCAACGCTGCGTTCTGTCGACTCCTGCTTGTGCGCTCTTTTATATTCCTTCGACCGCGCTGTAGGGGCCTTGTAGTTTCGCACCCGCTGCGCCACTTGTTCGACTGGCTGCCGAGGCGAGCTTTTAGTTACGGCTGGCAGTTCTGGTCTTCGAACGATTACAAGAAAGCTCTCTGCGTGCTTGTCTTCTTTTTTAGATGCGGAGCATCTTATACTCGCGCCTTGTAGTGCGCCGTCCGCACCGCTTCTCGAACATTCGACAGCTGACGCGCGCGCATGCGCCGTCGCGCCGTCGCCCACTCTTCCACCATCTGTGCATCCCTTCCTCCTCTACACACCGCGCGTGCTTCACTCCTCCACCATCTGTGCACCCTTCCTCCTCTACACACCGCGTTCGACATCTACAATTCTCCTCATTCTCCAGTGGACGCGCATGTGGCGTCGCGCTTCGAGAACATTCAACAGCTGACAGTGCATGCGCCGTCGAGCTGTATATATACTCAAGGTCTGCGCTCGCTCGCTCAGTTGCCGCTCGTCGGTTGGTTTGTACGGCGCGTCGACGTCCAAGGTTGCGGTGAAATGAATTCCAACGAATCCACAAACACAATGATCGACGTCCCTTCGACCAGCGCCGCCCTTTCACATACGTGTGTACGTGTTCACTCATTTAACACCCCATTTCACAACCACGTTAACCAATTTAGCCATCGACCCAAGTAAGTCGCACTTTAACACCCCGTTAACCAATTATATGCTCCGCATCCTCCTCAGTTTTCCCCCGAGGGAAGCTGCGGGCAATTTTTTTTCTTTTTGGCCTTGAACGCCGTATCACTATACTGTTCCAGGAATCGAGCGGTCAGTATCCGTTCGCTGGCTGCCCGACTCGCGATATGGAGCTGACTGAATGAAGAGCCCGATTCGAGACGATGCTGTCATCTGTCCAGTCGCAGTTGGGGCACCGTATATTAAAAGCCCGTTTTTGTGGCGTGGCTCTTCCTCGTCGGACCCCTTCCCTCTCTGGCAGCTGACATCCAGCGTCCTTTCGTGAGACGTCCGCGACCCGACAACGTAATTGCAGACTTAATGCGCATTCCGGTGCGTTCACCCATAGACTGACGTGTCAGACACCTCAATGACACCTAAGTGCTCGATTACGAATGTTAGCGGAGCATTTCAGCCGCACGAGCGAGTTGCATATTCTCGCTAATGCTTCATTCATCTTCGATTACAAGGATTCATTATGTGTTGTTCCCATAGCCCCCCTCTCTCTCTTGTTGTTTTGTGCTCCAATAGCTTTTGTAGCCAGGAGTGCACAGCCGCGCTCAGTAAGAGGTGCATTATGCCGACTGTACTAAAATTTGAATGGCGCCAACTCTGTAAAGCGGCACCTACATAGAAAAAACGTCGGTGAACTATTAAACTATCTCAATTAGCAATACTTTCCGAACTAATTTAACGTTTTCTGACGTCATTTTTAGACCTTTGGGTCACTTTAACCATGCCCAGCGTCTTGCAACTTGATCGCATTGAGCGCGACTGTACGTACATTTAGTGCACTGGACGTATCTTTCCGAATCGGTTCAGCAGAATCCCACAAGGTGCGTGGAAACGTTAAAAAAAAAAAGGAAACGGACAACCGCTTGTTTTAGCAGGAAGTCATTAAGAAATCCAGGCCCCGCCGCGGTGGTCTAGTCGCTAAGGTCTAGTGGCTGCTGACCCGAAGGTCGTGGAATCGAATCCCGGCAGCGGCGGCTACATTTTCGATGGAGGCTGAACTGCTGTAGGCCCGTGTGCTTAGATTTGGGTGCACGTTAGAATAACACCAGGTGGTCAAAATTTCTGGAGTCCTCCTCCACTGCGGCGTCTCTCGTAATCATATGGCGGTTTTGGAACGTTAAACCCTACATATCTATCAGGAAATCCAGAATTTCTCGGAAAGCTTTATCATTTGACCAGGCATTCCAAGGACCTGGGTTAGATCACCGGACAAGGACAAATTTTTCGTCTATTGCAGTAGGCGAAAATTAGTAGCCGAAAGAAGGTGTATACTTTCTGAAAAATCCGCATTGAGGCATCGTGTTACATGCGGTTGGTTGTCAATTTGTCTTCTTTACTTTTCGCGCTGACTGTTGCCCCATAAATGTCGTAGGCCCGTGTGCTCAGATTTGGGTGCACGTTAAAGAACCCCAGGTGGTCAAAATTTCCGGAGTCCTCCACTACGGCGTCTCTCATAATCATATGGTGGTTTTGGGACGTTAAACCCCACAAATCAATCAACTGTTGCCCCGTATAATGGGGGGGGGGGGGGACCACTTTGTTTTCATTTGGCTGAGACATCGGGTGGTACTCGAATACCCTTCTAAGTAGGAAGTGCGAGCTTGTTTGCTTATCGAAATGTACTCATTTAATTCTACAACAACAAGCACACCCTCGACTTAGTGTTTCGCGCACTGTTTGTCTCTATCCGCGAGCATGACTTGTATATATCCTTCATGCAAATACATACTCGGCGTATATGCTCCCGTTTCGCGTATGCGAATCTATCTGTGTGAATGCAAAGCGATAGCGTGCATGACGCTGAGAAGCCGAAGACCGCCGTATAGTCGGAGTTGTGTAAGGCACACACGAAACGGCGCGCTGTTGCGGCTCCTTCGTGTATGTGCCAGCGTTGAGTTACTGTATATGCTACCTTTAAAGGTAGCATATACAATAATTTTATACGCCAGCGTGCGCGCCTTTCTTGCGGACGAGCGCGCTATGTAGAGTGGAAAGCCGTTGTGTGTATACCACGGTCTCGCCGACTGAGCGCGCGCGCCTGAATTGCTGCTCGGCTGGCCCACCGTTGCTGCACGGGAAACCGTGATGCACGTGCAGCTTGTTCTCTTCGTCTCGCTGAACTCTGCTTTTAAGTTTCTTGTGTCCAAGGTCCCCTTGCTGCTTATTCCAGCCAGTGTTTTCCCTTTGCAACAAACTGGCTTAACGAAAATGGTGGCGACCCAAGTCTATATAGTTACTTGACGTTGCTGTGCTGAGCACAAGGAAGTGAGTGGGTTCGACTCCCGGTCGCTTATATGGTGTCGCCCATCTAAATTTCATAAAAAAACACAAAAAAGACCAATTCCGTGAGGCGTGCAAGCCGTCGAACAACGAAGCTGCAAGAGCGATATTAATATGCGCAGCAGAGTGCTGCGAAGGTTTATCGCATGCAGCACCGCCTTGGAGTCAATGTATACGGACAGGCTTTGTGCTTCGCGCCCAAACAAAGCGCAAGTTATGTAGTCACGCATGTATAGTGGATCTTTCACAGCTTCGACCGCATGAAAGGCGTGTATTCGATTCCGAATGATGTAAGCTTTCATAGATATAAGCCAGAAGAGACGACCATCGCTCCGCCCCGCCGCGGTGGTCTAAGGTACTCGGCTGCTGACCCGCAGGTCGCGGGATCGAATCCCGGCAGCTGCATTTCCGATGGAGGCAAGAATGCTGTAGGCCCGTGTGCTCAGATTTGAGTGCACGTTAAAGAACCGCAGGTGGTCAAAATTTCCGGGAGCCCTTCACTACGGCGTCTCTCATAATCATGAGGTGGTTTTGGGACGTTAAACCCCACATATCAATCAATCAGGGCCATCGCTCCGATGAGATGACGTGGAGGTTCGCATAAGCGAGTCGGAGTTGAATTGCCGAGTCGATCCAGAGACTGGACGCCGTATACTTGTTGGGAACCCTCTTAGTCTCGCCGCCGTGAAGGATCCCGGTGCGCGCTGACCTCAATGCTCCGATTGCGTGCTCAAGTTTATTGTTTCTACTCCCATCGCTGCAGCCTCGTTTCGTTGAGACGCGTGCGTCGGCTTGCAAAGACCGTACAACCCGTGCCTCCGTTCTGTCACGTCTTTTGTTCCCTCTGTGGCCGCCACTTTCCGTCATTGTTGGTATATGGCGAGTGTATGGATAAAGCGTGGGATAGACCGATTGCCCTGCGTCCGACTGTTTTGTGCTCGAGAAGCAGGGGTGGACGCGCGCCTGCATATATACGCCAAGCATTTGGAGCCTCCTTCTTTGTTCCGACCTAGCGGTACACTTCTGCATCTCTCGTGAGCGTACGAACATTTCCCAGGTATATTCAAGAGCACGAATGCTATCCAGACTATATAAAGTACAGTGAACGCTCCACTTCGTCGAAACGCCCACACGGGAGCGAAGTGACTTTGAAAAAGCGATTATTTCTTCCTTTTCCCCTTTTCAAAAGTCACTTCGCTCCCGTGTGGGTGTTTCGACGAAGTTGCATGATTCTGAATGTTTGTGTTGAAAGTCACTGACCGGACGTCCGCTGCAATACAATCGGACTTCTCTGCCGAGGCCCTATAGTAAATCTCGACCTTTTTATTTGCGTTCCGGCATTGCAGTCACTATAGCGGCCTACTTTGGGCTGCTAAGCCCATTGGCACGAGGACGGCCTGCCGTCATCCGCAGCTGCTTATTACGGTCTATTGGACAGCTCGGAGTTCGTGGTGTGTGAGCGTGTACTGTTTGGTGGGCTAAGTGCGCTCGTTGGCTTGTTCTGTAGCCGAGGCGTGGACGGGGTGGATGCCCATTTTTTTTCTATGAGTTGCCCGCCCAAGTAGAAGGCGGGTGCAGTGAACTTGGCGTGTGTGTTCTTGTTGTGAACGCTTGCGACCTGGCCTTGCGGTCGTGCGAGCGAGTCCGGTCACTGACAGTTCCGTGCAGTATTGCCGGAGCCAAAACGGTCGAGGTCCGGCACTGACCAAGCCGATTCCTGCTTTTCTCATTTCCACAACCTGACTAGGGTGGCTATTGTTCATTGGTCAAAGTTTTACTGGTTGCGTAGTCAAGTCTGCTTGCGCATAGCTCCGTCGACTGACTGCGAAGCGGTTTCCATATGCTTACGAGTATTCCAATTCACTGATGAACCACGTACGAGGTGGGTGGTCTGAGGAATGGCTGGTTCACGACGATGGTTGCATTCATTGAAGAGAGTCGACTTGCAGTATTTCACGCAGTTAAACGTTGCAATGCAGTGTTAAGTGCGAAGAGAGCTTATATACTACAGAAGTGAACAAGCGGCTGTTTTAGTAATCAAATACTTGCGACAGGTTGTTCCTGCGTGAAGTATCATGGTATCTTAGAAGCATGTATATACCGGACGTGTTTCGGGCGGCAAGACGATGCATGAAATTTTACAAGCTGGTGGCAACATATGTGAACGCGTACAGTATATAGTTAAATTATCTGTCGAAAGTTCTCCCAAGCTGCCGATAGGGTTAAAAAGAAATTCGCCGATGGCATTCCGATGTGTCATTGCAAAATAATCGACAATAGTATCTATACATACCGTTGTAATCTAGCTCGCTGTTGCCTGTATATGCATCGCTAATTTTGGAATTTTTGGCGACATTATACCAGATAATACTGCAATGACTGAGTAAGACTTTCTTCGTGTATTGGTAAGACCACTATCCCTTAATACATTGAAGGACTCTGGTAAGACGAAATTACCGCCGCATAAATTGCTCGATTTACATAACCGAGGGTGATCGATGACCGTGAGTGAGTCATATGGTACACAACGATAAGTTTATTAGCCACTGATAATTATGAGTAACGAAATCATCGATGGTATTTTAGGTATATAGTTTCCATGAACTGAGTCAGTTAATGTCACGTTAGTATGGTTATTTACAGCTGAACGCAGAGGTATTCACTGAGCTCTTTCCGCTATATGGTGTCAGCGAGTGCGCCGCCATAGCCGTGGTCATTTGGCGGTGCTACAACTTACTAACCCGTTTTCTTACGAAAATGTCAACATAATACGCGCTTCCGAGAACCTTGGTTGTGGTCCGACGATGGTATTCGCGCGCGACACCACAAATATGGCGGCTGCCGCGCTAGCGTACCTTGCGGATGACGTCACGTGAATACCTGCTTACCTGAAAGTCGCGGGGTTGAATCCCGGCCGTGGCGGCTGCATTTTGATAAAAGCAATACTTCAGTAGTTGTCTGTGTATACTGTGTGCTTTGATATGGGCGAATGACAAGCAAATCTAGAAGGGTGAAATTTTAGGAGCTGTTTACTTCAGCGTCTCTCATATTCATGTCGTGATTTCGGGACTTAAGTCACAGAATAGTTCTAATTATTTATCAGGGGTGGCCAGTGATCAGTTTCGGTGGTACTGCACGATATTGTTCGCGAGCGTCGGTGGTGGCCCACGTTCCGGGGGCCGGCCTACCTGTCAACGTTGCCTCGCCGACCGATCCTTTTGTTGCTGGACGCAACATGCATGGTTCTTGCGAGGAACGTGGCTTGTGGCGTATCTGTTGTGGGGGCCGTTCCTCGTCTGTTATCTCGGGAACAACACGCAGACAGGCGGGTAAAGTACAGCGTGGTGGTCAGCCTCGTGGCGCGTTGCTTATTTCACCTCCCGCTTTTGTTTTCTATCTTGCTTACAAAGGTGGTCAAACGGATGCTTCGAAGCTTGTTGAAAACGTACCCGAGCGCGGGCTTTTAAAGGTGACGAGGGGAACGGCTGCAAACACCCCGCGCGCGCGTGCGAGATTCTATCCGTGTCGCCGTTGTCCGCCGTATTGGAAGGCCTTTGTGCTTTTCTTAGAGCTAATCCGGGACACCTAGCTTTTCTTTCGAACGCGTTTCTTCGATGCCGTACGCGCTCGCTCAGGTGCATTGTTCTTTTTAACTTGACCTGTCGATCCGGTTTGGCGCTGAACGCGCGGTAATGCTCTACAACGTCGTGTCAAACGGGTGCGGACGCGTTTTATACTTTTTTAGCCCTCGTCACGCCGCTGTAGCTGCCATTCAATGAAAAAGTACGGAACTTGTGTCGTACGTAGTGCGGCCGCGACTGCTCTGAACTATACACTACACGTTCGTTACTAGCATAATTGCTATGCTTTCCTTTTTAATTTCTTTACTGGTATACCGAATTGATAAGTAAGTCGCACTGTGTATTGGAAGTAACATTATTATGAAGGAAACGTCCATTGCTGCCATAAGTTTCGATGCCCCTCTTGACAATCGTGCGCCGTGGCGTCATATATTTTGACGGCGTGTGCCACTCGCCGTTTCGTCACTTATTTCGGTAGCTTATAACGCATTCGCGATAACATTTTCCCGGTAAACTGCTTGCGCGCGCCGTAGCGATATCGCACCATCTGTTTGCGATGACACTTGGCATAAGCGCCGCGCTCTCCCATGAAGCGACGCTAACGCTGTGATCGGTGTAGCGCGCGTCGGCAGCGCCTCTGATCGGAGCCCGCTGGCGAAAGGGGAGACCGACGTCGACGAACCCCGCCCGACGCGCGGCTGCAGCTGCCGAACAAACATTAGCGTCGAGCGATCCTCTTTTCCCCTACTCTTTTTCCCTGCCTCCCGCCTCTCGAGCGCCCCCTTTCCATCCGGCGTCCCCCGCATCTTCCCTCCCCTTTTTTTTTTCTGCAGCGTGTCCCGTTTCTCTCGCTTACACACTTGCGCTGTTTCCCTTTGTTTCATGTTGGCTCCCTCTCTGCCTTCGTCATTGACATCTGGGCGCCCGGTTGACTGGCGCCGTGTCTCTCTTCCTCGCCCGCTTTGATATCTTTCTCTTCTTTGTTATCCCCTTTGTTTGTTTTTTTTGCCAGTTTGTTTTCTTTATCGGTATCTCCGACGTTTAGCATCACCCCGCAGGCCACCCATTCTCAACTCCTCGGTTGCTACGTGAGTTTGGCGGTCGCGTGTCATTGGGATGGGGAAGGGAGGCCAGATTTTTCTTCCTTCTTTTTAATCCGCATGATCTTCGCACTTACGGTTGCCCTCCCGTCGTGTGTGTGGCCGGGACCTAGGGTCTTTTGTGTTTGTCTATAATCATTAGTAGCCACCCCCTGGGACGCCCTGCGCGATGATCGGTCTTTGAGCTGCCGGGCAGAGCAGATAGGATCCAGCCTTGCGGAATCGTTTAATTTTTTCCCTCTCTATGAAATTACCTGCCTCGTTGCTCTGTCCCTTCCGATTGCCTTTCGTGACAAACGCGCATTTAAGTGTAGCGGCTGCCATTGTCTCTGCTCCTCCGCGGCGCGGCGCCATTGTCAGAAGGTGCCGGTGTAGAACGACCGTTTATTCGCTTCTTGAAGAACCAGCGCACGCGAAACAGAAATGGCCCCCATTTCAACTGTGCCTTGTAGGTCATCGTAAAAGTTGATTACGAGCACTCAAGGGAATTCAGTGCTTCCCCGATTGCCCTAAACTGGTCCAGAAGAGAAATGCTGCTACGTCTCCTCCGAACTGATCTTTGACCTATTTCTAAACTGCAATGAGAAAATGAAAGTGAAGAACCTTAAGCATGTGGCCAACTTGCTTGCACCAAAGAAAAAAAAAAACAATCTGTATGATGTCACTCTGCAATTGTGCAGCTTCATCAGCTCTGATCTTGCTTATGCAACATGAGTTGGTTCATAAACCTTATAGCTAATTTAGCTGAGTTTTTTTAGCTTGGCATACTGGCTATTTTGTTTAAATGTGAAAATGATGGAAATAGCTTCGATGTGGTACCATTATCAACTGCTACTTTGCCATCACTATAGAACCACAGTCATATAACTGTTATCAATCAGCTTTAGTTCTACCAGCCTGACCTCATTTCTGTCACAAGTATTGGTATTTTAATTATGTGGATTCTATAGTCATTTGATAACCTGCTGTTTTCCTCATTTTCTTTTATGCAATTTAAACCAATCGAGGATTGTGAAACAACTGTTGTAAAGAATATTTTGAGAAAAAATGGCCATGCTTTGAACTCGAGGAACTGTAAGGGTTATTGGGCAGTCTGCTCCGAAACCATAAATAGTAACCTTAAACTAGCATTTCTTTTAATTCTCTGAAAACACTCGTGGCTGCTCCAAAGCAGTACTTCTCCGAAAGCTACTCCAAAAAGTAGTCACTTCCATCACTGTACCGGTATATTCTGGTCAGTTTGGCATAATACAACCATTTCGGTTGTGGTTTGCCTCTAAGTGCGATTGGTGGATGTGCAAGTGTTGTCATATCGACAGGCGATCTTGTGATCAATATTTTCCTTTTTTTTTTTTGTTGATTGCAGGCAGTGGCCCGTGGGTCTGAGCACAGTCTTGGCAAAGACCGTAGCACACCAGATGAACACATCCCTGAAGCTGAAGGCTGGGGGCTACACAGATGAAGGTACCTTGTCAATCTTTTGATTTGATGATCTCCTTTGATTGGTACCCACAAATGTGGCTCGGTGGCCTTGGTGTTGTACTGTCTGCTCAAGACTGTGGATTTCTTTCACTCCCGTTGTGGCCACATTACAATTAATGTGAAATGCAAAGGTGCTTTTTGAACTAGATGCAAGCTAAAAACTGCAAGAATATTTTGAGCATTCCATTGTCACTTTCCTCGTAGCCTTAGTATTCTTTTGTTGTGCTAACTATAATGAGTTGCTCTTTAATATAGTTACCTAAACCAATGTACCAGTTTTATCAGGCTGTGTAGAGATGCTGGTAAAATGTCAATTATATCTTTGATGTGCATGGTGAACAATGTGCCTAGCATAATGAAGAACTGGAGAGTAAATATGGAGTTTATATGTGAAACCTGAAAGAGCTATTTGCTCCGAGGTTCCACTCGTGCCATGAAATCAGACTTGCACAATATGTACGAAGGCCTACACAAATATTTATTGGTCTAAACAATTGATTTTGTGTTATAATGGAGCCAAGCTTGGCAGGTTTTTTCGTTCTCACGAAATCTAAATATGAAACTTTGAGCTACCTCTTCCATTCTAATTATTAAGCTATACTGGCGAAAATCGTGCCAGTTCTTGAATAATTTATTCTTCATCGATCTTGTTTTCCTGTAATGCTTATTGGAACTTTCGTTTGCGTCGATACTTCAAAAATGCGACGGCAGATTGTGACTGTGGCTATGCACTTCCTGGCCCACCCCCGCCTGTTTTTTAGCCATGAATGGAAGCTAAGAGCTACGTCCTAGCAACTTGCTTTCTTCCTTGCTCTGCAGACTTGGCTGTTAGCAGACTTCGAGCCACTGCAATGGAGGCCCTGGCTGAGCAGTGTGCCCTCTGGAGGGAACAGCCCGAACTGGCTCAAGAACTGCCCCACACACCTGCTGCATCCCTGCCTTTGTCGGCGTATGGAGTGCGCAACAACAGGCGCAAGATGGAAGATCGTCACCTGGCTCTTCCAGACCTCAACTTTGCTCTAGGACTTCAGGTGGGCATTGCAGGGTCTTTTGTGCTGACACAGCTCACAGTAGTACATTGTAACAGTGTTGTTTACTCGTCTTCTAAACAGTTTGCTCTCCAGTGAAATGACAGTCAGTGTAGCATATGTTGATGAAATGTCTGGCAGAGTTAAAGTTGTTCGGCTCGCCTGGTGCCGGTGTGTCCAGAAATATTTGCCCATTGTCAGAAACTCAAGCCAATGGTTAAATTCTTGTTTTGTGAACAGAGGCTCATTAGAGGGAACTGGAAAAAATCTGCGGAAAGTAATCCCCCAGATCTCCCCTTCCAGCATCCATTCTTGATGTCAAGACACAGGAGACTCGGAGATTAATGTCCCATACTAGCAGTCCTTCATTACCATTATTGAGAGCTGGGGTACGAGGTATTAGAGTTCCAGTTCTCAAAAGACGAAAATTTTCTATTATAGCAAATTTATCTCTTAAAACTTTCCGAATGTCCTGAGTAATTCCCCTGAGAGGAAACATACAATTGAACATGCATAAGGGTTGTTCATAGTTTCAATTCTCCTTCTCAGAGCCTACTTCTTCTCAGAGCCTAGACAATGTTCTCTTAGTGAAAACTACAGATCCTAAAGCCCTTTCTTCTGGTAGGGACCACATACCGTCCAATCTCTGAGGTCATGCACCAAGAGTGTTGTGAATTTCATTAAGAGAACAGTAGTTGCAATAGTACAAGCATTGTGCATTGAGGAGGAAGGGGGGGCAGGGGTCATTGCATTGAGAGCAGGGGCAGTGTATCTGCCATTGGCATGCGTAACTGGTGAGTGGCCAGAGGCAACAAGTGAGCAGGAATATAACATGTGACCAAAATATTCGAAGCCCTGGCATTCAGTGCAGGACAGCAGAAAAATGTGCTTAAAATTTATCGGTCACATGTGTGCCATTACTCTGTCACAGTTATGTACATTTGTGTAACAACACTGCATAGTTGTCATTGTCGCTACTCATACAAATAGCACAGACATGGCTAGTATTAGTGGTGCCAAACAATGCATGGTTGCTTTCATTGCTCCAAGCGTGCGTACTGAAAGTAATGAAATAAGGAGAATCTCTCTAGTCTCGCGTCATTTTTCATACTCTGCCCACTCCACTTTTCGGGAGGGAGCCTGAAACTGCTCGGGGCTGCTATCTGCACAGCAAAATTGCTCTTGCTTAGCTGCTTTTGACATTGAGTGTTCTTGATAAGTGTTATCACCTTTCACTATGTGAATGTACTTAATTTGTCTTCGTGAATGTTCTTGCGAGGTGGTGAGAATATGGCTGTGTAACTTGTGTTCATATTTGCTGTTCATTGTTTGTACTGCAGCACGATTGGTAGTAGATGAAAGCGTCTCGTTGCATTCACGCTCTGTTTTGGGAGTTTTTCTGCATTACAAATAGCGATGCTTGGTAGGTCATTCACAACTCTAAAATAATTGCACTCTCATAGAATATTTGTTTTTTTCCCTACTCCTTGCAGGGCCTTCCTCAGTACAGTTACTATGCAGTTTTTGATGGTCATGCTGGTGTAGAGGCAGCTGACTATGCGACCGCTCACCTTCACCGAAACATAGCTGTGCAACCGGACTTTGTCACCGATCCAGTGAATGCCGTTCGTGAAGGCTTCCTCCTGACGGACCGAAACTTTCTACAGCGTTCATCAAGAGAGGTAAGGAGAAAAACAGTGTAGCTCCATGACATTCTTGTGTATATTACACTAGAGTGAGCTTCCCTGTTACATGAATTTTTTTGGTCTTCAACAATATCCGAATGATTCGAATGCCAAAGTTTCATTGACATCATGGCACTTTAGACTTCTAGATGAAGAAAATCCAGACAATCTGCCTCGCATTTCTCTTGAGTGGTTGGTAGCAGCTTGCTCGTCAGGTCACATTATCAACAGCTCTTCTGTTTTACCGATTCATTTTGTACTCTGTAACCCTAAATCCAATAAATGTGTAACTTTTTGTTTTCTTCAAAACAAGTCGTACTGTGTAAAAATCGTAGTCCAAGACCTGCAGGGGAGCCACCTTGCAAGATTTGATCACTGAAGAGTGTGTGGCGTTGTAAAAAAGGTGACAAAAATGAAATTTTTGACGCAGTTGGTGTGGAGAAAAATATACACGGATACCTCTTGAACCTCTTCTTATTAGCTATTCCAATATATGTCGAGGCCATCACATGTCGCACCAAAAGTGCGATGACGCTGATCATACAAAATAGTATTCTGTATTCACTTGAATGGTAAGGCTTTGTGATTATGCATTACACCATTCTTACAGAATTTTTTTTCCCTTTTAGACCAGATCTCGGCAGGTTGTCACTGATGAGACCATAATTAGTTCATTTTTCTTGACTTTCTTGTGTGTCGCTAACACTCGAGATTCATACTCGCAAGATAGCACTCATAAATGCTGTGTTCTTAATACAGGGCCTCAAGAGTGGCTGCACGGCTGTCTGCTGCCTGGTGCGTGAGCAGCGGCAACTTGTTGTAGGCTGGCTTGGCGACTCGCAGGCCATCTTGGTCCGGAAAGGCATCCCCATACCCTTGGTCAACCCCCACAAGCCCGAGAGAGAGGCGAGTTTCGGTGCTGGCTGCAGGTTTAAATAGTGTCGGATCCTTGTTGGCAGGTGCTGTAATTGCACATGCTGTCTAGTGCGATTTCATTCTGCACATTTTTTTTTACTGCATCTGGCTAAGAAAATTAAAAACTATGCAATTTTATGTGTACCTAAGACTGCAAAACAGTTGTAATCTCTGAGCAACAGCTGTGTTGTAGTAGAGCAAATTTGAAATGTTTGTCGTGTAATGTTTGGGAACATCCAATGTAAAGCATCTTCATTGCTCGCTCCCTATATATGTTCCTGTTGCATTGCATAACCTCCTTATTTTAGTCATGCGCTCACTTCGTTCTCTACGTTTTCTTGTGCAGTATGGCAATAAAGGTTCGGATTTTGCTTATAGGAAACTACATGCTAGGGGTATACATACAGGATACCACAGTCTATTTTGATGCTAATGTGTTTTGATCTGTGCTTTTGAATATTGCTCTTCAGGTCAACTGTCAGCTAAGCAGGTTTTATCGCACATAAAAAGAAAAAAAGTGGTGCAGGGACAAAAATGTGATGGTGAATGATGCCTAATGATGTACGTAGGCTTTCCCTAAAGTCTGACCTAGTATACAGTAGATACTAAGTGACAGCTGCCATTAGTATTTTCCTGTTGCATTTGACATTTTGTACCGCCATTGCAGGTTATTACAGTTACGCACAATTTTTTTTTTCTGGACGAGTTGGTACTTACTGAATGACATTGCTGCACAAGACTCGCTTCTGCACAAGTTTTTTTTCCTGCTCCTGTGTGCCTCTTAATCCCTCTTTTTGAGTTCCGTGCTATCATGCTATTAATAACCTTAAAGCCATTCTTGCAGAAAAAGTCATGTAACGTCAGTAATGAAATATTTCAGAACATTGAAGGGGGACACTTTAGGTTTCTGGGCGCTTTGCCTACAGAAACGAACGATGAGCTGTATGACCTTGACATTAGCAATATGCAAGCTGCCCCAGTGGCATTGTTGGTGCAGCAAGAGCTGACATGTGCAGAGTGTCCACAAGACTTAAGGTGACAAACTGTGTAAAGAGGTAGTCTGTATAAAGAAGCAAATTGCTTAGAAAACTAGAAAAGACAATTCGGTCCACTTTCCTCTGCACTGTGGGACACTTTCTGCAACAGGTATACATAAATATTTATTGGGCCGTAGTTGTAGCAGTAAACAACTTTGTCGTCCTTAGTACTGGACTTTTTAACTTCACAATTTTAAACATTAGTTCAATTGGTTTCTCGTGGCATGTACTTGAATTTTTGTGCGAGCATGACCATTTTGCAAAGCTTGTACTAATTGCTTTCAATTTCAGGATGAAAGAAAAAGGATAGAAGAACTTGGAGGAGTAGTCCTACTGATGGGCATCTGGAGGGTAAACGGCGCACTTGGCGTGTCAAGAGCCATCGGTTAGTCTTGTTTCAAGTTTGCCTTGCCCTTGCCTAAGGCTACGGCATGCCATTTTGTTCGGTTAATAATGGCTCTGACTTGTCAATTTTTATTTTTGTTTTGCCTGCTAGTTACTGCCATTCCTAACCTTGCTGCAGAATTAGCTAAAGGCTAATATACTACACAATTTAACACCGTGCTATCACTCCTTTGTACGAATTATTCGTATAAAGTTGATTATCTTCTTTATGGTTTGGCAAGACAATACTTATTTTTCATGTAGAGTGCAGTCATTCTGCAATTGATGATTACTTTGATTACTGGCAGAAATTATCTTGCATCTAGGCTAACTTTCTAGATTTCCTCATTATCTGTACTTTTAAGGTTTGTTGAATATATTAGTGCTTACCTCGTCTTTCTTGTCAGAATGCTCACCTTGCTCCTTTTTACTTAAGAGTCGCAAGTGGTTGATAAAGCTTAAAATGGGACTGACAATCAGGCAGAACATGTCACGAGACACTGATGAAAGTAGGTTCTGAGTTATAGCGACAGAATCGAGAAATTATCATGATTTGAATGGTATTAGTATCTTGATGAGAAGTCTGGAAAATCTGCGCGTTATTACTCGGTGACAAACATTGTACTATGTGAACTGGTTGTTCAGACTGCGGAACATGATTTGCCATTGTTTAGGTGCGACAATCCATGCTTGAAGTTAGGCTGTACTTTACTAGGAGTCTATGCTTTATTATCTATTCATTGAGAAATAAAACTACTTAATGCTGAGTAGTGGTAGTTGCCCTGCTACAGGTGTAATTGTTGGGCTGCACCACATGCGTGTGGCGTGCATGCATGCGCAGCAAACTGCAGCGCATGAACACGAACCACTGTGATGCTCGCCTTCCATTGTTTGCAGCATGCGTAGTGTGCACGACTTCATTGGCACTATAGATAGAAATATACTGCCTCTTTCATGCACCGTCCACATTACCCCTCCATCATTAAGCACACTGACCGGTGAGCTTTCTGCTGCACTAAAGGTAAACTGGTCCCATGAAATTTGTTGGCCATTGCTTCAAGCCTCTAGATTTTTCTGGTTTCTTGAGGTTGCTTCTTATTCTTGTGTTAGTAGTAGCAGTAGCAGTAGCAGCAGCAGCAGCACCTACTATTGTTTCTTTTTTTCTTTCCTTGCAGGAGATGCCGAGCATAAGCCATTTGTAACCAGTGAGCCAGATGTGGTGAGCATGGACCTTGATGGCACCGAAGACTTCCTTGTCTTGGGTTGCGACGGTCTTTGGGACCAGCTGAGCCCCAAGAATGTGGCATCGAGAGTGTACCACGCAGTTCTTGAGGACCCGGAGAGTGCACCCTATGTGTCCCACACTCTCGTGCAGACGGCCAGAGACATGGGCTCATCTGACAACATCACAGCCATAGTTGTCTTCCTGCGTGATCCTCGCGACTTTAAGCCTTGCGTTCTGGACATTGTAGACTACTTCCCAAATCCAGTGCCTGGAAACGAGGTGCCAGCAACACCGGCCGAAGATGCAAAGGAGGCCTTCAATGCGAGCGAATTCGATGCTTCCAGGTTCAACAGCAACGGCTACGGAGCCCACTTATTCGATGCTGAAGCTGTGAATTCCCACACCTATGAGCATGCCGCCGAAACTGAAATGCTTCAGGTGGCCTCTGATGTGGTTCAAGGAACGATCGAAACAGCGCTGCATAGAGTCAATGAAGATGTCATCACTGCTGGCCAAATTGTCGATCAAGTGCACCTCCTTCACACTGAAGAAAGTGGAAAGTTCTCAGATTTACCTGAGCAGTTTCACGGTGCCATCCCAACTGATGGCAGTCTGGAAGACAAGTTTGATCAACCCGACGGCATCTCGCATGCTGCTAATGGATACGGTGACAACATACCAGAACGGCAGGCTGTGCACCACAACCCGTTCGATGACGAAGGCTATGGGCATGACCTCGAGACAGCCGAATGCCTTCAAAGCTCTGGTATTGGAGGGACCCTGGAAGAAAGTGGGACTGAAAGTGCGGAGCGGTTCTCTTCCTTCGCAGAAGGAGCTAATGAGGCTAGCAGCCAACTTGAAATGCCTCAGGAACAGACTTTCTGTACAGCACCAAGTCCAACACAGCAGCATCACGAGTTCGATACTAGTTTCGACCAGGAAGTTGATGCTAGGCAGCCTTCTCCAGTTGGCCAACATATGCTGCCCCAAGATCCACTGCTCGCTGCTGGTGACCTTGTTAGGGCTCCTGCTGAACCTGCAGCATCGAGAGAGGCTGAGCTTCCAGACGAAGGAGTTGATGTGAGCACTCTTCCTGAGGATGTCCAGGAAATAGAGGCAGCAAAAGAGCAACATGGGGCATCAGCCATTCAGGATGAGTGCCTTAGTACATTACCAGAAGACCAACAAGATTGCAAGCTTGCACAGCTCTGTGACATGGATTCTGTTGTTTACCAGATGCTGCTGAACATGTTGCTGCAGTTGCTGAGGCCACTCGGGCAGTACGTGATGCTGAAACCATAGGTATGGAACATTCAGACGATATCCATGGCAACATGCTGTCACCTGGTAACAACCAGGAAGGAGTGCAACAGCTTGATCACTTGTATGAAAATGCGCAACAGTCTGATCTCAACAAAGAGGAAATGCAGCTAGCACAGCCGTTGGAGCCCGAGCACGTCAAGGATGGCACAGATGCCGATATGGCTGCCAGTGGACTTAGTTATAATCAGCCCCTTAGCCTCCAGTCGGATGACCTTGTGTCTATTGACCTTAACAGCTCAGCCATGCAGTCACTTGCAGAGGCGAGTGCGCCTCCTCATGCAGCAGATAGTGCTTTTATTTGTGAGACTGTTGCAGTGCCGCATGAAGACACAAGCATGGCATATGTCACAAGCGAAAATGCCCAAAATGAGCAGCCTGTCTGCGAAACATTGGAGAGCCTTGGTACGGACGACGCTGATGACACCTCTTTGGGTGGTTCTGCGGAGTCCATTGTTGAGAAAGTCACTGCCGAGCCTGTCCAGCAAGATAGTGCTGTTATCTTTTGCGAGCTCAAAGAATCTCCTCCTGTGGAGAACATTCTCAATGTGCAGTCTGACGAAAGCGAACAAAAAGTTGACGATCTATGCTACAATATCCCTGTTCAGCATGCAAGAACAAGTGCCAGCGGAAGTGTCCTACGCAGGTTCCCAAGACAGTTTTGTGCTTGGCAGCCAAGTTTCTGAGCCTTTCGTCCAAGACTCTTTTGCTGTACCTACAAGTACCGAAAACTCCTTCGCCTTAGAACATCCACCTGAGGAACCCTCCTTGCAGTCTCCAGACTCTCTACTGCAAGTTGAGCCCCAACAACCTGCAACAGCTGCTATATCTCCAGTCGGTGATGCTGAACAGCCTTGTGAGCCGTCGTATCAGAATCTTTCCGAGGAGGCACAGAGTCCGCATCTTCAGTCCCAGAGTCCCGCGATTGAGGAACATATGGAGCAGAAGTCTGTCGCACTTAACGTGGTGCACTGCATGAGCGAGAACACAAAACCTACGGTTGATGAAACTCCCGCTCCTGTGGTTGACGTAGGTGCGATTCCACAGAACATTCCGGAGGCAGATGGGGTCACTGACTCGGACTCCGAGAGGGACAATGAGTGGCGATTCGTGAAGCCCGTAGAGCCTGTTATTTCGCAGTTGGCAAAAGAGGCTGGTCAAGTTCCGATCCAAGGTTCTCAGGCTGCTGAGATGATTCATGCAGAACAGAAGGAAGCAGCCTCTTCTGAACTAGTTCAAAGTACTGCAGAGACTAGTGCTTCCGAGCCAAAGGTTGATGCTGTGTCAGGACACGAAGCAAGATTTGTTACCCGAAACAAAAGCCGAAGTTGATGTTGCAGCTGCTCAGAAGGACACATTACCCGAACGAAAGGCTAGTGCCGCAAAACTTACTTCCGGTGCAAAGCTCTCACCAGCTGCCCAGAAAACAAAGCCAGCTGCTAAAGCATCGCCTGCTCCAAAGCCAAGGACATCCTCCACTGATAAGCCTGCAGCAAAGCCACTTCCTTCAAAGACAGAACCATCCTCTAAAGCTACGCCTGCAACTAAGTCTCCTCTGAAAAAGCAGCCTGTGGCTACAAAACCTACCACAGCAACTACGACAGCAAACAGAGCACCACTGCGAGCAGCACCACTGCGAGCAGCACCACTGCGAAAACGAACCTAACCCGCAAGCCCGAGCCACTAAAGCCCAAATCGGCCACGGCTGCCACCGATGCACCAACCAAGAAGCCAGTTTCTGCAACCTCAAGGCCTTCGGCTGGATCCACTAGGCCCGCCCCATCCAAACCACCAGAAAAGAGCACGGCTCCAGCATCAAAGGCCAAACCGACAGCACCATCATCCACAGCGCCTCGTCCTCGAACAACCATCGGATCTGCATTGACATCGTCTGCTAGCAAGGCAGAAGTTGGAACTGCCGAAAAGAAGCCCACTACTAAACCGGCCCCAACTCGGCCTCCCATTTCCAGGACTGCACCAAAATCTATGCAGCCTGCCAGCAGTAGCTCTGCACCGAGAGTTGGATCAAGCACTACGGCGAATCGTCCTACTACAGCACCCATTTCGAGGCCTGGAACAACATCGAGGGTTGGTAGTGCCTCGACTGCCGCAAAGAAGGTGACGGATGCCGCAAAGAAGGTGACGGATGCCGGTGCTGCAGCTGTGAAAACATCTTCCGCGAGGGTTCCAGCAACGCGAGATGCGAAGCTCGGCAAAGACAGCACCAACCAGCAGCTGGCTGGTGCAAGACGAACGGAAATAACTCAGAGAAGTGCTGCTAGTAGGACGGCCACCGCGTCAAAAACTGCCGCAACAAAGCCAACGACAACAAGCAAGTATGCTGCTGTTAGAGCAGTTCCCAAGGGGGGCGGCACCGCTGCTGCCGCAGCAAAAGCTGCTGCTGCTGAAAATCAAAGCAATGGAGAACCTGCTGCCAACTGCAATGGGACACCAGAAGAGAAGGGCACGCTGGAACAGAAAGACAACAAGGAAGCCTTTGCGCCTGCAGGCGAACCAGGCATCCTGAGCAATGGCAGCCACCCGGAAAGCGACGAAATAGCTAAACCCGCTGCCATTGCGGAAAACATGCCTGACGTCCCTGCTGTGGATGTGTAGTTTTACTATCTTGACTCTCTACTAGTCATTCTGCTCTATCCTGTGCTTTTTTTTTAATCTTGCAACGGTGCAACAGTATTTTTGACAGCTCCTTTTTACAACGAAAAATGTGCAGGGACAAATAATGAGCATGCATGCTACAGAATTATAGGTACAAGGTCACTCTCTGTATGGGAAGTCTTTGATACTTGCGCACATCCCTTTTTATCGAATCTTTTAATTTACGCATTTGATAAGGTGCAGGTACTGGCTGGCGCTCAAGCCAGAATTTTTTTTTCCTCTTCCCTGCCCGTTTTACCTAGCGTTAGTTGTATGCATAGGCTGTCATGCCCTGTTCTGAAGTTTGCAATTTCCTCTTTCTCTCTCGAAGAGATTGTGCCCAGGTGCGAGTGTATACCAAAGACTGCTTGGATGCCTTGCAAGCATCGTTTTTTTTCGTTAGCCCACTCGCATCAACTGCGAAGTTGCAAAGGCATTCTGAAAAGCAGCAAGACGTACTCGCTTCTTGGGCAGGTGTTATTTATTTTTGCATCAAGTGTCCTTAATGAGAGGAATGGGAGGGGATTGCTTTGTTTTATGCTTACGTGCTTTGACTTGAGGGCTCAGTTGAAATGCAATGTGTTGAGCAATTGTAGCAAAAGTCGACATTTCGATGCATTTACCAAACTGCATTGTTTTCCCCACTGGCTTGTGGGTTGGTGTAATCCGTTGCTGAACCTGAATATAACGAAGTCTCATCTTGGGCAAGATAGTGTTATACTACGACGAATGCGTCTCTACACAGGTACTTAGGCAAAGAAATATTCGCAATGTTTCACCAAGTTTGCATTGTTGCATGCACATATGGTCGATAATGCATACTTTGGGCAACTATGAAACTAATTATTCTCTGCTGTACACTAACATGTCATATCCTGTATCTGGGTCTTACACCAGCCATAGTTGATTTGCTTCGTTATATCAAGGTTCAAGTATTGCTTAGGCCATGTTGCTAAGTTTCTTTTAAATTCTTTTCCAGTTACAATTCAGGTTTCAGTCTCTTCTACCCTGCACGTCGCTGCAGATGTGTAACAGTCCTCCACAGAGAAGTCCTGCAGTTCTTTATAGTGATGTGTTCGGCTTGCATGTTTTCTATGCAACATTTATAAATACGGCACACAGAAGTGTTCCAACCCAATAACCTCTTTGATAGCACTTTTTCGTGGGGAGTCCCTTGCCTGCAACATGGGCAAGTTCATACGTTGTCTATGACTTATTTAAAAGTATGTATTGCATCACCTTCTTTTAGGGACCTTTCTTTTTTCTTCTGCGATACTTTTTACACATACTTTGCTGAAATAAAAAAAAAATTTTATGAATACTTGAGTGTTGTGTTCCTTCGTTTCACCATCTGTGTTGACAAACTTCTGCACGCTTTCTTGTAAAGCCTGCTCAGCCTTAAAATGGAATATTGTGATACAGGTGTCCCACATCAACTTTATATGTCACCGGGTTGACTATGTTGCTGCCTTGAGAGCAATAGCAGTGTGGCAGATTGCATATGGCAACAGCTATGTTTCATTTTGACGCTACTCGGAGTTCATTCTTGAGCGAGTTCTGAACATCTGCAGCAAGATAGTTACTGAAAATAATCTGCATATTCAAGTTTGCACCTCTGGTGAAAGTTTGTGTTGCTTTCATTTCGCTGGATTTCTGGAGCAAGAGCAATTGATCCAGCTTCAACTTAGCCAATGGTCTGTTGGGCAGTAGGCTAATAAAACTCGCCAAGTGCATTGGTCTTAAGTCTTTACGCTCAATCTTTAAATGTGGCTTGGTGTGCTCATGACAAAATCCTTGTAGACTACTGATAATTATGAAGTGCCTTATCAGTGCTGGAAAAAATTCTACTCTGCAAGAAAGAGTGATTGTTACAGGCGTGAGCGAAATTGGAACATAGGTTTTTAATTACTGGACATGCCTTGATTAACTGGTACTCTGTGTTTCTAAGGCGTAGTTGCACATGCGACATGGTTGCACATGCAACGTAAAAGGCTAGTCACTTTATTGCACGACACATTCAGTATTGCAACTGCTGCGAGCTGACTGGTTGACTGGTTCGGTGGTTCGCTGCAGTAGCTAAGCACATAGTGCAAGGCAGAAGAGCCGCTGATGCCACATCCTTTTTATGGTAACGTGCCGATAATGCCGACCAAAAAAAAAAAAAACTAACATTGTTAAAAGTTAAAAATATAGGCGAGCTTGTGTACACTCAAAGTGGTGAACATTGCAGTTAGGGAAAGGGAGACTACAACCAGATAGTTGCACCTACTGGTGCAACTAGTAACCGTACTGCTTACATATCCAGTCCTCTGCTCTCGGTCTGGTGTTTGAGTTGAAACTAAATGAAATGTACAGCAGACCTTGCACCCTCATTAACATACAAGTGTGACTGTCTTGAACATGCTATTAAGGGGTATCTGTAGCCTCAATAAACTCTTCTCTACTTTTCATTCATAGTGTGTTCATGCAGAAATATACTAAACTTCTCATGTGTATCACACAAATTTTCAAGAATGCTGGAGACATATAAGGGTACTAGTGTAGTGTATGTGTGCCTGTGGCAGTTTGACCATTGAAGTATGACTACTCAGTCTGCATGGTAATGGGCAATAGTACATTAATTTGCCAAGACTACGTATTTGCCTTTCACGTGAACAGGATTGTTCACAATTTCGTTGTAGGTTTTCAAATATCTAGATCTAACAACAGTAAGTTTTGCAATTTATGTAACCACTAGTAGATGCAATTATGTAGATTTTAATTTCGTAAGGAATGGGAACATGCAACAGCCAGGATTAAATGCATATTTTATTACTTCAAGAATTAATGCTTTTCACCTGCAGCCTTGTTCTTTTTGATCGCACAAAATGGGAAGGGAACAATGTTGTATACTGTGTTCAGAATGCTGACACTAAGGTTTTGGTTGCTACAATTCAAAGTGGGCAAGCTTGCTTGGATATGAAACGACTTGAAAAAAGCGGTTTCGCACATTTATTTTGCATTTAATGTTGCAGACACTGTTTCAGCTTCTTTGGCAAGCTGTGGACTCTGCATGTTTTGCTAGTTGTAAACATTATAAATAGGTTTGAGGCTAATGCATGACACAGCACAGCTTAAACAAGGCTGCCTACAGTTGGGAAAATCCTTTAGCTCCCTGTGGCTTGTCTCACTTTAGGACTTGATTCAACAATGGCATGGTACTGTGCAATTCGACTATACCTATAAAAGCAAAAAGGAAGTTTAATTGAAATTTGTGCAACAGCATACGAAGAAATCTGGACAGGAAGACATTCAAGAGCTATTTTATAATCCCTCGTGCTGTACCAGTTGGTTAAAACCATCTGCTGTAGCCAATCTAATTCTCGTACAATAGGCACTATTTGTTTCTCTCTTTCAAAGGGCTGAATTTTTAAAGCCTAAGGACATCGTCGAAATGCAACGTCTACTCAAGTGAAGCGAGAGTCATTGTATGACCTGTGACACGGTATGCAGATTAGTACAAAATGTTTACTGTCAATTTAACTTGTTGTTTTACGCCGATGGAGTAGATTCATAACATATCCATGCACCCTGGACATGAAGGAAGTACGCAAGATGCCTTCAAATTGTGTCGCTTTCTGCTGGCAAGCCTTTTTACTTCTGCTAACGTGATAGTGCAATGGCACTGCTAAACGATGGTATCTTGTCAGTGCACAATAAAGAACACCAGATTCAGAATTTCCAGAGCCCTCCACTACTGCATCTCTTATAATCATATTGTGGTTTTGGGATGTAAAAACTCTCATATAATTAGTGATATCTAAAGTAACAACATACCATTGCACACAATAAATAGCATTTCTGTGCCAACTGGCTATTAATGGCTTCACTTCAATGCGAAGATGGTTAAATTAACTGGAGAAAGTGTGTTTGATGGACATTTCAAAAGGTGGACCTATCATTGTCAAGGATCCACTGATGTCTGCCTTAGGCATTTTTACCAGCTCATTTCATCTATTCTGACTTGGCGCTTTCAATCTGTCAGCTACCTCCTCAATTCCGGATTCACAGTTTTAAATATCTGCATCATAGGAATGCTTTCTGAAAGCTCTGGACATGTATAGCGACAGCAACAACTAATTATGTTGAAAAAAGAATTGATCTAGGCTCATAAGTAATTCATCTGTTCTGTATGTGCTGGAAACTATGGTGTAGAGCGTTCTTGGCACAGCTCAGAGCACACACTGCACTTATAATGCATAGTACAGCAGTAGTGAGCTTCAACTCTAATCAGGTTCGATGACTAATCAGTCACATCTGTTCAGGTTGGAGAGAGGCGAGCAAAGCCATAGTTTATTGCTAAGCGAACATAACAGAGCAGCAACTGACCGTGTTAGACACTCTGTCGCACAAAGTCGGCCTATTAAAAGTGCAGTCTCTGGGCACAAAACCTGCGTCCACCTTCCATTTCTTGCACATGATGTCCCACATGCTGGTTTGCATCAGCATTGTCGCTACGATAACTCTGGCGAACCCATACTTTGGAAGCCACTGGAATCGCTAGACATGCTGCTTGTCTTTTTACGGGGGGCAAAAATTTTCCACCACTTTTTTGTTGAACTCGTAGACTCGTTCTCGTCTTTGACAGGAGTCTTCATGGGCACAGCTCTCGCCGGCTTCGTGCCGAGAGGGGGCGCGGTGCTCATGACGAGAGAGGGCGGGATCAGGGGTGTGGTGGTGGCCGAGGTGCGGACAAACAGAGAGCTCCCGTCGCACCGGACCGACTCGATCAGTTTGATCCAGTTCCACTCGGCCTGCTTGGAAGTGTTATCACAAAGATTGATCTTGGAGATCATCCGGATCGTGCCCTTCAACACGCACTGCTTGACGATCACCGGTATCAGTTTTTGCTGTGCTTGTTCTGCCAAGAGGAAGTGAAATACCGTGAAGGTTAAATAATGTTGGGCTTGTACAATCCATATCAAAAGATTACACAATGTACACCTCGGAAGCAACACTCTCCCCATACCTCAAAACTTTTTTTTTCATTTATTACCTAACAAATTATAGTCGAGAAAATCGTATGGGACATCAATTATTGTATTAAAATGAAGTGTAGTAATCGTAAAATAAATTGAATTTATGTGGACCAAAAATCACTCTCAGTCAGGGAGATACAAACCCACAACCTCGCATTAAACAATAAGAACAATAAATGTGACATTTCTGCTAAATTTAAATAAGACCAGTGGAGCAGTCAGTGAAAAATCTTTTTTGATAATATCAAACAATATTAAACCTATGTATACACAGTAGTATATACCACATTGTCCCAACCAATGGCAAATATGTTAGGCACAACACATAACCACACTCAACAGCTTCAGCATCTAGTGCCTCTACTCCTCGATCACTCGTGTTTTACCGAGGTCCTCCAATCAGATACTCCTAGTTCCCAAAGTTCATCGCCATTCCTCTATGTGCTGGAGAAGCGAGACATCTGAAGTAGTTATTACCTTTGGCTGATCTATCCGACTTACTCAATTGAAAGGAGGCATAAAAGTTGGTGGACAAAATATAACTTTTCTGAGATCTGTGGCAGTTGTAACTGAAAATTTGTTACTGATAAGGGTATGAAATACTGTGAACATAAGTGCAGCTGCACTTTGCTACTGAAGCACTGCACTACCATTATTTCTGTGTGCCATTGTATTGATCATTTGATAAGTGTCAGATGTTTTGAAGGTCAAGAGATATCGCAGACAGACTCAATGCCAGCACGTGCAACCTTCAGTGTAGTACTGGCTTATGCATGGTGTAACCTGGTCAGTTCACTGAACTTTCGCAGTTTGAGTCCGTCGCGGTGGTGTAGCAGTCGGGGCGCTCGGCTGTTGACCTTAAATGTCGCGGGTACGATCATGGTTGTGGCAGTTCCATTTTGATGAAGCCGAACGCTAGAGAACCAGATGGTCGAAATTTGCAGAGCTCTCTACTCCAGTATCCCTTATAACCATATTGTAGCGATGCTGACGCCGACAGGTTAAGAAAACAAGCGTCTTTATTAGGGCGAACTTGTGCCCACGATTCTAAAAACTATGGTCGTCAAGTTCGAGTAGCCGAGTGGCACAGATCCGACTATCTTCCTCTTCCTCGTTGTTGAACGAGCGAACGCGTGGCGCATGCCAGCCGAGCCGGGTCTTGCTGGTGCTGGTGCCACGATGATTGTGGCAGGCTACTTGAATGTGGCGAACCTGTCGCAGCATTGCCCCCCTCCTCAGACGCATCGTCCCGATGCTTAAGACAGTGAAAAGATACACGCGCACTCTCACTCGTTTTTCGACGATCTGTCATGATAGGGCTTCATGCGGACTACGTGGACCACTTCCGTGGGATTGCGGCGTCTTGAACTCACGTGTCCAGCGGATCTAACTTCATAAGTGACGTTGCTGATACGGTTGAGTACTTCATAAGGGCCGAAGTATCGGCAAAGAAGCTTTTCAGAGAGTCCGTGGCGGCGCACTGGTATCCATATCCACACTTTGTCACCGGGATGATAAAGTGTGTCACTGCGTCGCTTGTTGTAGCGACTAGAATCGACGTGCTGTTGGTGGCGTATTCGATACCTTGCCATTTGCCGTGCTTCTTCGGCTCTTTGCAAGAAGTCATCTAAGTCAGGTGGATAGCTGCTTTCGTCCTGTAGTGGTAACATGGCATCCAGCGGGGTGGTCACTCTTCGGCCGAATACTAGTTCGAAAGGGGCAACGTGGGTTGTTTCTTGAACGGCTGTATTATATCCGAATGTTACGTAGGGTAATATTTCGTCCCACTGTTTATGTTCAACATCAACATACAATGATAGCATGTCGGTCAAAGTTCTGTTGAGGCGTTCGGTTAAGCCATTTGACTGAGGGTGATACGCCGTTGTTCTTCTGTGATCGGTATTTGTCATGCGCATCAGACATTGCATAAGGTCTGCAGTAAATGCTGTGCCCCGATCCGTAATAACGACGATGGGCGCACCATGTCTGAGCACTATGTTGTTCACAAAGAACTTGGCGACTTCGGCAGCTGTCGCACTGTATAGAGAGTCAGTTTCAGCATAACGGGTGAGATAGTCTGTGGCTACGGCTATCCATTTCTTGCCTGCACGCGATGTCGGCAAAGGTCCTAGGAAGTCCATGCCAACTTGTTGGAATGGGGCATCTGGAGGGTCTATTGGCTGGAGAAGGCCGGCTGGTTTTACGGGTGGAGTTTTGCGCCGTTGACATGGACGACAAGTTTTCACGTAGCGCTGCACTGATGCGAGCAACTTAGGCCAATAGTATTTCAGGCGAATCCTGGCGAATGTTCGGCTCACACCCATGTGTCCAGATGTTGGCTCGTCGTGGCATGCATGCAGAATTTCCTCTCGCATGGCTGTGGGCACGACTAGTAAAAACGTTTCACCATTAGGTTCGAAGTTCCTCCTGTAAAGGACACTTCCTCGAAGGCAGATTGCGGAGAGCCCTCTGGAGAATATGCGAGGGACTTGAACGTCGAGACCCTGCAGGTGTTGTATAAGTGCCAGCAAATCCGGGTCATCTCGTTGTAGTTGAGCGATTTTGGATGTGTCGACAACGCCTAGAAACGGGAAGTCTTCCTCTTCAGGTACACTTGGATCGACAGGAGAGCGTGACAGGCAGTTGGCATCGCTGTGTTTCCTTCCCGATTTGTACACGACCGTAATATCATACTCCTGCAGCCTGGCTCCATCTTGCTAGTCGACCTGACGGGTCCTTGAGATTTGCCAGCCAGCATAGAGCATAGTGGTCACTGACAGCTCTGAACGGTCTACCATAAAGGTAGGGTCGAAACTTGTTTATGGCCCAGATGACTGCGAGGCACTCTTTTTCAGTTGCAGAGTAGTTTGCCTCAGCTTTTGATAGTTTGCGGCTGGCATAGGCTAACACTTTCTCTTGACCATTTTGCCACTGGACAAGGATGGCGCCGAGGCCGACATTGCTGGCATCGGTATGGACTTCTGTGTCGGCTGTCTCATCAAAATGGGCAAGTATTGGTGAACCCTGTAGTCGTTTCCTTAATTCGTCAAAAGCTTTCTGTTGTTCGCTTTCCCACGTGAAGGGCACGTCGTCTTTTGTCAGTTTTGTAAGAGGTTCCGCAATCTTTGAGAAGTTTTCCACAAATCATCTATAATAGGCACATAAACCCAAAAATCGACGCACTGACTTTTTGTCTCTGGGTGTAGGGAACCTCTGAACAGTGGCTGTCTTTTCGGGATCAGGACGAACACCCTCGGAACTAATGACACGTCCAAGGAATCGCAGCTCTTCGAAGCCGAAGTGGCATTTTTCGGGTTTGATTGTCAATTTCGCTGACCGGATGGCTTCCAATACTGTGCGTAGTCGCTCTAGATGTTTGTCGAACGTTGCAGAGAATACCACCACGTCATCCAAATACACTAGGCATGACTGCCATTTAAATCCGGCGAGGACAGTGTCCATGATTCGCTGGAACGTCGCTGGTGCGGAACAGAGGCCGAATGGAAGCGCTTTGAATTCGTAGAGGCCATCTGGTGTTACGAATGCTGTTTTTTCATGGTCCCGCTCGTCGACCTCTATTTGCCAATATCCGCTTTTCAGATCTAAGGAGGAGAAAAACTTTGCGGATCGCAACCGATCTAGTGTATCGTCGATACGTGGCAAGGGGTAGACATCTCATTTAGTTACACTGTTCAGTTTTCTGTAGTCGACGCAGAATCTAAGTGTGTTGTCTTTCTTCTTAACGAGCACTATGGGAGACGCCCATGGACTATTCGAAGGCTGGATGACATCATCAGAAAGCATCTCCTCCACTTGCTTCTTGATAATTTCCCGTTCTTTCTGTGACACCCGATATGGATGCTGGCATATAGGCCTCGTGTCGTCTTGCGTTATAATTCTGTGTTTCGTGATTGACGTGCGCTGGACCTTCGAGGTACTTGAAAAGCAATCAGAGAATTCTTTTACCAAGGCGTAAATCTGTTTCTTCTGACTGTCCGGAAGGCTCTGATTGACGGTCACGGATGTGTCGATGTTGCAGGCCACTGGTCGAGTGGTTGATGTCGTTAAGCTGCATAGTTCGGTCGCCATACAGAAGTCGTGTAAATAGGCGATAGCCGTGCCTTGAGCGATGTGTTGAAGCTCATTAAGAAATTTGTGAGTAGGACATCTGCACGGCCATTCGTCAAGTGAACAAGACCCCTAGCTACGCAGACACCTTTGTTCAAAAACAGTCCTACATTTGTATCCGCTATGCCTTCGCGGTTGTACAATGTATCATTTTCTCCGAGCACCATTATACTGCAGCGTGGCGGCACAGTTACGTCATCATGAACAACGCGTAGAGCAGTTAGGCGTCGTTCCTCAGATTCCTCCACAGGTATAGCTCGTTCAGTCGAAAACGACACGCTGGACCTACGCAGGTTAATTACGGCGCCATTAGCTCGCAAAAAATCCATTCCTATAATGAGTTCTCTTGAACATTCTGGCAGCACAATGAAATCGGCCACGTAAATAAAGCCCCGTATTTCAAGTCTTGCAGTGCATCTGCCAAGGGGCGTAATAATGTGACCGCCTGCCGTGCGTATCTGCGATCCACTCCACTGTGTCACAACTTTGTTTAGCTTTTTCAACATCTTGTGACTTATCACTGAATAATCAGCGCCGGTGTCGACTAAGGCATTCAGCTCCCATCCTTCCATTCTCAACCGCAAATCTGAAGTAACGTTTTCGTTGCTGCACCCATCTACCGGAAATACACCGTCATCACCCTCAAACCGAATTGGAGGATCTTCGTAACTGACGTTATCAGCGGCCTCACCTCCACAGGTCGCTTGCTTCAGTTTTCCGGGTGTGGGCTTGGAGAGCGATGACCAGGCTGCCTTGAAGGTGTACGTGGGCTGGATGACCGGTAGCGCATAGGCGATGGTGACCGTAACCGGTGTTGGCGTAGAGTTGGCGAGTTCTGGCGCGTCGACAAGTACTCCTCAATCTCCGCTGGTCGTTCGCCGTTTCGGGGGCACGGCGCATATGACGGGAAGCCTCTTAATTCAGCCTGTCGGTAAGGACAGAATCTGTACAGATGACCCGCTTCCCCACAATGAAAACACAGAGGCCTGCGCTCGTGATCACGCCAGACGTCACTTTTCCTGGGCCTACGCTCCACATAGTGATGTGTGCTACGTGCTCCTGGGGGCAGATAGGTAGCTGTCGGTTCCCGTGGACGAGGTGCGCTGCGTGCCGCAGGTGCGAGAGGAGTCGTGGGAGAGGAGTCGTGTACCGTGGGTTGTCTGACAACCTCAGAGTATGTTCGGATAGGTCGAACCGGCTGCAGCTCACGCTCTGGCTCTTGTATCACCTGCCTCAGTTCGTCACGAACAACGTCCGTAACAGATAGTGCAGTTGAAGTCTGGGGCATATGCAGTCTGCTCAGTTCTTCTCTGATAACTGATCTAATTAGCTCTCGCAGGGCTTCAACGTCGTTTCGCACGCCTCCGGGGAATACCTGTGCAGATGTGCAGCTAAGATTCCGGTTGTACTGCCAAGCCCGCTGTTCCAGTGTTTTTTCGATGGCCGTCGCTTCCGAGTAAAACTCGGCAACCGTGCTCGGAGGGTTGCGGACAAGAACGGCGAACAGCTCTTGCTTCACTCCGCGCATTAGATGGCGCACCTTCTTATCCTCAGCCATGTTGTAATCCGCACGCTTGAACAGGCGGACCATGTCCTCAATGTACATAGCAGCACTCTCGTTCGTTAGCTGGTTCCTCGATTGAAGAGCTACCTCCGCCTTTTCTTTCCGGTCTATGTTCGCGAACATAGCCACCGCTTGTCGTCGAAATACCTCCCAGGTAGACAACGAGGTTTCATGGTTCTCAAACCATGTCTTCGCGAAGTCTTCCAGGGCGAAGTATACGCGACGGAGCTTCTCTCTTTCGTCCCATCCATTCAAGCTCGCTACTCTCTCGAACAGGTCCAACCAATCTTCAACATCCTCGTACGAGTCGCCGTGGAAAACTGGCGGCTGGTGCGGTTGGCTAATGAACACTTGTGCCGGTGTTACCTGGCTAGTCATAGTGGTGGCATCCATCGTTTGAATTCCCCTTAGTGTGAAATGAAGAGGACCGAACTCAGGTGAGTCACCTCGAAGACGGCGACTTGCCCTCTGGTGTACAGGAGTCACTTCCACGGGGTTGACACGCTGGTCGTCGGGGCTACGCTGTCTTGAGCTCGTGGGGCTTCGATTCATAACCCAGCACTTCCACCAGAAATGTAGCGATGCTGACGCCGACAGGTTAAGAAAACAAGCGTCTTTATTAGGGCGAACTTGTGCCCACGGTTCTAAAAACTATGGTCGTCAAGTTCGAGTAGCCGAGTGGCACAGATCCGACTATCTTCCTCTTCCTCGTTGTTGAACGAGCGAACACGTGGCGCATGCCAGCCGAGCCGGGTCTTGCTGGTGCTGGTGCCACGATGATTGTGGCGGGCTACTTGAATGTGGCGAACCTGTCGCAGCAATATCTAAGCTTTTGGACATCAGACCGTAGATATTGTTATTGTTTATAAACTTGCACACCTAAAGAAGCTCACCTGCATTATCGGTTGTGTGAGAGTCACTAGAGGTTTTAACGCATATATCTGCACATGGAGGAAGATAATTGGAACAGACGTAAATACTACTGGCAGGCTGGCTAACGTGCAAAGTGTGGCATTTGGGACAAAACTTGTCACGCTGAATTTTTCTATCGACAAATGGCGATATAGGTCAATGCTCTTCATTTATACTTGCATCAGGCGTCGGCAAATTCACTGACATTACCATGAGAACCTGCAGCAGTTGCTCCCGCGTAAATGTCTGTGTGGTTACATAAAAGCTCTTCAAATCTTGCAACCATGGGATATGCTCTTCCGGTTGTATAAGGTTGCAAGGAGGGTCTACACTAATGCCAAACTGATAGTCGGTGGCCCTCGATCTTTTCCAACTCTAAATATTTATTTTTTCGCTAGTTGCAGTTAAGGCACAGAACAACAATGCTACATAATGAGCAAACATCATCAGAAGCTGCTTTTTGATCTGACAGCGTTGCTACAGAGAAAAACGGTTTCTGTCATATCAGTACATTACTTTTCCACAATTCCAAGATCATCGAGCTTGTCACAAAAGGACACTTGGTAAGTGGGAAAATGCACAGAAAGAAAATGCAGCTGGCAGAACTACCTCGAAGTTCCCACACCAAACATAGCAACTTCATAGATTTCGACAATGCCTACAAGGTCATGACTGATATGCTCCTTTCTCTTTGAAATGTGGGATATAGTCCCTTCAAGCACCACGTGTACAATTGGACACATAAACTACGATAGGGCGTCATGCACTAAGTGTTGTTTTTAATGGCTTGAAACACAGTGCACACATTGATTGAGGCCTGCAGGGAAGACATCTAGCGGTCATTTAACCTCATTGTGCTGTGAGCTTCATTCCGGCAGAGGACCGCTTTGCTAGAAAAACTGCCATGTTCGACAACCGTAAGAGGTGCCACGTCCCAGAACCAATGCCAAGAGTTTTTTTTTTTTTTTTTTTAATCTCTGCTGGACATGAATGCAACAAAAAAAGAAAACTGCACACATTCTGGGCTTAATACTTGGTTCTCTTTATGCAAGGAGAGAAGTGTATTATCAATTACTCAAACTCTGACAAAACAAAACTTTCCTGCATTTTCTTTCCAGGAATATAATACTGAGCGTCTTGGAATTCTGCCATGCAGAATTGACATATTTTCAGACAGTACATCATAATTTGCCTTAGTAATGAGTATAAACTCAAATCTAATAGTAAAAAATTGCATCTTACATCAAAATGAGTTTGTTATAGCCAAAAATTCGTTATAGAGGTATACTTCTAAATATATATTTATTGCAAGACTATTTCTTCATTTATTTTATTAGAACCACTATTTCGTTATATCCGGGTTTGTTATATCGAGGTCTGAGTACTATTCAAGTTAAATTCAAAATTTAACCAAATTGCTACTCACTTTGAATTCGGTTCGAGCCAAAAATTTACTATTTGCACAAGCCTACTTTTGGCGCATGCATGGCAGAATTTGTGTCGCCAAAGTTATGTTTGAGAACAAGATGGCACCACTAATGGCGCAAATTGATACAACTGGCCCAGATTGAACTCACCATTGTTAATGCTTTCAATGAATGTTTGCTGCACACGGCACTCTTGTGACTCGAGGAATTCGGGCGAAAACACAATGATGGTTTTTCTACACCTGGAAAGACAAAAAGCATATCCAACTAAAGTTGGCTAGACTTCTCTTTACTCAAAGCTAGAAAAGAGCATTTGAAGCAGCTGCATTACTCGCAAAGTGTAATGAGATTGCCCTCCCTCTTTAGCATGCCCAGCTTTTCAAATTTTCAAGACTCAGGTGTGACTTGCTGAATTAGAAATGAATGTTAAAAGGCACGCCAGAGTACATAGTTTTCTAAAATATGAGTTTTAATACTTTATGATGTACTCTATGAGTACATAGTTATGCACTCATGGTTACATACTCGAGTCACTGGTGAAGGTTGTATGCCACCGTACCAGTGCCACGGGCGAAAAGGAAATAGAAAATGGAGAGAGAAAGTGAAGTAATGCCATATGTCCAAAAGGTGTCGCATGACTTGAAGATGGTGGTGGGCAGATTCGGGGTTGACGCGATTTTCTCAGTGCTCTGTAAGTTGCCGACTTGGTGCACGACAGGAAGTTTTATATGAATTTCTTTTGACCTGTGGTATGGTTTGTGTGGGGCAGACTGGGAGATAGTATATTAATTAGTGTTTAATGAAACACTCTTACTCACTAGAAGGTGACAGTGGGAAGTACCTGCCAGTTCATTGTAGGACATGTGCGAAAAAGTGCTAGCCCATATTTAATAGCATGGAGGTACTGGTGCAAGCTAAAGGCCTGGGAGCTTTTGGATCGCTAGACTTGCCTAGATAAGTGGGTCAGTGAAGCATCTGTGCGTCTCTTCAAGAAAGAGCTTGATTTTCTTGGTTAGATAGGAGTCTTGGAAAGGGAGTTTACTGCAGTGATGTGGTCATGGCTGTTTTTTGTGCACACACATTGTCACTGGAGGTAAAATTGCGTGATGTCAATGAATCAGTTGTTAGTCTTGCTTCTACTCTGGTGTCTCATCCTAAGTACAGTTTAAGGGGAGAGGCTACCATCAGATACCAACTTTTTTGTTTATCGAGATATCTCAATGAAATTTTCAGGATAGACTAATAGCAAGAGCATTGGAACTACTATAACATTTCATGAAGTTATGTTCACTGGTTCTCCAGTTATGGCAGTATGTCAGAATAGTGCACATGGTTCCTATATTCCAGGCCTGGAGAACTTTCAAATGATGCTGGAACTGTGAAGCTTGCAACGATGATTCTCAGATTGATACCTCAGGGGGTAACAGAGCTCTTTTTCTGAATTTCCTTACTGAAAAGTTCTAGGAGACCATCAAACTTAGTGTTGGTGATTGGGATATTAATATTCAAACTTTGATCAGTTATCATAAATAACGGACACAATATATTGAAAAAATGGGCTTGTTTCCCCCTCAGAAGTTTATTCACGTACATAATACAAAAAGACTTATGAAAATAGGCTGAGTGGTTCCCCTGATATGGCTGGAACAAGCAGCCTCGCAAGCCATAAAAGTCATTTTGAGAAAACGACATTTGAAAGTTTTGGGCACATATGCAAATCTAAAACAACCCTGCAGCATAACTGGAGGTGTCCTTTGGTACTGTCTTTCTTCGCCGCCTCTCTGTTTTCTCCAAGGATTACTTAAGTTTTTTTCAGGCGCAGTGAGTCTTTCTCGGCTGCCAGTTGAATGGCCAGGTGTTAGCCCCACTGATGAAGCTAGCACTTGGGTGACCTTGTAGCAGCCAGAATTGTATCAAAGCACTGTCTCATGCAATGCTGTCTCCACAGCAATTAGTGATGCATGCTACTCCTTAGGCATCAGGGACTGATTGAAATACTGAGTGAAAGGCCTGTGATGCGTTCTGCGTATTAGCTCCCAGGCAGCGCCGCAGAAGAGAAGCCTGTGAGAGCCATTCGTAAATGGGCAGATGTGCATCTGCAACATAGCATTGCACGAATGCTTCAAAGGTGGAACGCCGTTAATCTTGCTGGCATTGTGACGAGACCAAGAGTCGGCACCCTCTGGGCACAACTGGTGGTGGGGCTCCTTGTTTGTCGATGTCACGTGGTGGTACAATGCCATCACTGCCCGCTGCATTGCCACCACATCATCGGAACTGTTCTGTAAGGCCCAGCCATAGTAGCCAGTCAACTTGTCGATGAGGGCCTTTGTCAGCCTGCCCTTCCATCCAAAGGCCTTGTTCCTTTTCTGCACAAGGTTGCGAAGTGCTGTCCCCATCCTCTTCTGCACGTGGTTCAGGCATTCCTCTTTCGAAATAGGGACCAGCCCATCGATATTTCTTGTACAAGGGCAGAATTGGGCTGCCATAATTAGGCTGCCTAGCTTGGATACTAAAATCACTTCATGGTAATTGAAAAATTCTTGTAAATTAAATGAGAAAAAAAAAGGTATTGTTATAGGCAAGAATTCAACTTACCATTTCTCCATGAGTTCATAGAATGTAGAGTATTGAAGGACACCTGCTTTTAGATCTCTGTTGGGCAAGAACAGACGTAGACCCAGTGATTCCAGTTTTTCGATCAGCACCTCAACAAAGGGCCAGTCTTGGGATGTGTAACACACAAATGCGTCGTAGATAGGCGTCCCTGAATTTGAAGGTTGGAAGTGTCAGAACATTAGTTACCATAGAGAAAACATAAAGAATGTACAAATTTTACTTACTTATCGACCTGACAGTTGGAGGACGAATGACATCTGAAAGTGTTCAACCACGTAATGAGTTTTTTTTTGTTCTCAGAGCTTTACTCTGGAAAGCACAATCATATTAGTTAAAAAAAATATCTCTATCACCTGCTTCACATTGAATCCAGGAAGCCATGAATTACGACATGAATTGAAAGCATTAAGCAATTGACAGCCAAATATTTGCTCATGATTAGCAAAACAGGTGATGTACAATAGTATGAAATTAAATGTTTGTCATGAAGATCAAGGATAGATTACAGGGTATCCTAATCTCATGGCACAATGTTTTTTTATTACATTGCTTTCCATTCCATACATAACAATGAAATATATACATGTAGGCCCTGTTCATGAAGAGGCTGCACAATTGGTTTGTGAGAGTTATCAACTAACATAAAGCTGGACATGGCAAATGCCACGCCTTTACTAACTCGTAAACAGATGTCCCAAAATACGAGCTGCAAAAGAATACATTAGCTTTGCATGAACATCAGTCTAGTTTTTTAAGCTCAGTTAAATATTGAACCTTATTGTTTTTTTTTTACCAAGCAGCGCTTGCAAGTTGTCAGCTCTACTGCCTACTAACCTGAAATCCCGCCAGACTGTTTTCTTCGGTAGAATTCAATGTCTTGTCCTGTAAGGAGGTATCAGTTTAATGAAATAATAAAAATAAAGGAAGTTTGACCTAGCAAACTGCCAAAAAATTCATTGTAATGCAAATTGTCAGCAAGCCGGAACGAGCCATATAAGACATGTGCTGTTTAAGAGCTTGTGTTGCTCTTTGCTTATGTTGACTTTCCTGCAAGCATTTTATTCTCAAAAATGTAAACATGGTATACATACTGATGTGCACACTTCTTGCCCTGACAATACTGCAGCCATTCTCATCCCAATGGTACCAAAATATTCCCTCTTCTCTCCCTTGCTACTGTTCAGAATACCAGAGAACAGAAAGTTTGCTTACACAAACTGCACGATTGACTTTCAGTGAAGTATGGATTTAAACCTGCACACCTTTGCATTTGCAATGCTTATGCACCAGGGCTACAGCCAAGCACTCTGTTAAGGTATGCATAGTCAACATTTTCAGGGCTCTTTCTCAACTTTTCAATTTAGATTTATGAGCTTATGCGGGTGACCCCTCAGAGGGCACCATGGCCTCCTGAACACCCTGTGTGCACGGCTGAACTCTAGAACAGCAGAACCGTTAGGGATGTATTTTCGTCACACAAGCACATTCACAATGTATCTCTCACGGCTTTCCATGAGATAACGTCGCATGTGCCATGTCTAGAGGTCACAAATAGCTTGTAGGCTATCACTATTACACAGCACTCTTGACAGGAAAGCGGAAGGTGCGTGTTTTCAATGAAAGAAAAGTAATCATGTGCTTAGTGTTCATGAAGCAGAAAGAGACCCGAAAAGTGGTGGGTGCCCATTGTTTTTTGCTACTTTTTGCTACTCACAAATGGATGAAAATTTGACCCCCCTGTCAAAGCTTTTACACCATGAGGGTCTTTTCAAGCCTGATGTGCCTGACATACCAAGAAAGAAAGACACACGTAAGAGTTTTGCTTACGTAGCTCTGCTTCGATGTCGTCAAGAACGTCGTATCTCTCAAGGCACATCAGGTGCTGCACAAGGAGGCTGACAGTTGCCACGGGTCGTGCATCCCACTCGTCTAGCAAAGATGCCGTCGGGCTCTTTCCCCGTTCCTTGAGGAGCTCCACCTCGTCACAGCTGAAGCCCGCCAACAGTGCCAGTCCTCGCCAGTCACGATGACCAGACGGCCCCAAAAGCAGTTGCGGCACGTCGAGGCGCATGGCAAGTATGGCGCGACACTTCAGACCGACTACAGCGATCGGAACATCTTGGAAGTTGTTCGGCGTCAGCTCGGCAGTCTCCTGCTTTGGGAGCTGCGGATAGGCCATGATCTGCCTGTCGGGCATTAATGATCTGAGAGACGATACAATTAACACTGTGACGACATCACATATGGAAATTGCTTATCTGGCTATAGCTTATGTAGCCCTTCTTGGTCCGCTGTGTGGTGTATGGCCATTCCTGTTCAAAAAACCAAAAGAAAGAACAAAATGTGAGGTACAATAATGTGCATGTTATTTTGCCTATCTATCTGAAAGGTATCAATTAAAAGGCATATACCTATAGCTGACTGCAGCCACTAGTAAGCACTCTTAAATTGCTTTCTGGGCTTTTGCATACTCGCTACCTTGGCTGTGGCTATGCTCCACTGCAAAATGTGAGAAGCTCACAAGTTTGACTGCTAGTCATGGCAGCCACAACTGCACTGGCACGAAACACAAGAGCACCAGCAGACTCCTCGTGCATGCTGGGCTAATTAAGTGCTCATTAACTAGCTGTCGACGGGCCTAATTTAATCCAGAAGCATCCATGGTGGAATCTCAAACACGAACCGTTTCGTGATATTAAAACTAAAACTTTAATCCATTTAAATCAGTGGCATAAATTCAGAAAAATCACAAGAAGGGAATATAGGTTTTGCTATGGAGGCCGTTTCTTCTTTATTAATATAGGTTTTTATTTATGATAACCAATTTAAAATGTTGCTCTGAAAAAAAATAATAAAGCCAGGATAAGATTCACCGCATTTGTACTGTACTACTGGGTGTTCCCAGAAACTTGTCAAACAGCAATTTCAATTAGGGTTACTCCTGGTGGCTGCTTTGTGCCAAATTGGCTACTTTAGTGCCCAGTCCGGCTCTAAAAAGTCTAGGTTACACCATGGTGCTTTTTCAGCTACTTTGAAACTTCCATGCTGGTGCATTTAGTGGTCAATTTTTCTATAATTAGCAGGTAAAAGAACAAGCAATCTTTAATACCACTCACTGCTGCATCAGGCAAAGGCCACGCATGTCCTTGCCACTATTCACAGGCGTGTGCAGAGAAGAGGGGGCGCGGCGCAAAGCATGTCTCATAAATTGACAATAGGGAGGAGGAGGGGTTCTTCCCCTGAAGCCCACAGTTATGCTCGCCACAGCCCCGAAATACACGACACGCCTGCAAGACAAAGTGACTAAGTTACATGCGTGCTGGCAAATGCACGGCTAGTGCGCTGGTCACGCAATCCCAGTATCCTTTCTGGAGTTTGTTATGATCACACAGTACGTTTCTTGCACAAACTTGAAAAAAAAAAAAGCCGGACATAGCAACAGAAAGTAACTTTCGTATGTTATCGGTCGTATACATGGCGGTAAATGGGCGTCACACGGGGAAACATGCCGATGGCGATAGAGCCCCGATCAAGAACGCAATCTCGCCAGTAATACTTGGTCGTGATAAGCTTCCCACTGCATCTTGCGCAAGTTAACTCTATCGCGATCAAGACACTCCATTTCGGCCTGTCTCAACCGCGATCAAATTAGCACGGTGCGATGAAGAAAACGCCATGCGGTGCGTAAAATGTGTGTCCGGATTCCTATATTTAAAACACCAGTGTAGTATTACACGAATGTTAAAGAAAACATGAGCAGTTTTTTTTCTCTTTAGAAATCAGCGTCAGCAAGAAGAAATCAGAGTACTTAAACTATGCGGGAAAAGCGTCCGAAGGACATTAAAAGCGGCGCGACCTGGTTGTACGTAGTAGGTAAATCCCCGGAAAAACCGGGTATTCGTAAAATATCAGGACTGCAAGCGGACATCTCGCTTTCTCGTTAGGCGCAAGGATATTCTGCCATGTAAAATCAGCAGCCGGTGATGGATGTCAATCACATCAACGACGTTTGTGGCTGCATTATGCGAACGACTTTCGTTTTACGTACACGGCGAATATTGACCGCGCACCCAAGTCGAATGCGATCGGGACAGACACAAACTGCATCATCGCTTAGAGATAAACGTAGAGAAGATAGAACTGAAAATAACGAATAGAACAGCATGCTTTTTTTTTTTATCACGACGCTACGGAAACTGTACACAGATATTCCTAGTATCGGCCGTCCCAAAACGGAAGGCGCGTTTGTCGCGGAATGTGTCACCGAAAGGCTGTAATCGCACCGCTAGCAAAGCTAAACATACCTAATGGCCACTGATTAGGTCCGTCGGAGTAGCGCTCCGTCGCAGTACACTTCAATAAAACATTTTAGAAACTTTTGAGGATCTACAGGTGCCTGAATCAACACGTACCGTAAACAGGCCAGTCCGAGCTCGCTCCTTCGGCCTCTCTGTTGCGCTTTGCTTACGTCACAGTAACATGTCACGTTACAATTTTTAAACTTTTCAAACAACTTGTGCTTGTTTAAAAATAAACTTTACCTTCCTACTGAAGTAATATATTACTTTTTGTTTTGAACCTTTTGAATAACTGCAACATAAAGTTATTGTTAGAGCGCTGGTTAGAGGGGCGCTGCAAGCTGCAGTTGAAGCAGACGACAAAAAGAAAACGAAGGCACGAAGCAGCGTTGGAAGTAATCATTTGAGAGAATTCTAATGCAGAAAGCTTTACATTTGGTAAAACTTAGGTCTCATGATGCATGAATTTTCTCTAGAAAGCGATAGAATAACTTTGCCAGCTTTGCGATCAGCGGCTGGCTTGTGTCGCGCCGAAATTTCTCACAATGTCAGCAACATCGACGTCCCTCATTATATTCCGTCTATTTCCTTCGTTTGTGGTGCTGCGTTTGATTCACGATAAACTACAAATCTACAAAGGCAGACTATCTCACTGTCCTTCTGCAGTGATACCTACGAAAAAGTAAACATTTTCGGTGAACTACTATAGCTAGCTAATGTTCTTGTGTGATGACTGCCACTGTTTTCTATGCAAAATGTTTATACTGCAGAAGATTGGTTTTTTTTAAAGGCGAGGCTCCTTAGGGCGCGGGCTGTGCGTCCCCTGTAGCCTGTATGTAGCCACCTCTAGTTTAGTTCTTGCAGTGTTCACTAGATGGCGGTACCGTCCCCTGTATGTAGCCACCTCTAGTTTAGTTCTTGCAGTGTTCACTAGATGGCGGTACCGTCTCCTGTATGTAGCCACCTCTCGTTTAGTTCTTGTAGTGTTTACTAGATGGTGGTACTTGTAGCTGATGATGAAAAGATGCAAGATGTTATAAACTAGAAAGTGGTACTTGTAGTTGATGAAAGACGCGAGATCTTATAAAATAGGAATGATGTCACATATGGCGCGTGTCATTGGTTGAAGGCAATCGTTCGATTTAGTGCGGCGACGTACACTAGGGGGAGCGTTGTAATAAAATCCGTTCGCTGTTGGTGCGCGCTCAGAGTCGCCGGATGGATAAGGCTGCACAGCGGAGAGAGCGCAAGGTGGCAGCAGCGCGCGCTCGCAGACAGAATCCCGATGTGCGAGCGCGCGAGGCAAGGGACATCGCAAGCCATCCATCGTCTAAGAACAAATAAAAGTTGATTTGTGTATATACACACACAGCGTTTCTCACGTCTTTACATGATGATCGACTGGGCGAATTACACGGAAGATTCACAGTTTACCGATGAATCCCTCCGGAGCTTCGCCCATTCATCATCATCCACCCCGTGAATATGCCGTAATTTTTTTTTTCAGTTAGGCAGCGTTGCACTGCAGGTGGTTTTCATGCCCATCGGCGGTAATGCTTTACAACGCAACACGTACAACTTTACGAGGACATCAATCAATGACTCATCAAAGACATCTTCTTACCATCTATGTTTTGCTACAGAGGCTAGCTATTAAGTTTCAGGAATGTGATCACACTCCTCTTCTGTAATTAGACACACTAAGTAGTTCAATTATAGAACGTATGATTCTACCGCAATGAACTTCTTTAATTAACTTAAAGGAAGGGTACGCACACCATTCCTTTCTTGTTGTAGCAACTGCGTTGCTCTGTGTTCGCCTCAAATTAAATCAATTCCGCCACAAGCTTTCGGTATGAGGCGTTAGCATTCGGGGATGCTGCTGGTGTATGCTCTTCCTCGGTGCTCGTCACTGGAGCCATGAGGATCCTCACACTTCCAACATCAAATGCCAAATCCGAAAGAGTATTTTCTTACGCAACCTTGACTAACGCGGAACTTCACAACAAGATGAAGCTTGACCTCTGGATTTCCATTTTAGGGATCTAATGTGACCTTCATCTGCAGTGTAAGACGTACGTCAACAAACTACATTGTTTCTGGGGAAGTCTTTCGCTCATCATGACGGCGAATTACCCCGGGGCTTCCATCATTTACCCTTCCGTGATACCCGGGAAGTGCGTCGAGGTCAAGTACCTAGGGACATGCTAATGGCCCAGAGGCGCATATGTGGAATAAAAAAAAATATTCACTTGAGTATTTTATGATGTTCTCGGTGAGTGAGCAGTAAAAGCAATTGCAATATACCGATTGTCTCTATCTGTTCATTGAGGCGACTATATATAAGAAATAAGCAGAGGTGCCTGATGTCATATTAATTCGTACTGCAAAAAGAATAAAAAACACTGATAATTTGTGCCTCTAAGATGTATTATCTTTTCGTGACGTGAAACCCCAACAGCTATTAAAGATGTATTTTACCTTCAATAAAGCTTTAATTCATGCAAGGGGCGTCACGCTCTCTACAAAAATGCTGCCATGCTTTCCACACGATCTTTACCCCACTTTCACCTTTAAAACGAGCGGACTGCAGTGGAAGAATGTCTTGAGCGTTCCATTCATAAAAACAGTACACCCTTGCACCAAATGCCCATCTCAGGGCTGGTCGGCGAACAAGACGCCCCAAGTACTCTCATGGTGAAGTTGTAAATGCCATTGGCATAAAAAAAAAAGTCAGTATGAATTAGGGGCTGTGGATGGTACTGCTTTCTACAGTGTCATACAAAATCTTCAATCTTTATTAGTAGTAGCAGTAGGCATACCACACACATCTATAGTGGCGACATTTTTTGGCAATACTTGGAGAAAAATGGCGACTTTTGGCGACTTCTTGATCGTCGTTCAGCGACATTGGCTCGCAAGTCAGTAGCAACCCTGGTGAAGCTTCTATACTGGAGTGCGGCAGTTTGGGCTAGTTGGTATGACATGACGATAGTTGTAGCACGAGAACAGAACGACGACAAAGTCCTTTTTGTCTTTTTGTCGTCGTTCTGTTCTCGCACTATAACTATCATCGTTCTATACAGGACGCTATGGTGGTTCTAAAACAATAAGGGCGCATTTGTAAAGAAAGAGCGATTTTCACTGCATTGTCAGCCAGAGGAACTTGTTTTCACTGAATTGCCAAGCAGACGCCTTCTCTAGAAAGATGCCTGCCGCATGAAATGAAAAACAGCTGCCACACCCTTTCCCTCCTTTATTTTAGAATGTTGTCGGTCACTGGCGTCACTTGTGGCGAACGGTGCAACAACGCAACACTTTGTATAGCCTGGAGATCTATCGAACCTTTAGTTCGATAGATCTCCAGTGCGGACTTCTTAATCCTGCAAATTCTTCACATGCCAGTCTCCGTTTCCTTCACTTTCTTCTTAACCGATAGTTTTTTTTTTGTTTGGCCACCTGCTGTTTTCTAAGTATTTACCAGTCAATTTCCTGGTTCGCTTCCTCCATTTTGTCTCGACAATCCTCATGTACAAGTAGCTGAAAAGCTTCCTAGCCCAACGCTTCTCCCTCATTTCTCGCAATCGCTTCTCAAATTATATCTTGCCGCTAGCTTCCCTGCCCTCACATGATGTCCATCCCATATCACCTTGTACTCCCTGATTTGGTGTATTCCCGTGAGCTCCTAAAGCAAGCCTACCTATTCCACGTTGCTTAATTTCTAATCTTGCTTGAACATCTGATCTCACGCACAAGACCGCATCGCCGAACGTCAGACCAGGAACCATGACCCCTTTCCATATTCCTCTCACAACATCATACCTATTGTAATTCCACAGTGCCCTATTTTTCATCACTGCTACATTCCTGTTACGTTTTAGTTGTTACTTGTATTTCGAGCTTCCTTAGGTACTCGGTCCCATTGCTTATCCATACGCCCAGATATTTGTATTTATCTGTTATCTTTAGCGTGACTTCCTGTATCCTAAGCTCACAACCTTCATTATCATTAAAAATCATGACTACTGATTTTTCTTTACTGAATCTGAAATCTAACATATCTCCCCGAGCATTTGTAATGAAAGAGCGATTTTCAGTGCATTACCGGCCAAAGGAACTTGTTTTCACTGAATTGCCAAGCAAACATATGAATGGATGAATAGGTGAATAAATATGGCTGCACCCTTTAGATTGGGTAGTGGCTAGCGCCACGAAGCCGTAATACTTAATGAACCAAAAACTAGATTTATTTATTTATATAGTGTCAGTCGCGAGCGCCACCGCGCGGCGCTTGCTCAAAACTAAAGGCAGGCCGACTCCGCTGAAAGCGCGAGCCATTCCTCAGGCTTCTTTCTAGACAACGCCTCCTAGATTTCTCTTGCTTGCCGGATGAGCGCAAAACACCCGTCATCTATGAAGACGCTGCCTACGCAGGAGTAAGGGTCTTTGAACTTGGCCTTTGAGGTTGGCAATTGTAGCGTTTACTTCTAGTTTCAAAGGCTATGCCTTGATTCGAAAAAGTTGCTTGCTAAATGACGGTGTCAGTTACGTAGGGTTAATTATATTTACATTTACGCCTTTTTTAAAAAATTTTACGTTATAAGTTCCAAAACCGTAAAAACTTATTTGAAACACCCCTACTTGAGTGGCGCCACCACCATAGTTCCGACGACCGCCGCTTCCCACGGAGGAAGGAAAAGGTAAGGAGAGGCCCTGACGTCACTCGTTGTGAAGCCGCGATGAAGCCGGAAGTCGGCCATATTGAGTAGGCAAATTCTCCTCTCTTGTTTACATATGAATGCGAAGCAGAAGGCGCGACTCCCTCTCCGGCTCGGAGAGCACGTGGGCTGCGCAGCGCGTGTGTCGTGACGATCCGAAACTAATGGAACTGGGCTCATCACTCAGAGCCAGCGGGACACCTTCAGCGAAATCGCTTCGTCCGAGTAATAACAAAGAGTAACAGCTCGCTGACAACGAAGCAACTACGAAAGAACGCGCGCTAGATGCACTGACAACGGTGAGTGCTTTCACGTCATTAATTCAGCAACTGTACAGACAACACGATCAGTCGTGCGCGTTCTACGGTTGCATTCCGCCACGCGACTGACGCAGCGTCCTGCCACTGTGTCCGTGTTCCGCGTGAAACTCACCTGCGTCAGCATTCTGCGACCGTGGTGACTTTGAGCACGGTGCTAGTGACAGTTGAACGTGGTTGCTGTTACGTTGAGATTACATGCAATGCTGGTGGAGAGTGTACCAAGCGGAACAGAAAAGGTGTTTTAATACGCACATGCAAGTTGTTACTGTACACACACAACACGAAACTACGTATGTGCACATGGTCCTCACGGCGTCTTGCTGGGCTCAACAGCGTCGTCCGTTGTCACAAGCAGGAGCACTGCTCAACCGTCACTGACCTGCAAGGCGTTCGTCGTCATTCAGCTTCGTCTTGGTGCCCAACGCCATTTCGCTGAACACTAACTGCTTCATTCGCATCATCCGCCGCACGACACATGGATATGCACTTGTTCTACGCACTGTTGAAACACCGTGATGGACAAAGAGATTTGTAAACGTTGCTAAGAGTAATGTAACAGCCAGACAAACACTGCGTAACCAATAACGCGGCGCAGAGCACAGATATTGTCCGCCACGGCTCAGCACGAGACCTGGGGAGGCACACATTCCGCCGCCAGCCGCGGCCACTCACTGCTAGACCAGCTTCACTGCGCAACACGTAACCGTAACAACGCCGCCATTGTGCCTATTGATAATGGCCGCCATGATGTCATTTCCGCCACATTTTTTACGCCCTGCGCCGGCTGGGCATGCCCTCTCCTTACCTTTTTCCTTCCTCCGTGGCCGCTTCCCAAGTGACCTTTTCTTCCTCCATGCCGCCGATAATCCGCCAGGCAAGAGAAATCTAGGAGGCGTTGTTCTATTGAAGGCGTTGGCCAAGCCAACGCCTCCTAGATTTCTTGTGCCTGCCGAATGAGCGCGAAACGCTGGTCATCTATAGCGGCACTGCCTACGTATGAATAAAGGTCTTTGTACTTAGCCTTTGAGATTGGCAAATTTGGCGTTTGCTACTAATTTCAAAGGATGCCTTGTAACAAAAAAAAGTTGCTTGCTGAATCACAGCGTCACTTACGTAGGGTTAATTTTGTTTACGTTTACGCCGTTTTAAAACTTTTTACGTTATTTTTGTTGCATGCAAGTTTCAAAAACATAAAAAAAAAAACAATTTGAAGACATTCCTACTTGAGTGGCGCCACCACCGTAGTTCCAACGACCGCCGCTTTCCAAGTGACCGCCGATAATCCGGCAGGCACAGGAAATCTAGGAGGCGTCGGCCAAGCAGACGCGCGGCCGTACAGTAAAGCACCTGCATGCCATGCGAGTGGCCTGCGTTCGATCCTTACTTAGATGTGGCAATTTTCAAAGCTTTTCTCCTATTTGCGTCTTTCTAGATTTTTTGATTAAGGACAGGACGTTCATTTTTCGCCGACAACCGCCGACGCCGACGCTCTAATTTCGGCGAAAGGAGCTGTTTATCACTATCGTCTTAATGTCGTTGCTTAGCGAGATGGTTATAGTGTGAATGCCTTTGGTTCATGAAAGACTAGGTTCTAATCCCTATGCTGCGTCGAAAATTTTTGTCTCCTTCGGTAGGACCACTCTGGTAGGACGCACTCATATGTCTCAGACGTATGAATGTTGCGATTGCGTTGGTGGTTAGCTACGTGGTTAAAGGCCTTTGCCATTTGAAAGGTGGGGACTAGGTTCGAGTCGCAATGCTGCGACAAGTTTTTTTTATTTTTTTATTTCGTTGGTAGGACGCATTATTTGGTAAAGATGCATTGAAGCCCAGAAAGCGATGGCGTTCAGATCGGGAATAGGTTCGAATCCAACTCTGATGAGTGGTTTCTTTGCCGGCAGGACGATTCATATGGTTCACCAAGTGAGCGTTGATGCTTGTCTAGGGCGTTCGCCCTCCCAGCGTGAGGCGCGCGAGGGACTCGGATCTAATCCTATAAGTGCTGCAGGGAATTTGAGGGCCCAAGTTCCTTAAGGCATGGATTTACTATACAGATAGTCAGTATATAAACTGTATGCCTTGGTGTGTGAGCCGCTCCCTTCCAGCCACCTGTGATTGATGAATTGCTCAATAGAAGGCGACGCGTGTATATGTCCTCGCAAATATCATCACTAGATGGCGCTAACCATTTACGTATACTTTACAATTTCGTACTGTTGGCGTACGGATGGACGCTTCGCTCCACTAATCATCAATCATTCCGCGTATACGCTTTGAAATTTTTTTTTGCTTCATTGAGTCTCATAAAGGCCGCAACTTTTTCAACTGCTTTTGGGCCACTACTGCGGTGAAGCCAACGCGTTAGGGGAACCTTTAGCTTGGAAGAAACGCATATGGGGCGGGGCCATCGCAGCAAGGTGTGACGTCAGACAAAAGTTAACCCTTATCGTGTGTGATAAGAGGCTCAACTTCTCCGACGGTTTTGGGGCAACTGCTGCGGTGAAGCCGTCGCATAAAGGGAACCCCTAGCTAGGAAGGAACACATATTCGCCCATCGCTGCAAGTTGTGACGTACGTCAGGCAAAAGTTGAACCTTATCGTGTGTGATAATGGGCAAAACTTTTTCGACTGTTTTTAGACAACTGCTGTGGTGAAGCCATCGCATAGAGGGATCTTTAGCTAGGATGAAACACATAATTGCCCATCGCTGCAAGTTGTGACGTCAGGCAAAAGTTGAGCCTTATCGTGTGTGATAAGGGCCTCAACTTTTTCGACGGTTTTGGGGGAACTGCTGCGGTGAAGCCGTCGCATAAAGGGAACCGCTAGCTAGGAAGGAACACATATTCCCCATAGCTGCAAGTTGTGACGTCAGGCAAAAGTTGAACCTTATCGTGTGTGATGCCCCGCCACGGTGGTCTAGTGGCTAAGGTACTCGGCTGCTGACCCGCAGGGCGCGGGTTCGAATCCCGGCTGTGGCGGCTGCATTTCCGATGGAGGCGGAAATGTTGTAGGCCCGTGTGCTCAGATTTGGGTGCACGTTAAAGAACCCCAGGTGGTCTAAATTTCCGGAGCCCTCCACTACGGCGTCTCTCATAATCATATAGTGGTTTTGGGACGTTAAACCCCACATATCAATCAATTATCGTGTGTGATAATGGGCAAAACTTTTTCGACTGTCTTTAAGCAACTGCTGTGGTGAAGCCATCGCATCGGGGGAACTTTAGCTAGGATGAAACACATATTTGCCCATCGCTGCAAGTTGTGACGTCAGGGAAAAGTTGAGCCTTATTGTGTGTGATAAGGGCCTCAACTTTTTCGGCGGTTTTGGGGCAACTACTGCGGTGAAGCCGTCGCATAAAGGGAACCCCTAGCTAGGAAGGAACACATATTCGCCCATCGCTGCAAGTTGTGACGTCAGGCAAAAGTTGAACCTTATCGGGTGTGACAATGGGCAAAACTTTTTCGACTGTCTTTAGGCAACTGCTATGGTGAAGCCATCGCATCGGGGGAACTTTAGCTAGGATGAAACACATATTTGCCCATCGCTGCAAGTTGTGACGTCAGGCAAAAGTTGAACTTTATCGTGTGTGATAAGGGCCTCAACTTTTTCGACGGTTTTGGGGCAACTACTGCGGTGAAGCCAACTCACCAGGAAAACCTTTAGCTAGAAATGAACGCATATTCGCCCATCGCAGCAAGGTGTGATGTTAGACAAAAATTGAGCTTTATCGTGTCTGATAAGGGGTTCAACTTTTTCGACGGTTTTTGTGCAACTACTGCGGTGAAGCCAACGCATCGGTGGAATCCCCAGCTTGAAAAGAACGCATATTCGAACATGTCTGCAATGTGAGATGTCAGATAAAAGTTGACCCTTATCATGTGTGATAAGGGCCTCAACTTTTTCGACTGCTTTTAGGGAACTGCTGTGGTGAAGCCAACGCATCAGAGAAACTTTAGCTAGGAAGGAACACATATTCGCCCATCGCTGCAAGTTGTGACGTCAGGCAAAAGTTAAACCTTATCGTGTGTGATAAGGGGCAAAACTTTTTCGACGGTTTTTGGGCAACTACTACGTTGAAGCCAACCCATCAGGGAAACCTTTAGCTAGGAAGGAACGCATAATCACCCATTTCTGCAAGGTGGGACGTCAGACAAAAGTTGACCCTTATCGTGTGTGATTAGGGCCTCAACTTTTCCGACTGCTTTTAGGCGACTGCTGTGGTGAAGCCAACGCATCGGGAGAACCCCCGGCTTGAAAGGAACGCATATTCGCCCATTGCAGCAAAGTGTGGCGCCAGACAAAAGTTGAGCCTTATCGTGTGTGATAAGGATCTCAACTTGTTCGACTGCTTTAGGGAACTGCTGCGTTGAAGCGAAGACGTCCGGGAAACCTTCAGCCAGGAAGGAACGCATACTCTCCCATCGCTGCAAGGTGTGACGTCAAACAAAAGTTGAGCCTTATCGTGTGTGATAAGGGGCTCATCTTTTTCTACTGCTTTTAGGCAAATTCTGTGGGGAAGCCATCACATTGGTGGAACCCATAGCTAGAAAGGAGCGCATAGTGGCCCACCGCTGCATGGTGTGACGTCAGACAAAAGTTAAGCCTTATCCTGTGTGAAAAGGAATTAAACTTTTTCGACTGTTTTGGGGCAACTACTACGGTGAAGCCAACGTATCAGGAGAACCTTGAGTTTCCCTGATGCATTTTTTTTACGGCAGAGTAATCTCGTAATGAATGGGTATACTACGTAATTTGTAAACTTTGCTTCACCAGGGAAGATATTATTAGGGTCCCACCACGGCGATCTTTGGATGGATTTTGTGCAGTGAAAGTTCGAAACTCACCTGCTCACCAGGATGGCAAAAGAGGCTGCCGCTGTTTCAGCAACGAAAGCTTGAGGTTGCGCCGCCTTCCAGGCGTACTTACCAGAATGGCTATAGGGTCAGCTCACTGAAAACACGAAACACTTTCGCTGGGTTCGGTTTGATTTTATTCCACGAAATATGCACTGATTGAAAGACTTGTGCATAAGCATACAAATTCACAGAACAACGTTTTCTTGGCGACACAAATCACCATTTTTTTCAAACGCTTGAGCAACAGACAGGCAAACAAAGAACTTTATTAGGTCCTGAGAAACGCTGCTCCTTTAGAGTAACGTCGCGGGCCGCTCCCACGTAGGAACGGGGAGTCCTAGCCTCACCGCCGCGTCGTGGGCTCTTTGGACAGCCTGTAGTTGCGGTAGCAACTCTCAACTTCGTAAGGCAGAGTCCCAACGGAAACACACACGCTTTCTTCAAACTTCTAGCTGCTTTCAAATACTAAGAGAAGAACAGGATGGAAAGGAAAGGCGGGGATGTTAACCAATCTAGAACAACCTGTATGCTATCATACACTGGGGATAGGGATGAAAGAGTTTGAAAGATGAAAAGAAGAAGAGAGAGGAGAGCACGCACACGCGTTGGGCACACAAATGCCGATGACTTGGAACATGTTGACGCGCATTAACGGACGAAAGTCCGACAAGACGCAGGTCGTTCAGTGGTAATTATGACATGAATTGTAACATGAGAGGAGCCATGCGCAGAATTTAATGTCTTAACAGTGTTTTATCCCAATCGGGCTTATATTGCTTGAAACGACAACAGTTTGCCACCTTTCCTATCACGCCATTTTTATCATTGAGCTACGCTTCCGGTATCTTTTCAGGCCACGAATGGTATGCGCATCGTATCAGTAGGACATCGCGCTCTTGACAGGGTGTGACGAGTGCGAAGGGAAGAATATGACGAATGCGATGACAGCGTCACACACAGAACAACCTGGAGCAAAAAAAAAAAAAGACTGGTTCGTGGAGCCAATGACACGTCGGACCACTGTCGTAGAAGAGGATTAAGTGGCAGGTGCCATTATACACCGAGACATTACTTTATATCACGACGGAACTCTTCATGTATTACGAAAGACGTGTATTTATTCCATTTCTCACAGTAGGTTGAAGTTTAACCGCAGATGTTTTCAGTTTCGGCGCCTCCGGATTGGGGCATTGCCACGGAAGCGTATTTGATCGAGTATGTAATTCCATTCAAGAATCTAAACGCATGACAACATAATGTCTGCTTTAGTACGTACTTGACGAATACTAGCGATGTAATTGATAATGTGAATAAATGTAGGACATACGTTCGGTTTCGATCGGGTGAGGTAAACTGAGCTGTCTGGTCAGCTCGGAATTTCCGTCTTTCAATGCGGTATTAGCACTCTTTTCATTTTGTTGATTAATTTTTATATCATTTTATTATTCTTAATAGATAACTTGCAATTTTATTTATTTGTATTGTAATAGACTGACAATCACTGTACATAGTTCACATATAGGCTACTACAAATTTTCTTGGCCAATCTACCCGAGTGTGCATGTGCCAAAAGATAATTTGCAACTTCATATTTTGAACACTTTTGTAATAGGCTGACAATCAGTGCACATTGTTGACATATAGGCTACTACAAGTTCTCTTGGCCGATCCCCCCCGAGTGGGTATGTGCCAGTGTTCACAGGCAACAAACAAACACCGAGGCCGAACGTCGATCATCGTCGTGCCTGCACTTGGTTTCACGCTGATTGGCTGTCTTCGGCGTCTATAGGCGCATCCTCCCGGGGTGTGTGGCCAGAACGGGCTGTGCTGTTTTAGCCACAGTTGAGTGATGTCTGTCGCGTCTCTCGGCCAGGCAAACACTACCTGGTCGGCCTCTGTGACTAAGGGTAGTTTACCTATTTATCGTTTCTCGCGCAGCGGTCTCAGCAACGTCCCGATGGTTCTAGTCCCAACAAATGGGGATTATATCCACATGAGAAACCCAAAAAGTATCCAGCAGAAGCAACGGAAGGTGACCGAACACTTCTAACTGATCACCGAGGTGCGACAACTTGGTCGTGGAGGTATTATATGTTGTTCACTCGATCAGGGCTGCGTTCCAGATCTGCTAAATTGCACGTCGTTTACCTTTCTCCGGGTGATCTTTTTTGTTCCTCCTCACTTGGCCTGTGTGAGAGGTTTAGTTCGTGGGGTGGACTCGATCCTGTCTCCACGTGAAATTCCAGAGAGCAGTGTTTTCTTGCTCACGTAGCGTCGACAGCAGAAAGATCCCGACAGAGGCGGTGATTGTTACCTTTGCTGGCACTACTAGACCGACGGAAATCAAAGCGTGGCCGCTGACTAATCGGGTCGAAGCGCTGTCTTCTCGTCCAATGCAGTGCCATAAATGCTGGTGTTTCGGACATAGCATAAATGGTTTCAGATCATTAGTCCGATGCCAAATGTGTGCAGAACACCACCACGCTGATGAATGTGCAGTTCAGGAAAGGTCTTGCCTCTGCGGTGTCCCTCACCCTGCTGATGATGGTAGCTGCCTTGCGAAAGTTCAGGAGATCTAAATAAATAAAATATTTGAACAAAAAGACGTTGTTCCAGACGGGAATCCTGAATCGCCATCACACAGCGCTCTCATGGGTACGCTGGTGCTATGAAACCTAATAATCATGCCACAGATTCGTCACTCTCCGAAACGATAGCCTCGACTTTTGAAAAAACAATGACAAAGATGGAAAATCTTTTTGTAATACTGAACGAGTCATTAGCTCAAACAATAAATGTACAGATGACTCAAGTCCTGATAAACGTTAACCAGATACAGCCTAATTTCTTCAGCTAAATAACTCTTAAATATGATCACCAGAAACAGTACCTTTGAATTCAAGTGACATGTTAACAGCACCTGTTGAAGACTTACATTCATCAAGAGCCGGCCCGTCAGATATCAGCCCTAGAAAAATTCCCGTTGAACACTTGGATTTGAGCTCTGATTCAGGTTCTCATAACTCTCAAATAAAATTTGACTCAACAAATAGTCGTCTGGGAGGAAAGGTTCTCTAGTGAGTCTGGAAAATATAAAAATTATCAGAAATAAAAGGATTTTTGAAAGATATAGCTTATTGCAGATGGCACTGAATGCTGCAGGTATATCGTCAAAATAGGGGGATTAACCATTTTACTGTATAATTGCCGGTCAAATTTTTTCCGAAGCTACTGATTTATATTATCTCTGTAATCTACATTCCACATATGATATTGTGCTGCAAGATACTTGGCTTTCTGAAAAAAAAAAAGCTTTCATCTTAAAAATTACCATGGACATACTTCGCTTAGACCGTCCTTCTCGAGGTGGTGGTTTAGCAGTGTTTATCTCTTCACAAATTGCGCATCGGCTAAAAATTACAGGTCAGGTAATGAACTTAGATAGTGAAATTTTAACCTTAGATATCTCTTTTTCTGGGATGCTTTCCCTTTTTATTAGTAAATGCTAATTTTCCATCAGGTGTTCAAAATTATGTTTGGATGATGTACTTTCGTCTTGCAGAAAAGAAATATCATTGGTAGGAGAATATATTTTTCAACACACTTCGAGGAGATTTAGAACAGATACGAACAGATTTAGTTACTAAAAATATTTTAACATGCATTAACTAGCAAATCCCCACTTTTGTATGCAATCAGTCTCATTCTGCGATTGATCTTGATTCCCATAGTCCTTGCCTCTCCATCTCTACATGGTCTACGTTGAACCCGGGTACAAGTAGCGGTCGTTTTCCCATATTGTTTGAGCTTGTATGTCCCGCGACTTCAGTAATCAGGCGGTCGATTTCTCACTTCAATTTTAATACCTTTGAAAAGACACTACGTGTTGCTTTGTCAAAACAAACTGATGATAATGAAGAGCGGAATGTTACGAGCGTTAGTGTTGTTATGAAACAATATTTAAATAAAGCTAAAGTCATGGTACAAGTCTATAAACAAGGCACTTCGAATCATTGATGGAACTCTGATTGTTCACAGCATTATTGGCTAAGAGACGCGACGTGACGGAAACTGCCATATAACCAATCCATCAAAAGCTAAAGCTATTTTAAATACATGGCAGTGGTTTTTAAGCGAACATTTGACACTGCTAAAGATAATTACAATTACATATTTTAGATATTAGATAATTACAGTTAGATAATTACTTCCATTGAAAGCCAAGCAACAGGAAATCGCTCCTTAAGTGCCTTGATGCAAAAAAAAAGTACTTCTATCATCAATAAACATCAAATCTGTATTCTCAATGCCAAGTGACTTGTCTAGTGATCTGGAAAATATTGCTAATGGACTTGGAGGTCGCTTCACGGCTGCTTCATTATACAACTCATGGTCTGCTGTTAAAAGCCATGGCTTTGAAGAGGTTACAACGTCGGAAATAGCACAAGGAGTGATAATCTTGCCCGATTCTGCTCCAGTTCTTGATGATATAACTGCATCTGTGAAGAAAATATTACACGAAGTATCACCCCAGAACCTATGATCTACTTGCATTAGTTAGCCTCTCTATTAAAAATTCAGAAATACAGGAATGGGAATCGCATCTTCAGTGTTGGATTGGTCTTTTTTAATTAATTTACCCGATTTTACACCTATCTTTATTAAGCGGAATCACTTGCAACTGTCTTATCATTACGAAAAATTCTCTCTATTTATAACAGATGCTGTCACTCTTACAGACTGCCTGTCTGTATATCGTTCATTAACTGCACCGAATATGTTAAATGCTTCAAACCAATCTCGACGACAGTGACGTGTGAATGCAGCACGTCGAGAGGTGCGCGACTGGACGCGTTGTGTCAGGGCCGCGAGAACCGTTCGCTGCATGTTGTTCAGCTATAGAGATGGTCTATGTCTATAAACGTCGTGTCTTTGTCTACGTCCCATCTCTTGTCGGTTGAACGCCTGGGCCCACACTAACATATCTCGAGGCAAATTGCAGCATTCTTGAAGAGGTAAGCATAAAAGACAAGTTGCGATTATAATTTCAACACAAAACGCTATTCAAAGGGCGCCAAATGTTTTTAGATCTAAGAACAAAGACGGCACAGTTCACTCTCATTCGGGTTACATACGTAAATGCATTTCTTGGTGTTGGTACACAAATATAAGCTTGCTCAACCCACTGTGGACCATAAAAGCAAGTTGACTCCATCTAGTACTTATGAGCGTCCTCATAAATGGTGCTAAGTTTGAAGCACGAAGGTTCTCCAGCCGATATGGGAGTTGCCATCGTAGAGCAGCTTTCTGACAAAAGAAAGCTCGGAATTCGGTCTCTTAGAGTATAGAGCATCCCCGCTGGTGAGTAGCCTGACAGTATATGAGTATCTAATCAAGGACGTCCACAAAAACTTTCGCAGTGGGGTGCATCGGTAACAGGGGTGGGTGGGTGGTGGCATCAAGCACAGGTAGCCATTTTTTCACTGCTGTGTCTCGATTGGCGAGTTTAGCCAATGATGTGTAACCAACCGTTTCACACGAATAGGCGAAACCCGAGTGGGATAATCGAACTGCGTTGCTTATCGCTACATAGTCTTGGTTAAATGCTGGCTATATTCAGAAAACCCGACTTTAAATGCTTGGTTTTCTGGCTATATGTAGCACCTTAAGCGGGACTTGATCATGAGTTTACTTCATCGAAAATTATTATTCAAAATTTCAGGGGGGCGGAGGCATCCGCCCTTGCAAACCCTCTTCCTGAAACTTATGCTTATTATACATTTATATAGGTCGTTCAATGGCATCAAGCATCAACCGAGCACCAGCCATCGTTTAACAGCTCGAAGAAAGTTTGTCGACTGTAGTGTAACTTTACGATAGAGTACGTGGTTGCGTAAATTTCTAAATACATTGTTTTACTTTCTGCCACATTTCGTGTGAAAAATTTTGAGCTCTTCGATTCCCTCCGACTTGCCTGCCATCGGCATTTTCTCCCACTTGTGACTGACGTGGCATTGAGTTACTATTTGCGCAGAGCACGTTCATCGGTGATGAGATGAATGTTCAGTGAGTGACACTATCACCGGTGGGGAAATTTATGCTTGTTTATTTAGGTGTATTGTCTAAAAGGGCTTGTCTCGCAATTCACATGGCATGGCATGGTTTCAGAATTGGGATGTTTTAAAATTATAGCGTAAAAGTCTTTGGCATCCTTGCCGGAACATGATGATTTACGTGCGAAAAAGGAGTGAAACTTTTGCCATCACAGTTGTCAGAATTGTGAAATGACCCGTTTTTTCGGGAATATAAAAGAAGCAATATCTTTGACGCAACGTGATAAGCGTCTGCTTTCTGGTAACCATGCAGTCTCGGCCCCAAACGTCCTCAGAAATCTTCTGAGCCGATATGGGAATGTCAAAGACAGTGGAGCGTTACACTATTTGAACACAGCGTAACTTTCTCCATTTAGGTACTTGGAATGATCTTCCTCGCAGTGCTGCTAGGACGAAGTCGGTCACACGGTGGCATTGAGAGAACTTGTCAAGATCGTGTAATTTCGCGGCTCGGCCCAATCTGGGAAGCTGGAAAGACCGAACGTCCAGTGGCCCAGAGTGTTGATGGCAATCATCTCGATGATTATGCAGGCTATGTTCATCACGATTCCCGCTTTCATCTGGAAGAGAAAGGACGAAAGACACAGTGTTCGTAACGAATCTGTTTTTTTGCATTGGGTGAGGAAGGGTGGGCGAAGTAGACCCAAGCATCTCCTTCTCCCGCTTCTCACCCCCCGCACCTGAGTGCCCGAAGCCCGCACGGTAAAATGCTGTGTCAAGAACTATGTGTGTTGGTGGGGCGGGATGGGGTGGGGGTGGATGCGACTTTTGTTTACTTCTCAACTCTGCGCACGCGCCTGTGATATGTGTATAGGTATTTTTTCTACGGTGGAGGAAGGGACATGAGTAGTTCAGAAACCCTTCAATATTAGGCCCTCATACATAGCTCTCGAAGGCCAAGTGGTGGAAAAGTAAAATTGCAGTGCATTAATACGACGGAAGCTTGAGGCTACACATACAGCCACGCTTCTCCTTTCTTTCTTTCTTTCTTTCTTTCTTTCTTTCTTTCTTTCTTTCTTTTCCTTTCTTTTTCTTTCTTTCTTTCTTTCTTTCGTTCTTTCTTTCTTTCCTTTCTTCTTTCTTTCTTTGGCTTTCTTTCTTTCTTCTTCTGTTCTTTCTTTCTTTTTCCCTTTCTTTCTTCTTCTTTCTTCTTCTTCTTTCTTTCTTTCTTTCTTTCTCTCTTTCTTTCTTTCTATTCTTTCTTTCTTTCTTTCTTTCTTTCTTTCTTCTTCTTTCTTCCCTTTCTTTCTTTCTTTCTTTCTTTCTTTCTTTCTTTCTTTCTTTCTTCTTTCTTTCTTTCTTCTTTCTTTCTTTCTTTCTTTCTTTCTTTCTTTCTTTCTTTCTTTATTCTTTCTTTCTTTCTTTCTTTCTTTCTTTCGTACTGTCCTTCTTTACTACACAAACGCAGCAAAGGCAGTTCGTTGAAGAGAGCTGATTGGCCGAATGACTGGTCTTTTTTTGTAGGCCCTAATACACACCATGTCCTTGAGTTTCATGTTTCCATGCTCGTAAACCATGGCGTTTGGGGGCGTGGCCACGGGCAACATGAAGGCGAACGATGCCGATACGGTGACAGGAATCATGAGTAAGAACGGATGGATCCTCAAGGCCTGGGCCTGGAAATACAAACGAAATAATAAATCAGATTACCATTTGAGGTATTTAGACAGGAATTCGGTCTTTAGTAACTATACAATTCATATGGCTTGAAGTAGCACTTTGGCAAGTACCTTGCTTTCGAGTTAAGGTGCATTGTAGCAGGGTGTCGGCAGCCCACATACAGTATCTATGAGAAATCCAATGTACTGATTCATACGCTTATTGATTACGTCATGTCTTATTAATTTTTACACAAGAGAACACAATATTGAAACAGTATATTAGCTTAAACTGACAAATTATACTACGAAATCTAGTGTAAATAGTTTCACCACCATATCTTTATCATTATATGAAAATATTCATGTCAAAAGTATCAATTCTTTCCCGAACTCCAATAGTGACGTCACGAATTTCAAAGTGTTTTTGTAATTTGGCCCCATTTCTCAACTAAATTTCCTTAAACATGATATGTCAAGTCTCTTGCTCTCTTAAACACGACGTACCTTATTTTTACCGATCAGAACCTACGTCGGTCTTGATAGATGCCGTCAAAATCCGTGACATCACAGACACTGATGTGGCAACATCAAGGCGGCGGTCCATTCGCATTTACTCTTTGTGCGCCTTCTCGCTAACCGAGCGCTCTCTCGCGACAAGCATGGTGTTTTCGGTATCGTGAAAGAGATACCTACTAATGCGATGAAAATTGTTTTTCTCTTCATCATTTCTTTAAGGGCCGAATGCCTCGTGCATCGGAATGCTATGTAGAGCATAGGCCAAGCTTTGATAGTTTCGAATTTCTTAGCACGCGTGAGGTCCAAGTTTATTGCTCACGAGGTAACTAGTGATGGGCAGGAGGACGCTGGCCGTCGCCGTGTTGCTCGCGATCTCGGTGACTGCAGTGGTGAAAATGCAGAGAACCGCCACCAACACCACCGGGCTGAGCACGTCTAGCCTGGTCAGGTACTGGCCCAACATCTTCGAGAGGCCGGATTTCTGAAAAACAGAGAAGCCACGTCAAGTCGCTCTCTCGGAGTCAGAAGTGAAATGAGGCAAAAGGTGCAGGGTTTACGACAAAGGGACATTATTATTAGTACCATTATTTGATTTGAATACACGAGCACATAAGAACACAGAGCAAAATAGGGAGGGAGCAGGCTTACAAGGGCTACCAATAGGGGCACAGCGCTTGCCTACTTTTTCGGGAATGGGCAATAGAAGAAAGGAAGATAGGAGAAAAGAAGAGAAACAGGTATACAAACAAATAACACTGACGGGGACGTAAAGAAGTAACAAAATGTCTATAAACACGAGGTCAAACCGATTTTGTTCATTAAAGTTAGCAAGGCTCGACGGGCCAGGTAAGAACGCCATTATGAAACATGCCTCGTTTTCCCATCACGCATTGGAAGTTTCATGCTGAGTGATATCTACGCAAAATCTAGCATTCATGGATGGCTGCGTTAATGAAGCCTGCATCAAAAGTCACACTGTCAACGTGAAGGCGAAAGCCATTTTCTTGTTGTTCTCTGTAGACTGAACTGATTTGCCCACCTCGAATGCTTTTCACCCAACATGTTTGTGCAGTGCCTCCGGGATTGGCCGACCAGTGACTACGTGACGTGACAATACCAAGTCATGAAGTAATCACGTGATCCCAGTTACATCACTGTGACGTAATGATGGACGTCCCAAGTTACGGTGACTCGTGACGCCACCATGACGGTATAGGGTGACGTCGTCACAGGTTATGACGTTTTGCATCTCTCGTCCTGATGACGCCAACAGTCTTGTTTCTAGTTTCCTGAGGCACCTAGGGCTTTCGCCTTAGAACAGGGCCATCTGTGAATGTTCAACGTACCGACGACGCCTCTGCCATGGAGAAGCTGCCCCCCATGAGCAGGAGCACGCCCCAGGGGATCTTGTGCTGCACGGCATTCCACTCGAGCAGAGCCGGTCCCTGGGGTTCCGCCACCGGTTTCGCCGGAATCAGGAAAAGCAGGCTCACCAGGAGCATGGCAGGAGTGGCGTCTTTGATTTTCCTGCACTTCGACACGACGCACTATGAATTGTCGAGTTCTCGTAGGATCAGGGAATGCGTATCGTCACCAGGCCAATCGCGCCCAAGGCCGGGTGCATGGCACGGTATCACCATTTACCAAGTATAACACCAATTACCAACTATAAGAAGTAAAAATTACTTTAGGAAGATTCCGATATGTAGATGTATCTGGCCATAACGTGGATGAATTCTCACGCGTCGACAGCAGATCAGAATACCTAGCCGTATACAAAGCACTTAAGATGTCCGGAGAGGCGGCAACATATTTTGAAGCAATATCGCCATGAGCGTTCACCATAAAAAGTATCGACGATAATAAAATAAAGTGTTTCCTCAAAATGCCCATGGTCTCCTATAAGATCACGCCGATGAAAAAAAAAAAGAATTAGTTGCCACAATGGTGTACAAAGTTCAGAAATTCAAAATTTAACAAATGAACTGACCGCACCTGTTTTTTGCTGAGATGACCACTGTAGCGACCGGTTTTAATAGTCGCTGGTTGATAAAAAAGAAAATCTAAAGCTTCTATACTTATTGTTTGTATAAGAGGCGTTCCGAAATATCTCCAAAGAACGAAGTCCGACTTCGTCGCATCCTCAGAGTGGTTGTGAACCACCTCTCAGATTCGCTGGCTTGAAACACCCTGCAGATGCCGCTGTGAACAGCTCAGCTAAATATTTGCGGTCGTGCGTGGAAAGGAGAGTTTAGACGCGAAGCTCGAAATCACTGTTTTCTCATGGGCGTTTTTTTCGCTCAGAGGCACATCCTCACTCTCTTTGGTTGAGGCACCTCGCACTGCCGTCTGACGTCGAACGACAGATAGCATGTTATTGGTCAATAGCGAGATAAGTTAAAAGCGGCATGAAGGTAAGATGCCCTTCTTACCACAGGAGGACGCCACATGCCGGCTCCGCTCTTCCTAGGATGCTAACGTTACACAGTGAGCCATACTCGTACATAATATGCCGGCTGGTTGTGCCCTCGCGATCTCCGACGACAGTGCAGCTCTGGCCGACTGGGCTGGTCTTACGCCACCTCCTGACGCCGATCCCGACGACGACGACAGCGTAGCTCTGGCCGACTGAATTACCCCTACGCCATCTCGTGACACCGACAAGAGCTCTCGTCGAGTGGTGCCCCGTCCTCGGACTGCTGCGACCGTGTCCATCTTTCTTATCTCCTCTTTCCTTCCGACGTTCTCTGTCATTTGCTGCCCCTGCACCTCGCTCTCTCCTTCCTCTCTCTATCTATATACTTTTTACTGCTGTCCTTTTAATCCCTCCTTACCCCCATCCCTTGTGAGCTACTGTTGAGGCGTCGCACTCTGATGCAGACAGTTACGGGGCTCACTTTTCTCTTCTTTTCCCTTTAGCGTGTATCCACACGACGGACCAAATCCGTCTTTTCCGCGGCGGACGGCGCGTCACGTGACCCCACGTCACGGATTTCCGCCATCCGTGCCGCGTCCGCGGACGTCGCGGACGGAAAATGCCACGCTCTTTTTCGCAAACGGATTCCCGCGGAAAAACACGACAAATTTAGCGGAGGACGCCAATACTAGTGTGGCAACAAGCGCTTATTTTTCTGTTTCTCGTGTGGTTTCGTAAATTTAGCCGACGAAGTTATAAGGGTCTGGCAACAGGCACGTTTTTTTTTTTCTGCTCGTCTTGTTTGGGTTTTTGCGTGGGAAGTACGTTCGACGCACACTACCGCAAACAACTCCAACTATGAACTTGAGCGACGACGCAACTTTTTTTCTGCTGCGCCTTGTTGAGCAGTTCCCCGCATTGTGGGATATGACACTCGCCGAGTACGCGGACACAACAGTGAAGGAGAGTATATGGGAACGCATAGCGAAGGAAATGAACGAGGAGTGGCCTGCGTACGGGCCGTACGATGCCAGTAAGTACCATTTATATTTACTCTCTATGTTTTGCGTTATTATATGGGTGGGTTTCGTGATAATAACCTTCTGGAATGTACCTGTTATGCATGACGTGGGGCACATTGGTGTCTACAAGTGACGGCCGTGGTCAGCGCATTCCCAAGCATGCTACCGTGCCGGAGGCAGGGCTGCTCAATAAAAATGCATTTTAATCAAGGAATCGGCGCGAAATTCAAGAACAGTGTTAATGGCGACGAGTCCGCCAAACGTTGCTTGTGATGCGTAAGCTTGCGGTAAAACTGAAAACATTCACTGCAGTATTCGTTAGAGCACCAGCCACGTTTTTTCAGCATAATGTGTTGTGATGGTGATTGACCGAAACTGCATGGTGTAAATCGTACTTATAATCACCCCCCCCCCCCCCTCTGTTTTGTTCTTTTTTTTTTACAGAAGCCCTTCGGCGCTTCTTTGACAATAAGAGACGCACATACCGGTTGGAGAAGAAGAAAGTAGAATCCACAAAGAGTGGAATGCCAAGCTCGGACGTTTATAAAGGTCGCTGGCGCTTTTATAATTCACTCAGGTTTTTGGATGCTTCAAAAGTGACCTGTTGGCGTTCTGTGAGCACTGATGCATGCCAAGCTGCGGCGGAGACCATGAAGGTAAACTGCCCTTGTTTTTCGTATTTGTGATGAAGCCTTCTTGTGCCGCGTAAATTTTTACAATATGTATTTTTTATTACTTAGCACTTTCTTATACAGCCTTACAACCTTTTCAATGCTTGAACACACACCAAAATAATTCTACATTAAGATTAGTTGCTTGGTGTGCTGAATTATTCAAACGTCGTTTCTATATTTAAATTAGATATGACCAAAAATTGTTGACACTGAAGTTTGAATCTTGCGCTCTAATTACGCCAAATCACGAATAATGTACCATTGCTTTTACGTGGTTGTAATACAGATTGTAATCGGAATAGATACGCAGATGTGTGTCTGCAAAGCATTACATTTTGGAATTGCGAGAGACTTTGTGCGCCATTTTGTGTCTTGCAGGTACGACCAGACATTGATGATCCTTCACAAACCTCAGACGATGCAGCTGCAGCGACTGACGACCAAAACATTACCGTGGACGACCCAATTGCGGGCAAGGCACTCTCTGCAATGTCCCGCCAAGGAACACAGAAGAAAAGGCGCCGATCTCCCCATCGTTTAGATGAAATATTGGCCCAACGGCAAACTGTGTTGGAAAAAATAGCTGCAAGCGTAGGCCAACCAGCGAGTACCACACAGCAGGAAGATGATATCGACTATTTTGGTAAAGTTGTTGCTGCACACATGCGCGAGGTTCCGAAGGATAAGCTGATCCCATGCCAGAAGGCTATCTTAAGCGCACTTGAAATCTACATCAACAAAAGCGAGTAAGAAAGCTCAACAGATCTCATTTAATATTGCCAGTTAATAAATCGTTGCTTACCTCCAGCATTGTTGTCAGTGTGAATGAAACTCAGTTTTAAGTAAATATCCGTAATTTGAAATGCCATTCATATGACAGCGTATACAAGATCTCGCCCTTCAACTAAACAAACCGCATTTTATTTTTCAACAACTTTATTTTATGACAACGCATGTGCATCTTGCACTATCTTTGCGTAATCTTATGGCCTTCTGTATACATCGGCCTCCAAGTGGGCTGACGTACGCTGCCATGACACAGCACCCCTGCCATTCAAAATTCGCATAGGCTGTCACGTACGGCGGAGCCAACAGCACTTACTCGTCCGCGAGAATAAGGCTGTGTAGAGAACAGAGTTGCAGTAGGCGTTGTGTCGGCACACGAGTCAGCTGCGTTCAATTCATTGGCGAGGAAGTTGTGCAATACGCATGCTGCATTCACCATTGATGTCACCCGTTTTGGCTCAGCGTCAATCACGGTGTGCAGAAATCTAAACCTATTCGCAAGTATTCCAAAGGTGCTCTCAACTACACGCCGAGCCCTGGATAACCTGTAAAGCATTAAAAAAAGTAAGATATAATTTTATACACTTTACACCACTGAGAAGATAGTAGCATGCTAATGTGTGCTGCAAATCTGGGTTAGCGCACCTTCGATTAAACGGTTAAATATCACATAGTGCTGTTTCAGTAGTGACATAAATTACCTGTAATTAAATATTCTCTTCTCTTCTGATAACGAACGTTCCCCCAAACGGTTTCATCAAGTTTCTTCCAAGAGGAAACGCGTCATCACCGACGAAAACTGGTGGCAAGTACAGATCAGGCAAGCTTCCCACCTTGACCAGTTCCGGAAGACCAGCCGACATGTTTGACAAGTGTGCTTGCAGAGGCGTAGTTTGCCAGACGCCCGCATCTCCCTGTGACCCTGGCGCACCAACATCCGTGTACAAAAATTTGTAGTTCGCATCGACCACGGCAAACAGTATAATGCTAAAGCTCTTCTTGTAGTTTCTGTAAACTGTTCCCGTGTTTGCTGGCTTAGTAATTATCACATGCTTTCCATCCATCGCTCCAACGCAGTTTGGAAAGTTCCAGTTTCTACTGAAACCAGCAACGACGTCTCTCCACTCATCCTCGGTGCTTGGAGTTTTGAGAAATTCATTCTTCAGCTCTTCATAAATTACATTACATGTTTCATGGATGATATCATTTACAGTCGAGTGGCCCAGACGAAATTGGCGACTCAAGGAGTGGTGGCTCTCTCCTGCACAAAGGGAAAAAAATACCGTCACTAATTCGCAGATGTATGCCAAGAGTGCCAAACTGTACATCAACGACAGCGAGGCTGTGTAAGAGGGCTTTCGTAGCCTTCGCAAGATTTGTTTTATTAGTGTCACATATGTGCCTATTCAAGACCTTGCTGGCGTTTTACAACACACAACGTAATGCCACCTCTAAAAGCGAGGCTCTCCAAGTCTGAACAGTCTCGGATGCAACAATAGGAGCAATGTTTCGAGTAGAAATGCACAGACGTGCAACACTTGCCTGAAGCAAGGTATCGTAGCGTGACCTGCAGCCTTGTTTCAGCTGATATGGCTCGCCGCATTACGGTGTCCTGTCGTTGTATGCGAGGTCCTACGAGCGACAGCAACTGGACAAACTGCTCTCTCGACACTCGCAGAAGCCTCCTGTATTCTTGGCTGTCGCTAAGCAAAAGTTCACGATAGAGTTGATATTGCATACCCAGATGCTTGTTAGCGATGTAGTCCTTTTGCCAACAAGATCGTTTTACAGGGAAGAACAGCGCTTCATCGTCTAATTCTGCTAATACAACAGCCATTGCAGCTATTCGTTGCTTTCTTTCGACCTCCATATTCACTTCAACTTCAAACTCAGCGTCATAGACGGAAACCTAAACCTCGAATGGCTAGCGATGAATGGGTTTTCTACTTTCAGACTGGTCGCGCCATCTATAGAAAAGAAGAATAAGCAAACATTCGCACATTATCATGAGCTCCGAGATATGGTAGCCCCAGCGCTACCGCAGATCACCGAGCTCATGTATTGGCAATAGCGGTGGTCGCTAAGCCTACACTTTTCAGAAAACGAGTACGGCGCTCGGAAACAGTACCAAATAGTCATGTATACGTTGCCGTCGAAGCTCGAGGACACAGACCTAAAGCCTACACAACCATCAGTTTGGGAATAACAGCCCACGCGATGCGCTACGAAGAGCTTAAAGATTTGAAGCGGGCAGCTCTCGCTTCAGACAGTGCCGCCATGTTTTTTTTCTCCAGCGCGTCCGTCTGCTCGCTTCGTCCGTCGTCTGAATGTGCTTCGCAGCCGGACGGGCGGCGGAACGAACGTCCGCGGGAGGGATTTGCGCGGATATGTCCGTCGTGTGGATACACGCTTAAGAACCACACAAGAAAAAAAAACAATCACAGTAAGAGATAACGATCATGTTTAATAATGCGTGCTCAAGGTCGTGACGCACACTGACGTAACTTTTTTCCCCCTGTGCAGCTGCTTCCAGTGCATGCGCTCGTCGGGAGCTTTAAGAGAGCTTAAAGCGACCGTGCGGCAAATCTATACAGCTTTGCTCGATAATGATCGCCTCCAGAAATGTTCGCCGAAACATATATACGGGAAACATTAGATGGCTTACTGAAGAAGTGGTTCAGGTTTCCTTTAAAGAGTTCGAATTATCAAATTTGGCAAGGCGATGTAACCACAAAAACTCGGGAACTCACTTGCCAAGTGCGAAGAAAGAGGACCATCCGGTGACGACGTACGGGTCTCGGAAGAACCACAGCAGCACTATGACGATGAATATGAACAGCACGGCGCCTTCGTGAAACCTATTTGAAAAGTAGTAGTAATTTTCAATACTCGTCCTCAAATGTCATAGAACGAAAACAGTACCAGAACACCCACGAAATTCGAGAGAAGTAAGTCACTACCACCATAGTAACCCACATACAACTCACTAAAGTCTACTTCAATAAAACAGACCACAAGCGCTTAATAACAACAGCTTCTATTGACAATGAACCTGCCTCTATTATGTGGTGTAGTTTGTCGTATCACATGGCGCCAATCGACGACAGAGATGGCTGCGGTGTTCGAGATTGTCGAATTTATGCATTGTTGCAGAATCTTGACAAGACGATTCGGCCAGGGAAAGCGTAGGAGCCATTAATTGCCGTCTTTTAGTGTAATGTAATAATAACGGAAATTGAAATGAACTGAAGTGCATGGAATCCGAAATTACGACCGACACAGTACAAAATCGAGGTCAGTACAGCAAGATTGACACGCCCCAGCTTCTTGCGTATTTGCCAGGTTTACGCTGCCAGGCAGAGACACTAACTATAATACTATAGCTGTGACTCCAATCACGACACGTGTCAACTGTTTCAGGTATTCACTTTTTTTTGTTTATAACGATAGTGTATTGAAACAAATTACCAGATAAAACTGTGAGACAGAATTCACTATCGAACTTCTTTTAGCACCTAGAGAAGAAAACATTTTCATGTCTGGCTAACATGTTTTGCGTGCCCGAATACATAATTCACAACATTATTGTCAGCTCTGCACGTATATTTTATGCAGCCAGCCATAACATATCCCTATCTCCCGCTTTAGGTTGTTGATTTTATTGGTAAAATAACACAGTCCACGTCTTTGGCACATTTAAGGTTCTCTGTTAACTGAACAGCAAGGCTGGCGGGATAAGCATACTTACGATAATGACCCGAGCTCACTGTAGCGCTTTTTGATTGCCGTTCGAACCGACTCTGGGTTCAGGTGATTACCACGTATCCTGTAAGTATAAATAATGCCACTGATTTACTGCGCTGGGCAGAAGTTATTTATTTATTTATTTGTTGGTTGGTTGGTTTATTTGCTGGTTTGTTGTTTGGTGTATTTGGTTCGTTTGTTTGCTTGTTGCTTTGTTGGTTTGCTGTTTGGATGTCTTGTTGATTTGTTGCTTTGTTTATTTATCTATAAATTTATATGAAAGGAACTCACACTGAAAATGATATAAAAATGCTTATTATGTGCCTATAGTGTGTGAATGTCGTGTGTTTGTGGGGGGGGGGTTCTGTTTGTTTGTTTATTTAATCATTTATTTATTTATCTATTCATATGAAAAGAAGTCACAATGAGAGGGGTAGAAAAACGCTTATTATGTGGCTATAATGAGTGAATGTGTGCGAGTATGTGTTTGTGTGTCTGGGGTGGGGGAGGGGGTTTGAGGGAAAACATAATGAATATATTCTGAGCTTCTGGCAGGAAACCGGCTTTGATAAAAGCTGACCCGACACTCATGTTAAGTGTTCGACCATTTGTAGTGTTTCATAATTCATGCACGAGGACACATCTTTGAGTTGTGTCGGTCAAAGCTAAATGTGAAAGGTTAGTCTCCAGCCGAAAACTCAGAATAAATTTGTCGTGTCTTTCACAGTGACTTCACATATTTCAACCAGTCAGTCAAAAATAGTAAACTGAAACTATATATATATATATATATATATATATATATATATATATATATATATATATATATATATATATATATATATATATACGATGTAAGCGTTGCTTCAATTGAATGGTATTTATGGTATTTAAGAGCGAGATACGACTAGCAAACATGTAGTAAACACGGTGGTAAATGACAGAAGGTGTGTCTGCACATATTTTGTTCTGCGCGAAAAACAAAACGAACTTCATTTTTTTACGTTGCGGCATTGCAAAGTCCGAAACCGCAAGTGCAACGTCGTATTCCACACGAGTTGAATTACGATCCGTGAGTATATAAGATAACACAACAAAACATACCAGGGCCAGCCACCGTGATAATAGACAGATAATTAAAGTGGGCCTCCCTCTGCGATTGCCTGACGTTTATCCAAACGGCGGTGCATGATTCACAAAAGAAAAAAACAGTATAAACCGTTGTTTTCAAGTGCGCTAAAGTTCTTAAATTTTGTTGGGATAGGACTGATATACTGCGTAATACGCAGGAAAGAATTTTTTTCGCTTGTATAAGAACTAACCAATGACGTGAGGCGTTAGTAGTTTCAGTGTTCTGTCATTTATATGCCTTTTGCCGACAGGAAAATGCCATGTGTTTATTTTCTTTTTGCAACAGAAGTGAGCACGCAATTTTCAGAGTGATTGTCTTTGTTTAAAGTGTTCAAGCGTTGAGTTATAGCGCTGTACCATTGCTGACATATCGGCGCCAAAGAAGCAGTATAGACACCGACCTTTTGGGTACTAGCTGGAAGTACAGGTAGAACCAAGCAAAGACCACGCACACAATCATGGTGGGCACGTTGTATATCATCCACGTAGCGAAGCTCAAGGAACCAGAGTTCGGGTACAACCTGGGTAGTACGATATCCAACACATACCGTTTAATATTTATTACAAGTATACCGACAACCGACACTACTGAATGACGCACTGCAGTGCGCGCACGCACACACACACACACACACACACACACACACACACACACACACACACACACACACACACACACACGCACACTGCATTTTTGATATTTTGAAGAGAATAAATGCGTATATACGGGTGTCTAAGAGATGCACTCTAAATATTATAGCAATTAATCATCAGACTACTATGCTTTACAGTACTACTGAAAAATGGAACTTTATTGCATACTGGTAACGGCATTTCAGGTGAGTACACCGTGTAGTAACAAAACTGTTTAGAAAAAAGCGTTTTAACTAGTTAGAGTACATAGTACTGTGTTTCGAAAAAGTAGTTAATGACTTAAGAGTGCGTGGTACTCTAGGGGAAGCATAAAGCCGTCCCCTGAGCCTCACGACTTGATGAGGCCCTGTCGACAAAAAACGCCAGGTCTTCGCGGTATATAGGCGCAGCACAGTCACAGCGAAAGTTGGAAGAGCGGCCTTTCAGAGCCTTTTCAAAACACTCATTGGGTAACTACTGCAAGCACATTTGCTTGGTACCCACTAGGGCGTTAATAATAAACTTTTGGGTACCAGGCTGGCATTCGCTACGTAATTTTTTGTCATTATTCTGAGAAGCGTGGTATCCGCTGAACACTTGCATGGAATTTTGTGCCAATTGTCCATGCAGTGGCTGACGACGATAAGGAATTATGGCTGAAGTGGGTATTCACCACAGTTAATAGGGAAACAAGAACAAGATTTTGTAATGGGTTGAAGCATCGGACGGCCCACTCGTTACGCTATTCGCATTGTTAGACGACTGTTGTAAAACGCTTTATAAGTCGTATTAACGCGATTGCTTTCCCGACATCAAGCCTGCCTAGGGCAAGTTTGACAACAAGTCACAAGCACCTGCGTAGCTCAGTGGTAGAATACTGGGCTGGCACTCAGCGGTCCCGGATTCGAGTCCCACCGTGCCATTCGTGCTAGGTTTCAAATGTGAAGCATGTCTTAGCAAACTTCGGCGACTTTGAACGTATCTATCTATCTATCTATCTATCTATCTATCTATCTATCTATCTATCTATCTATCTATCTATCTATCTATCTATCTATCTATCTATCTATCTATCTATCTATCTATCTACTATCTATCTATCTATCTATCTATCTATCTATCTATCTATCTATCTATCTATCTATCTATCTATCTATCTATCTATCTATCTATCTATCTATCTATCTATCTATCTATCTATCTATCTATCTATCTATCTAGCCGCTTACGTTTGGGTGCTCTCGTGGTCACCCCATTTACTTGGCGAGAACTAAAATTAGCATGAGAGGGTAAGATGGTTTGACGAATACGACGCGCGCTTGTCAAGACATGAATAATGTCAAAATCCCGTCGCGTACGTCGTCAAACACTTCCAGCCAAACAGTGGCACATACCCACGGGCGGGTATGTGCCGCTGGTTTGCGGGTATGTGCCACAGATGATTGAAGTTTGGTATCTGCTCAGGAACGACGAGAACACACATGGGCAGTTTTGACGCGCGAGTGTCAAGAAATACCCGACGTCGGTGGCGTCGACCTGACGAGTTTCAGCTGGAATCGAACCCAAGCATTCTGGGTGCCAATGAAGCATTTCACCACAGAGCTACACCAGGTCTCGCAACTAATTTTCAAATAGACGCTTATCTTCGTGAAACATTAATAGTGGTTTCAGTGCTGCCTACAAAATCTTATAAACATTACATAAGTACTATTTTGTTACAGCTCGTCAGATGTGGTTATTGTCAGATGTGGTTAGTTGCCATGCGCTGAAGTTGATTTATGTACCAGTGTCCAGGGCAAGCATCTTTGCGAGCATCAGCGCTACATATCAGCTTCTGGTGTTGCTAATACGCATGTTCCAGTTGGCATCGTTGCGCAAGTGCGAGCAACTGGTTATATAAACATCTGCAACTCTTCAACATGTGTCTGTGTGTGCGACATTTGTACTTTAATTTAGGTTCATTTCATGACGTGTTGCTCAATAAAAAATTGCAACATGCTGTGTTTAGAAAAAATGTTTAACGATTTCGAGTACTTCGTATCAACTATGGGAGAGCACTGAGCCGTCCCGCTAAAAGCAACTAACTAAACTATGAAAAAGTTCAGTCACCTTTCTTCCGCATGCTTCACATAACGTGGATTACCATGCACATGGGATCTGCCGATTTTTTTTTTCTAATTTCGCACGATGTGGTGACGGACACTGGCGGCGGCGGCGGCGGCGGACAACAACAGCTGCGCGTGACCCGAAAAGTGATCTCAAAACAGCTTTCGCTGTAAAATTTAGGAATAAATGCCTAGGGTTTCGATTATCATGGCTTCAACGCACGCTTATATGAAGACGTGTGTTTAGAAAAAGTGGTAAACAATTTAGCGAACTTGGTACTCTACTATGGGAGAGTATGAACCCGTCTCGTAGGCCTACGCACCGCCACTACATGTCCCTCGCGCTTGATGAGACAAAGGAGGTTTAAAAAAAAAACAACTTGCTGGAGTGGACAGTATCGTTCACGAGTGAAGCCCTACCCACCATAATATGGCGGCTGCGGTAGCAATCTTACTATGGGAATGATGAGCTGTTGGCGTTCGGCAATTGAGAAAGAGAAGTTTATTGTACACTGAACTTGTACATACACAAACGAAAGATCAAAAACAAGTAAAGACAGAGTATAAATCTTTCAAAGGAGTACCAAAGTCTAATTGATCACTGGGTATCCAAATGTTACAAGACAAAGGAAAATGAAATGAATCAAGTGAATCACATTTACAGAATACCACGTATGCATGCGTGCTAGAGTGGGCACATGGCTAGTACGGAACAACTGGAAACTTCAGCTGTCCCTCCCTTACTCTTCGCCGTGCGTTTGCAGCTGCTGATCTAGGTAATTCCACACAGTGAGCCGTATTGTCTGGAGGGCGATATAGGCGCCTCTATGAGGCTTGTGCCGTACTTCCGCCTAAACAGCGTCGCCGCCACAGTACGTACAAGGTCACTGTAAAGACCCGCCTTGCAAACAGCCCACGTTCTCCTGCCATGCGCACTGTTCGAAAGCCAAAAAGGCGTTGTACCTATGGTTGTACCATGTGTCAGACGCCTTTCGCCAGATGGAGCGTTTTTCTCGCACGCTCAGCGAGTTTAACCTAGCAACCTTTTCTGGTCCATATAGTGCTCAAAGTGCGCCTTCCTGTTACTAGTTTTCTTTAGTAAACCTTATCAAGGCAAATATTATTACAGTATAAGTCACCGATACCCGTCTTGGTGGCTTGTTTCATCGGAAACAACTATCTTGTCATTTATGATGAACGTAGCTTTACGACTAACAGGTCAAAGCCACTTAATGTCTAAATGGACACTACCAGAAAATGGCACGTTTCCGAGATCTTTGCAGAGCAAATGATGGCTTCACTACGGCTGGAAAAGCATTGCGGTAGTTTCCACTCCAGCAATTTTTTTTAAACCTCCTTAGATGAGATGTTCAACTAGAGTGTGTTCAAAAAATTGGCAGCATATCCACGGAATGAATGATGGAGAGTGGGGCGAAGCATTCATCCGTCCATTCGTTCTTGCTTCCGTCCGTCCATGCGTCCGTCTGTGGGACCGTCCATGCGTCCATCCACCCGTTCATGCGTGCGTCTGTTCGTGCGTCCGTCTCTGCTTTCGTCCATGCATCCGCCCCTGCGTCCGTTCATGCGTCCATCCATGCATCTGTCGGTGTGTCCGTTCGTCCATCTATTCAACACTCCAAGTACCACCATCTCGCATCTTTTCATCATATATTCCCATATAGAAGCACCGCCCTCCAGCGGACATTCCAAGGACTAAACGAGAGGTGGCACACGCACACTTTCTTACGGCTTGCGCTTCGGGTCTACTTCCCACATTTAACCACCTCGAGTTCATGGTATATACTAATTCACTGTATTCATGGCACTGTGGCCCAACGCTCGCTAAACCTTTCTAAAACCAAGGAGGTTACGCCCAGCGAGTATAACGTAGCAACCTTTTCCTGTCAGATAGTGCTCAATGTACATGCCCATGGCTGCTAATGGGAAATGAGAGACAGGAGAATTCGGCTTTTACTTTCTTACGGCTTGCGCTTCGTATCTACTTCCCACCTTTAACTACCTCGTGTTCATTCATGGTATATCCTAGTTCATTGTATTCATGGCACTGCGACTCAACGCTCGCTAAACCTTTCTAAAATTAAGGAGGTTACACCCAGCGAGTATAACGTAGCAACCCTTTATTGTCGGATAGTGCTCAATGTACATGCCCATGGCTGATAATGGGAATCGCAGCGTGCGCGTTAACTAAAAGCCGAATGCTCCTGTCTCTCATTCCCCATTAGCAGCCATTGACATGTACATTGAGCACTATTTTTTATTGTTCAACTACGCACAGAAGAAATCTCTGACCGGCACCACCTTGGAGGTCAAAATGTTTCACTTTTTACATACTACAACGACAACGAAGGACGAACGGGTGTTGTTATAAGAGTCTTCACCCCTTAAAAAAGTGGTTAACAATTCAGAGTACTTCGTACTCTACCATAGTGTAACATAGTAAACGACTCTACCATGGGAGGGCTGAAAGCCGTCCCGTGAACTCCAAAAGGTCAGAAACGAAACTCATAGTGTGTTTAGAATAAGTGGTTAACGATTTAGAGTACTCGGTACTCTACTATGGGAGAGCTTAAAGCCGTCCATATGCTATTCGCGCAATACTCACTGCTGCACCAGTTATAGCTAGTCAATTCAGGAACGCCTGATAAAGCCAAAGCACGAATGTGAAACATTCGTATAGAATACAGATCGGGATTACCATAGGCGCAATAGTTTCTGTACACATGGTTCTGCGCACGTTTTCCGATATTCAAACTCGAAGAAAACTAAAACCAGCCCATGTTGAGCCAAAGTAATACCAACTTTAACCTTTTATTTCGTATCTCTTTTAAATAGCAATGTAAGCTGTTTCTCTTCGTTGAATAACGCTTGTATTTATAGCCTACGTGAACACAGTTGCGAAAGAAAAGCAATAGTTTGTAGTCTATTGGCCGAACTCGACATACCACGGACACTCGATGGCAGTACCCAGTTAATGGACAAATTAGATTAGCTGATTCGGCGGAAAGCGTGTAAGGATGTCGTTTGGCAGTTCTAAAAATAAAATAGAGCGAGAACTCAAGATAATGCACGGTGGTCAAAAGTGGACATGTCATTTCAAAAAACATTGAAGAGAAATACTGTATTTATTTTATTAGGTGCCGCTAGGAAACGATTGCTAAGCGAGAAAACGCGCAAAATAACAGTGTTCACACCCCCGGAAATGTCTCCACCAACGACCGTGACATCATAAATTTTAGCGGCATTCTCCCAAAATAATAATAATTGTGAGAGTTTAACGTCCCAAAACCACCATATTGTTTAATGTCCCAAAACCACCCCTCCAAGAAATTCGTATGTAGGGGGAGGGCGCTTTACCGAGGAAAAATAATAGAAATAGCTGTTTGTCAAGGTCTTCAATAGGTGCCCCCCACCCCCCATATTTTTCCGAAAAATATTCCTGGCCATTGGCCTGCATTGGCAATCGAATGGTTGACCGATAAAAATTCCGCAGAACCCACTCAGCATGTGAATCGACGTTATGTGAAACATGCGGAGGGAAGGCGACTGCGTCGTAAGTTACTTTTTTTATTGGTTGACACCTTCGTTATGCAACACCAGAAGCGATAAGCTGATATGAAGCACCGGTGCTTGCGAGGATGGTAGCCCTGGACACTTCCACATAAATCAACTTCAGCGCATGCATCTAATTACAATTGACGTTAACACGACATGAGGGCTGGGTCATAGGAGTAAATATGTTCGTAAAATTGGATAGCTAGCACTGCAACTACAACTGTCGTTTCACAAACATTAGGGTATACTTGAAAAGTAGTTCCGAAACCTGGAAAAGTTACACATGTATATTCTCGTTGTTCCTAGGTAGATGCTAAGTGTCAATCACCTGTGGCACATACCGGCATACCAGTGGCACATACCCGCCCGCAGGTATGTGCCACTGTCTGGCGCGAAGTTTTTGACGACGTACGTGATGGGATTATGACAATATTTATGTCTTGACCAGGATGTCTCATTCGTCAAATCGTCTTACCCTTCTATACTGATTTTGGTTCACGCCAAGTTAAGGGGTTGACCACGAGAGCACCCAGACGTAAGCGTTTGGACGGAGGGACAGATGAACGGAGGGACAGACAGACAGACAGACAGACAGACAGACAGACAGACAGACAGACAGACAGACAGACAGACAGACAGACAGACAGACAGACAGACAGACAGACAGACAGACAGACAGACAGACAGATAGATAGATAGATAGATAGATAGATAGATAGATAGATAGATAGATAGATAGATAGATAGATAGATAGATAGATAGATAGATAGATAGATAGATAGATAGATAGATAGATAGATAGATAGATAGATAGATAGATAGATAGATAGATGCAGAGTGCTTGCAGTACGCAAAGAAATGCTTGGATTTTAAAATCGGACACTCCTGTCCCGCACTTCTGTCCCGTGACTTACTCCTCGACGAGCCCCATGAGCACCAGGTTGGGAGCCGTGCCGATGACCGAGCCCGTGCCACCGATGTTGGAAGCGTAAGCGATGCCCAGCAGCATGGCGTTCCGGTACCGTTCGTAGCAAGACACTCTACGCATAGGACGAAAGAAGAGTACCATAAAGGACTCGTTCTTTCTTTGTTAGGCGCATCATTGATGAGAACTAACACACAATCAAGTCAAGAAAAGTATTGGGGTTCCTGTTTGTAGTAAGTATGATACAAAAGGGACAAGATCAATGTGAAAGAAAAGATGACGTGTCACTGGCGAGGACTTAGCTTCGAATCATGCTCTACCAACTGAACTAGACGTTATAACTTAACAGCTTTGCCCACACGAAAGTCCTGGATCGAGGCCATTCGTATGCATAACGTTTTCTCTGCTTCAGGTGGTTGTTTGGCCTTCATTTTTAGGAGATACAAGGTACTTTTTGCTGGATAGAGCAAACGAGAAGCCTGTCCTGACGCCTGTGTCACCCGGGGACTGATTAAGCGTTCGTCAGAAACGATCAAGCCTTTAAGCATACATCGCAAGGTTCATTACTGCTTCTCTATCTCGAATATGATCCCTATGTTTCCCTAAGAACTCGTAAAACGCTTAATAAGTACGCAAGTCATCGCGATACATCTGAATCACATATTACAATGTCATGCAAACGTGATTGAGGCTGCATTTAATAAGAACTGGCAAAAACAGTTACTTGTGCGTGATTCTAACGAGTGTGCACAAATTATGCCTTCATGTTCAAATAAATTGAATGAAACGTGCCAATACCACTATCACACAGGCTCTTTCGATCGCAGTTAAAGCCAATCGGGACCAACAATGGTCGCGACCATATGGTACATACTAATCTGGATGGTGCCTATTGCTCTCGTTGGTGAAATTTCCATCAGGGAGCCTGATCTCGATGCGCTGATAAAAATTGTCTTGACCCCAATCGAGCCTGATCACCACTAAAAAGACCGTGTAGTAGCATCTGATCCTGATCGCGCGTAATACAGATCATCCCTGAACGTGATCGAAAGTGCCAGTGTAACACCGCTATAAGAATAGTTTGCCGGCGTGTACACCCTAGCAGGTACGTTGCACCTTCGTAATTTTTATCTCCACATGACGCAATTCTGAGTGATTATATAGACAAAATTAGAAACATTGACCCCAATTGCGTCAACGTACGACTCTCTAAACAATAACTTATCGATAATAAAAAAACATAACGAGAACTCATAAAAATATGAACTCATAAGAAAAGTGAATAGATTTCTATACGCTTCTTTAACAGCAACAAAAGGGCACATTCTATAATTTCTGAAATTCAGCACAAGGGAGTGTACTTACCAGTTTATTCATCACGATCAGCGTACAAAAAGAAGAAAAAACAGAAGAAGGTGCAGGACACAAGTGCTGCACGCTCTTGTGATTTTTTTTTTTTGTCGTCTTTGTCGTTTTTGTACGCTGATCGTGATGAGTATGTTTCAACTAGCCCAATCCGCTACCTTACTAACCAGTTTAATTGAATTATAGGAAATGACTATGAAATTAGCTGCTATGCATTAATTACTGTGTAAGCTAAAGCCATTGAATACACAAAGCTGAAACAGGCGAAAATGAAATGGTTAGCGATGTTCATCGAGTGATACATGCCTTTTAGCATCTTCTTTGGTTTCGAGCTCAAAGCTTTCGATGTTCACATCAGTGCTGTTTGCTGGGAAAGCTTCATTGGTGTAGCCACTTGCTGGAGACCCTGCACTTTGAGCCACACAGGTGAGATAATGCGACACAGAGGCTATATTTACCACAGAAGAACACAATTTAGCACAAACCGACGATTAATACACAAAGGACTAAGGAAGCAACAGGACAATATTTGTAAGATGATCTGTTAACGCTTTCAGACACCACCTACAAAAGACGGTCTGTAAGTGCCTCAAATCACTACCCCGTTACTTCAAGGCACTCAATGTTCTGTTGCAAATAGAATAATGAAATAATTGTTCAATTTATGTGTGTTATATTAAGTCACCCTAATTAATTTGTAATTAGGTATCTCTTTACGGTGAAGTCATTGATGCTTACTTTTAGCTTAAACAGGATAAAATCCCAGGCTAGGAATATATAGCAAATTATTTTCCGTTACTTCCATTATGAATAAGGAGATATTCTGCATTTCACGCTGCTCGCAAGATACTGCACGTCACACTAGTCATGAAACGTGGTAGTGCCTTCAAAAAAGAGATGTATGCAACAGTGCACTGAAAAATGAAGTTGAATGAACACAAAATATTTATGCAGGAGGTTGAATTCTTCCAAAGCTCTATATACCGCGCTCTTTTTGAGCCCCTATATACTTGATGCAAATAGCAAGAGCAAGTGGCGTTCACAAATTTCTATACATACCGTCTCGAAGGGTTAAAGAGTTATATATGTGAAGCAGCTACGAAGCATGCTGGGTGATGTGAGGTGGAAGATTGAAGAGAAGTGAAGTGAAGAGAAGTAAAGTGAAGAGAAGTGAAGTGAAGTGAACAGTTTTCGAGAACCATGTTCTCAACACTGACGAGCCGGATTAAAAAATTCTCAGAGTTTTCAACTTTCTCGCACACATAACGAAAGTGCTAGAGTTCCGTATCCATTCGCCTAATTCCCCTTCTCCTGCAAACTTTTTCACTCACCATGGTTTCGCATTGCCTTCAAGATTAGAGGCATCGTACCCTTGTCTATCTCGCCTCGCGTGGTTTTACAGCGATGCCTCCGAAACAGGTGCACGTTTCATCAAGCGAACATGTCGCGTGATGAAGCCATCGAGTCACGTCACGTCACGCTAAGTCACAACGACATATCGAATTTCAGCGACCTGCGATGTCATGATGAAATAGTGAAAGGGTGATTTTTTTTTTTAGATGCGGAGCATCTAATACTCGAGGCTTGTAGTGCGGCGCCGTCCGCAAGCTTCCTCCTCCTTCTTCCACCATCTGTGCATCCCTTCCTCCTCTACACACCGCGCGCGCTTCACTCCTCCACCATCTGTGCACCCTTCCTCCTCTACACACCGCGTGCGCTTCTCCTCTTCACGAACATTCGCTAGCTGTATAATGTAGCGCGCATGCGCCGTCACGCTTCGAGAACATCGGCAGCTGACGCGCGCGCATGCGCCGTCGCGCTTCGAGAACATCGGCAGCTGACGCGCGCGCATGCGCCGTTGCGCTTCTCCCCCTTCTCGAACATTCGACAGCTGACAGTGCATGCGCCGTCGCGCTGTATATATACTCAAGGTCGGTGCTCGCTCGCTCAGTTGCCGCTCGTCGGTTGGTTTGTACGGCGCGTCGACGTCCGAGGTCGCAATGATCGACGTCCCTTCGACCAGCGCCGGCCAAAGTGTTGGCGGAACCGCTCAAAGTTCGTCGCAATAAATAAACACCGCCCTTTCGCATACGTGTCGTACGTGTTCACTCATTTAACACCCCTCCTACAACCACGTTAACCAATTTAGCCAGCGACCCAAGTAAGTCGCAATTTAACACCCCATTTCACAACCACGTTAACCAATTTAGCCATCGACCCAAGTAAGTCGCACTTTAACACCCCTTTAACCAATTATATGCTCCGCATCCTCCTCAGTGTTCCCCCGAGGGAAGCTGCGGGCAATTTTTTTGCACTGCTGGCGGTAGACGGTAACTTTGAGTTTTATGAGGCACCTAAGTCTGTTTCCTGGTGAACACATTTTCTCATGATGACAGCCGAAACAAAAATTTGCAGGCTGCGTTAAGCAGATGCGATTGGTTCTGTTCAATGTTCAATATGTTCACACATAGTACTGAACTATCAAAAAAAATTAACGAGCTATATTTGGCAAACATTATAGTTAGATAAACATTTCGATTGTCACGAAACGTTTCGATGTAAAACGTTTTTAAGACGCCACTAAAACCATAACCGCAGATTTTGTAAGCACTATAGCGTATAAATGAAGAGAGTATGCAACCAACCGTTCCTGAGACTCTCTTCAGAGCTTTTCTTGCAGATTTCGTCGACGACAGCATCGACGATAGGTAGAACCATGAGTGTGGTCGCCATGTTGCTCAGCCACATAGACAGGAACATGGCGGTCAGCATGAAACCCAGCAGAAGCCTGAGGCGAGCATAAAAGAGAAGTATTAGCAAAATCAGTGTTGCTTGCACGGGAGGCGAAATGCATAAGAGACAGCGGAGTCGATGTATCCCTAACTATTGTCAGGGCTGTTGCTGCTTTGTTAAAGGGACACTAAAGTCAAATAACAATTAATGTCAGAGTGAAAGCTCAATGTATGACAACATCTAAAACGACAATAGTATCAACAACAGTGCATTACTTACCGAGAGATTAAGGTAAATGCACCAGAACACAAGCACCGCAGTAGGACATTTTCAAAAATAGTCCCGATGACATCAGACGAACCGCCTACAATTAATCACTAGTGATCGATCTAACTGCACTAAAAAAAGAACGTTCCGTGCATAAGAGACGCAATACAATGCTGCTTGTTCTTTTTTGTTTGATTCACAGAAAAAAGAACTACCGGACGTTACTATAGGGAATGGCGCCAGTGGTTCAATTCGTCAATTTTCGCGTGGTTACACGGGAAAGGTGTTGCTATCTAGCGGGGCGCAATTGAAACAAAAGCGTCTGCAATCTGGAAGCTAATGGCGGGAAATTGATCAATGGCCGTTGTTACTGTTGTGGTTGCCACTGCTTTCGGTCTGCTGCTTCTAGCGCAGTAAAGCCGGGCAACGTTGTGCACGGAAACCGTGACGTGAGACGGTCCGGTCGGTCCACTTCTTGAGGCGAGTAATTTGAAGTGTGCTAACCCGATGCGGAGCACTAAAACGTGATTTTATTTCACAGTAAGCCCTTCTTTGGCACAAAAGTAACACTACAAGGTTTCTGGACCGTCATCTCAACAACCAGCGTCGACTTAATAGTTGGCTTTAGTGTCAATTTAAGTTTTGAAACCTTTCTGTACTTCACGCTCTACTTCCTTCTATATTCTCACTGTTTTTCTATTCAGCTTTTTCGTTTGTTAGTTTCTGTTTATATTTCGCTTTTTGTTTATTTCTTTATATGCTATGCCTTAGTCCTTTCTCCTCTTTCTCTACTCACTTCCCTTTCTACTAATAACATATGCTATCCTATACTATACTTGATTAGTAAGTGGGCTTTAACGTCCCAGAAGAACCAAAGATTATGAGAGACACCGTCATGGAGGGCTCCGGAAATTTCGACCACCTGGGGTTCTTTAACGCGCTCCCACATCTGAGCACGCGGGCCTACAGATTTTAGGGGCGAAGCTCCTTAAGACTTAGGTCATGCGTATCCTGTCAACGTGTCAACGCCGCAAGACGCCTTCTCACAGCACTGCTGGCCCTTTACAACCCTTAACCTGCCCTGCGAGCCCATTCGACCGCGTTGGAATTGATATTTATGGTCCTCTACCCAACACTCTTCGAGGCAACCGGTGGATTACCGTCGCCGTCATTCATTTGACACGCTACGCTGAAACATCTGCGCTGCCTGCTACCACTGCGAAAGAAATTGCGTCCTTTCTTCTTCACCATCTCATTTTGCGACACGGTGCACCTCGTGAATTACTGAGTGACCGTAGACGCGTGTTTCTCTCGAACGCCATCGACGAACTGCTCAAGGAATGTTGCATTGTCCATCGGAAAACCTCGGCATACCATCCTCAAACCGATGGCATGACAGAACGCTCTAATTGTACCCTTGGAGATATTGTAACGCGGACTGAAAGAGCGAGGAAGAAGAAGAGATCGGACGCGCTCGAGCGATGGTGATTCGGCAGTGACGGTAGAGCGCTGACATTTTTCATTGTAAATAAACCCATCACTTCCGTAACAGCTTTGGTGGAGCGGTGCTGGGTAACTTGCCATCCTGGACCCCGCAGCAGAAGTTCTTCGAAGAAGCAGACGCTTAGCTGGCCTACCTCCGGACAACATCAGCATGAACGACGACACAGCAATCCCATCGACGTCCTACGCTGCTGCATCCACCAGTGCCACCGACACGGCACAAGGTGGCCGTCGACCCTCGACAACCAGACTACTGGGCACCTGAGCCACGAATTTTCTCAGGTAAAACTGACGAAGACGTGGACGCTTGGCTAAAACACTTCGAGAGAGTGAGCCGCTACTACGAATGGGGCGCACCGGCGAAGCTCGTGAACGTAGTATTCTTCCTTGCCGGGACAGCCTTGCTTTGGTTTGAGAACCATGAACATGTCCTCCCCACTTGGGATATATTTGTTAAGGAACTGAAGGCCTGCTTTGGGGACACGAGTTCCATGAAAAAGAAAGCTGAGCAAACGCTGTCACGTAGGGCTCAGTTGCCCGGCGAGACGTGCACAACCTACATTGAAGAAGTGTTGAAGCTTTGCGGAATTGTCAACGCAAATATGTCTGACGAAGACAAAGTCGGTCATTTGTTGAAAGGCATCGCCGAGGACGTGTACAATTTTTTGATAACAAAAGAAAACTTGAACACTTCTTCGATTTTCAGGCAGCAGTGTCGCGCATTCGAGGCGTTGAAGACCCGAAGAATTTTACCCAAGTTCGGGCGCTTGGACAATGTTCCCACTGTCGCAAGTATGGACGTCGCCAACTGCGAAGACATTTCCAACCTCGTACGTCGGGTAGTTCGAGAAGAGCTCATACGACTTCAAGCAGGTGACTTTCACCACCAATGCTCGTTCGCCGCGTGCCCCGAACCACCTCCCTACTGGATGCGAGAGCGTCACGTCGAAAACCGACCACGCACAGAAACTGCAGATTTTACCCCGCGGCTTCCGTTTTCCCCGACGGGTCGTGGCCACCACCGGATGTCATCATCTCGACGTGCCGCTGCGGACCCCCGACCGTCGTCAACCAGGCCTCTACCAGAAGATTACTATGCTTCATCACAAAATGTTCCTGCGGAGCACGACCCGTCTCCGCGTACTTCTGCCACCTCTGCTCCGGCTAACGGAAGTCGACAAGTCCCCGTTTCTACACATGTGGTCTCCCAGGGCTTATTTCGCGCTTCTGTCCCAGACGGCCGCCTGCACCGCCACGTTTTTCGACGTATCCGGCTCGTATGTACGAAACGCCTGTGCCGCCACGTTTTTCGACACACCCGCCTCGTATGCACGAAACCTGGACCTCTCACTCGGCCGACCACCGTCCCCGACAGCAATGGCCTAACGAATTTCGCAGCGAGTCCCCTGCCTCCAAGAGAAGCCTGACGCCGCCTCCGACACGGTCCCGCCGGTCGCCGTCTCCGCGTCGTCGGTCACCTTCCCCGCATCAGCTGGGAAACTAACTGGTGCGACCGATGGAGGTGCGGTCGCGGGACGGTCAGTTTCGCCAATTTCTCCTTCTGCTGTGATGTTGATGAACAAAGTGCGTGTGTGTATAGACGGTGTAAATACTCTTGCTCTTGTAGACACTAGTGCTGCTGTTTCGGTTATGAGCCTTCGTTTCAAACATCGCTTCTTGGGTCACAAAGTTATGTTCGCGTGGAATCGTAAAGAAACTTTTCATGGAGTTGGAGGCGAAACGTTATGCCCTGTTGGTATTTGTTCAGTTGTACTCACGATTGGTGGACAAAATTTCCGAGTTGAATTCACCGTACTGGCTCGCGCAACTCATGACATCATTTTAGGGATAGACCTCCTTCATGAATGCGGCGCTACGCTTGACTGTGGAACTGGAGAGATTCTTCTACAAAGTACGTTGCCCGCTGCAATAGTTGACGATTTTCCGACTCTGCCCATCGATGCTCTTTCGTTGTCTGAAGATGTGACGATCCCTGGTCGGACAGCAGTGTTTGTACCCGTATGCTCTTCTCATGTCCGCTCAGGACCCTGCACTGGACTTGTGGAGCCTGATCATGCAAACGCCATTAAGAAGAATGTGCTGGTCCCACGGTCTGTCCTTACAGCCATCGACGGACATGCTTGCTTGTGGGCACTCAACGCAGCCTCAGAGCCTGTTGTTCTACCAGCTGGATTCAAACTGGGTACGTTCGAGGAGCAGGCCACAATTGACGTGAGAATGGTCTCAGAGTCTCCAGCTATCAGTCAGACTGCGCCCAACTACTCAGCCGAGATTAAACGTATGATCAACAAGTCGTTGCCTTCTTCCGAGCAGAATGTCCTTGAGGAGGCACTTACACGCTACGCGGGGATCTTTGATTTCGCTCAAAACAAGCGTTGTTCCATGTTGCCCGAATCCCGTATGCACCACCGCATCAACATGGGAGATGCTACACCGATACGCCAGAAACCCTATCGCGTATCCCCGTCAGAGAGACAAGTGATCGCCGATCAGGTCAACGACATGCTGCAGAAAGGCATTATTCAAAAGTCAAGCAGTCCTTGGGCAGCTCCTGTTATATTGGTAAAAAAGAAAGACAACTCTTGGCGATTCTGTGTAGACTACCGCCGTCTCAACGCCGTCACAAAGAAAGACGTGTATCCGCTACTACGCATCGACGATGCTGTTGATTGTCTGCACTCGGCCGCCTACTTTTCGTCTGTCGACCTAAGGTCTGGATACTGGCAAATACCAATGCATCCGTCTGACAAAGAGAAGACTGCTTTTGTCACGCCTGATGGATTATTTGAATTCAACGTTATGCCGTTTGGCTTATGCAATGCCCCAGATACCTTCGAGCAATTCATGGACTCCATCCTTCGCGGTCTCAAACGGGAGATATGTATGTGTTATCTCGATGATGTAATTATTTTTGGCAAGACATTCCACGAACACAACCATCGGCTTAGCGTTGTTCTAGACTGCGTCAAACAAGCTGGTCTCGTTTTAAACGCAAAGAAGTGTCAATTTGGTGAGCGTCAAGCCCTTGTGCTTGGATATCTAGTTGACAAGGACGGTATACGACTAGACCCGCACAAAATCAGTGCTGTCCGAGACTTCAAGCAACCGACGTCTTTGAAGGATCTCCGTAGCTTTGTGGGCCTGTGTTCTTATTTTCGTCGGTTTATCAAAGACTTCGCCCAGCTTGCTCATCCCCTGACAGAGTTGCTCCGCAAAAGCACTCCATTTCGATGGACCATTGAGTGTGAGGCTGCTTTCGAGCAGCTGAAGTATTTGCTTACTTCCGGGCCCCTCTTGCGCCATTTCGACCCGGAGGCACTCACGGAACTGCATACAGATGCTAGTGGTATCGGAGTTGGTGCCGTGCTAGTTCAATATCACGATAGCCGGCAGCACGTCGTGGCGTATGCAAGTCGTACTTTGACTAAGGCGGAGAGGAATTATACGGTCACCGAACTGGAATGTCTTGCAGTTGCTTTCGCCGTCCAAAAGTTCAGACCTTATTTGTACGGCCGGCAGTTCAAGATCGTCACAGATCATCATTCGCTTTGTTGGCTTGTCGGACTACGTGACCCAGCTGGTCGGTTGGCTCGCTGGGCCTTACGGCTTCAAGAATATAATTATTCTGTGACCTACAAGAGCGGTCGATGTCACGCAGATGCCGACTGCTCATCTCGCCTTCCATCTCCAACTGTGGATGCTGATGATGATGATTTTGACAACTACCTGGCCGCAATCTCATCCAACTTCCCAAATTTGGATGTCTTTCGTCACGAACAACAGCGTGACCCTTCGCTGAAACCAATGATTGATGTGGCTCGTAGCTCTAAACGCGCCACGCCATTCGTGATTCATGACGCCCTACTATATCGCAAGAATTACTCCAGCCATGGTTCCACACTACTACTCGTCGTGCCAGAATGCCTGCGACTTGCGGTATTCCAAACCATGCACGATGACATCACGTCTGGGCACCTTGGATTTGCCCGAACGCTTCACCGTATCCGACAACGTTTTTACTGGCCTCGACTCTGGAAGACCACCAAGCACTACGTCGCAAGTTGTGATGTCTGCCAACGCCACAAACAACCTACCACACCATCGGCCGGCCCACTGCAGCCGGTTAAGCCACCGACATCACCATTCGAAAAAGTCGGCATAGATTTACTGGGCCCTTTCCCCCAAGTCTACCACCGGCCACCGCTGGATTATTGTGTGCGTAGATTACCTGACGCGGTATACTGAAACGATGGCGGTTGCTTCAGCCACATCATCTGATGTGTCATGGTTTCTTCTACACTCGATCATACTTCGTCACGGGGCCCCTCGTGTAATGATAAGTGATCGCGGCCGTCAGTTCACCGCTGACGTTGTCGAAGAGTTGCTACGGCTTTGTGGGTGTCAGTATCGCCATTCCACGCCATACCACCTTCAGACCAACGGCCTCACTGAGCGCACCAATCGTACCATCATCAACATGCTTTCAATGTACGTCGCAGCGGATCACAAGAACTGGGATGCCGTATTACCTTTTGTTACATACGCCTTTAATACCGCGAAACACGAAGTCACAGGTTATACGCCTTTCTTTCTTCTCTATGCTCGTCATCCGCAAAGTTTCCTTGACACCATACTTCCATTTTCGACGAACGAAAACGCCAGTGTCGCGCAGACTTTGTGTCGCGCCGAAGAAGCTCGTCGACTTGCTCGGCTCCGAACTCTTTCCGCCCACGCTCGCGCGAAAGACCGTTACGACGCAAAACACCCGCCCGTGACTTTCGCTACAGGTGATTTGGTCTGGTTGTGGACGCCTGTTCGAAAAAAGGGACTTTGCCAGAAGTTTCTTTCTAAGTACTCAGGACCGTTTGTCATTACTCAGTGCTTGAGTGACATCACTTACGCTGTCGCGAGAGTGACAGCTCAGAACCGGCGTTCGCGCAAGACGCAAATTGTGCACATTGCCCGATTGAAGCCCTACAACAACCGATCGCTTCTACTCGCTCGGTGAGCTTCGTCTGGCCCGGAGGGAAATGTAACGCGGACTGAAAGAGCGAGGAAGAAGAAGAGATCGGACGCGCTCGAGCGATGGTGATTCGGCAGTGACGGTAGAGCGCTGACATTTTTCATTGTAAATAAACCCATCACTTCCGTAACAATATGCTTGCCATGTACGCGTCAGACGAACACACTAATTGGAACCAAGTGCTCCATTTTGTCACGCACGCGTACAACTCAGCGCCAAAAACAATCACCGGCTTCTCTCCTTTCTTTCTCCTGTACAGACGTGAACCATCACGCTCCATGGACACCATTCTCCCTTACAGACCGAATGTTTCCGAAGCGACGCCTGTTTCCGAAGCAGCTGATTATGCCGAAGAGTGTCGTCAACTCGCTCACTCGTTTACCGCGCAAGACCAATGGCGCCAGAAAACTCACCACGATGCCTCTGCGTCTAGTGCCCACTATAACACAGGAATGTTGGTTTGGCTCTTGGTCCCATCTACTTCTCCCGGCCTTTCCCCAAAGCTTTCGTCGAAATACCGTGACCCCCTTCCGTGTGGAGCGACAAACATCTCCCGTCAACTATGAAGTTGAGCCCATCGATCCACCTTCGGACCGGCGCTGCCGTGGGCGTGAAACAGTTCACGTATCACACCTCAAACCGTGCTATGACCCCCCTGTCTTGTAATTTCCCTAGATCGCCAGGTTGGCTCCTTTCTGCGCGGGGAGTAATTGTAGCGGAGCATAGTGGCACCAGCTCTATGCCAGCGTGCTAGAAGACGTTGACGTCCGTGTGGCTCGTGCTTGCCGGGTTACTGTCTGAACCAGCTTGTTGCAGCTAACGCTTCTTGAATAATAACAAGTGTTTATACGTGAAGTGTTATACGTGAAGTGTTTATACGTTTATACGCACATATATTTCCTTGGCATTTTTGTCTGTTAGATCTCATTAATGTTTTGTCAAAACACAGAAAAACGAGCCTTGAAGTATACACTTCCTTCCTTAATTTATTACGAGGGTCTCGTACTGGCAGACTTGGTAACTTAAGTTGTATACGAGGGACTATTGGTAAGATGCAAGCTCGTAATAAGTTGAAGTGCTATGTGACGCCACAAAGGCTCACAAAGAGTGTGCCACACTCGCCGCCATGGCTACAGTTGGCGCTGACTGACACTCCCACGTTTAAATTCAAATATCTATACCCAATAAAGTGGCTGGAAGGATAGCCGCCGTGGTAGCTCAGTGGTAGAGCATCGAACGCGATATTAGAAGGTCGCAGGTTCGGTTCCTACCAGCGGTAAGTTATCATTGGATTGCTGAGTAACTCAGGGGGCGAATTGCAACTCATGATTACGGAGATAGACAAGGAGAGCAGAAAGGTGGATCTTAAAATTAATCTACAGAAAACGAAAGTAATGTACAACATCCTCGGAAGAGAGCAGCGCTTCGAGATATGTAATAGTGCACTTCAAGTTGTAAATGACTGTCTACTTAGGGCAGGTAATAACCGCGGAGCCGAACCACGAGATTGAAGTAACTAGAAAAATAATATTGGGATGGAGCATAATTGGCAAGCACTCTCAAATTATGACAGGTAGATTGTCACTATCCCTCAAGAGGAAGGTATATAACAGCTGTATCTTGCCGGTACTTAGCTACGGAGCAGAAACCTGGGGACTTACAAAGAGGGTTCAGTTTAAATTGAGGATGACGCAGCAAGCAATGGAAAGAAAAATGGTAGGTGTAACCTTAAGAGACGAAAAGAGAGCAGAGTGGATTAGGGAACAAACTGGGGTTAAATATATCATAGTTGAAATCAAGAAGAGGCCATGGGCCGGGCATGTAGCGCGTAGACAGGATAACCGCTGGTCAATAAGGGTAACTACCTGCATTTCCAGAGAAGGTAAGCGAGTTAGGGGGACACAAAAGGTTAGGTGGGCAGATGAGATTAATAAGTTTGTGGGTATAAATTTGCAGCAGCAAGCACAGGACCGAGTTAATTGGCGGAACATGGGAGAGGCCTTTGTCCTGCATTACACGTAGTCAGGCTGATGATGATGATGAGGTGAGAGGGGAGGCAAACAATGAAAACAAAAAAAACGCAATGCCATTTTTTTATTTTTCCCTTCAAATGGGCATAATTTTAAATATGTCAAAGCTAACTATAAGCTTTCTTTGCGGTGTATCTCACACCTGGCTAAATGGTTGACGGCCTCACTTTTTCGGTTGAGTGCCATAAATGGGAAGGGGGCATATCCAGGCATCTGCTATCAAAACTTGTGTTCAGTTTAGCGTGTTCTTTAGTTCGGTGCACTTCCAGGTCAACGAGGCATCGCTCACTTTTCAGTGGTGGCTTCGTGCGTAGCTTCAGTATTTTACTTATTTTTAAAGACGATAGTCTTTCTTGGGGACCTTCGGCGCAAAAATTTTGGTCGGTTTGTCTGTCTGTACATTTGTCTGTTTGTCCACTTTTTAATGGCACTGGATATTTGAAACGGTCGACCCCATGCGCAGCGCCCACCAGTGTTGCTCAAGGTTTAGCGTTCATACTTGTGCAATGGTCAAATAAAAAACAATTATTGCACATGTCTGGGACACCATAACAACACGTATATATTCTGCATGTGCGCCTTTTACTAGAAAAGGCATGCATAAGAAATTTCAAGGAACGTAGCACTTATCACGCTGCGCTGAAGCACTTATCAGGAACGTAGCACTTATCACGCTGCGCTGAAAAAACGTGATTTCGCGCCATGTAGGGCGAATGCGTGACTTCGCTAGCGCTTCCGGTTGTGACGTCATATTTTACTAATTTTTTTGTTTGCTGTAAGTTGTCCCCTTTTCACGTAGATGGCGATGGGGGAAACGAGCTTCAGACTCTTGGATTCATGGGCTTCTATGGAAGTTACACTACCAATTTACATATACCTTGAATTGGCTTCGAGATAGTTCCAAATCGTTTGCCGAATGATAGCTGTTTTGGAAGGCGGATGAATCTCGAATGTTATATGGCGACTCAAAATTGAGCGCGGGTGAGCACAACAGGCATTCCTGTTCATCGACGGCGTTCGTGCACGTTGTCTGCTGTCGCCGCAGCAGAGTTGCAGTTTTTCTTTAGCAAGCGCAAGACAGCTTAATGAACGGTTTCCTTTTCTATTCTTTTACGAGCCTTTCAGTCTTCTACCTTTCAGGCTGCCGACACCATGACAATACGTGCTGATCGAGTCAACAAATCCTTTTACCGGACCTCGTCTTATTACTTTGAGGAAAGACAGCGCATTTATCATTTGCTTTCATTTAATGGAAGCTTGTTTACTGCGCGAAAATTACTGGCCACGTTTGTCAATACATCCTCACCATAGAGTTTTGGTGCCGATGATCAGAAGAATGCGGAGAGCAATCCTGTAATGAAGGTTGCAGTTCTCAACAGCAGCTGCAATGATCATGCCAGCCAGGTACATCATGATGGCATCCTGTAAACAAAGTTTACAAAGAAATATCACTTAGACTAAAGGTTTGATATGCAAGAGGGCGCTCCATCCTTAAGCACGAGAATTCTTATAGTTGGGCGAGTTAGTTCACGAACATCGTGACCGAACAGCGCAAAATACGGGCAGTCAAGTACATTGTTGTCACATACTTCCAAACCTGTTGCGTATAATCTAGTTGCTTGTTTTTCCAGTTTTTTTCTCTTTGTTCTTATAGTCAGGAGTTATCGTACCATCCACTGAATTATGGTATTGTTATGCCGTCTCTTTGCCCCAGACTGCTCTCTCACGAAAGCTGCCTTTCTAATAGTAACTATTAGAGCTCTAAAACCCGAAACCGTGATATTGCTACGTAGCTGAAATATCAAAGATCAGGCATTTTGAGTTCAGAAGACGACAGAGAAGACTGGTCTATCCACTCTGTGTGCTGTCCTTCAAATGAGTTGATGCTACACCCGTCAGCGCAAATACAACTTGTAAATAGCTAGGCCTCTTTTCATTTTTATGCAACATCTTTGTGAGGGAGGTGCGACGTGATAACGTTATAATATGATTAAGAGATGCCACATAATAAGCCTTGGCAAATTTAGACCATTTGAGACTCTTAGACGAGCGCCTAAATTCCAAGTAGATAGGTCTCTGGCATGTTGTCTCCGTAGAAATGCAGCCGCCAGACAGGATTTGATCCCGTGACTTTAGGGTCACCAGTCAAGGAGCTTAATCACTAGACCAACGGGGCAGATAAGATAGATATGTGCGGTTTAACGTCCCAAAACCACCATATCATTATGAGAGACGCCGTGGTGGAGGGATCCGGAAATTTTGACCACCTGGGGTTCTTTAACGTGCACCCAAATCTGAGCACACGGGCCTACAACATTTCCGCCTAACGGGGCGGATAAAGCTTTTTTTTTTTTTTTAGTGCGTTGTTTTAGGTCTGTAAACTTTACCTCAACAGATAATTTTGCCAGCCGGCCAAGCCTACTGATAGCATTCGTGGTCCTTTCTTATTGTGCTCTTGTCATTCTGGCTTTGCCTTTTTATTGAAAAATATATAAGATGAGCCGATAGCGCTGTGTCCTGTGAAGATATCCTGTAGTTATCGCTGTTCAGCCATAACTGTCAGTTGTTACATTGCAGATAGACTGCGTCGTTGCTACAAACGATATGTGCCCATTTTCATACTGTGCCCGTCAGTATAGGCTCGTTCAAACACGGTCTTCTGGACGGACAAAACCGAACCTGAACGGCAACCTTTCGAAACTATAGCCCCAAAATTTTCTTCATCCCTGTGTGGTGGTGATGTGGACTTCGACCATGTCCTGCATGTAGGGCTGCGCCTCTGCCGGTTGCCCTTTCCACTAAGAGGAAATGATGACGCTCATTAAGGCCCAGCACATGGCCTCTCATGTCCTGGCCGTCCCGGAGGCCTGCACGAGGACGGTCAGGTTTAACCTGACTGTATCCAAGTAAGCCTAACCAGGCGACGTTGACTTTATACTCGCGTCTATTTTGTACCAAACAAAGTTGTTTCACTCACCTCACTCACTCACTGAACAAATGGATCAATAAATAAATAAATTTGTACTTTGCCACGTAGAACTAACAGGAAACAACCGACCCTAACATCTGTCGGTTATTTTGACAAGTTAGCTTTATGACACAGGTGAAGTTCTTTTGCTCTATAGCAGAGAATTTGCTCGCCATCACAGAAGCTACAAAAAGGCACCATGATATATGTTAAATTCAATAATAACAGACAACCACAGAGAATTCGTATATCAAAAACTAACAGAGAGAGAGAAAAAGATACATAAGATAGGGAGGTTACAAAGAGGAAGAGTCCAGTTTGTTACCCTGTTCTTTGAAAAGGGAAACCACAAGCAACACTGAGCACTGGAGATTCAAGAAAAAGGATGAGAAAAAAAATGCAAAGTGCTGGAGTAATAATTACATAAGCTTCTGGTTGGTAGCGCAGGGAAAACGGTAAAGTGAACAGAAAGATTGAAAAGAAGCGACATATAACGAGAGGGAGAGTAATCAAGCTATAATTTGCATGCGCTGAAGTGGCAACACACGGTCGATGGCGATCAAAGGCGCCTATAGTCTTCCCGAAAGAGCACGAAAAGTGTACATGATATGGCGGGCAAAAGAATGCTCGGATTGGGGTTATACTGTGGCTCTCGAAAGATAGTCGCTGCTGAACGAGCATACCTGTCAGCGATTCGCAAGACAAAAGATGCGTTCTTTTGCGATGACCTTCCGAAACTTTTAATCAATAACTCAAAGAAATTCTGGCAGGTGATAAATCCTCAGAAAAGGCACAGTGTAACACTTACTAATGAAGAAGGCGAAACGTCCGACGATATAGAATGCGCGAACCTTTTTAATGCAGCCTTTGTGTCTGTATTTACAGAAGAGTTCACCACGCCCCCTCTTTTTTCGCGTACCAATGCGACAAGTCATATGCCGACCATTACATTTTTTCCAGATGGCATCTCATCGTTAATCGACAATGTTGAACTCACATCGTCAGCCGGCGTGGATAACACTAATTCGAAACTGTTAAAGAATAAAGAATACTAAACATGTCACCGTGGTTTTCCTGTGTTTGCTCTTCTCGCAGTCACTTTCAACTGGTGAAATGCCATATGACTGGAAGGTGAGAATGGTTCACTGTAAACAGAAATAAGCCGAAATGGGAGTGAATGACCTTGTCCTCTAGCGCACACCCAGATGGGAGCTTTAAAAAACCCGTCTCTGGGAGTAAAAAATTTACTCCCCATCAGAAGGGGGTTTTCACATGGTGTCAGGGGGGTTTTTATTTACATCCATAGGGGAACTTTTTCAGGTCAGTATGGGAGTAAATTTTTTGCATCGACCGAGAAAAAAAATTACGTCAGCCGCCGTACCATGCGCAAGCGTAACTTTAATTACATTACATTTAATACGCACAACAATGATTACAGTACACAAACATTATCACAACGTTAACGTAATATCACAACACTCGCACTCACCACAGCTTGCCACACGCAGTACACACCTACCATATAGTCACCGAGTATATATAGGCACCACATTCTGACCTCCTGTAGCCCAGGTGAAAGCCTTTTTTTTTTCTAATAATTAAGCAATAAATACGCATGGCGTAAGTATGAACTTGCGGTGGTCTGATGTAAGCACTTCAACACACATGCCTTTTATCCTAATCCTGCCTAATATTTAATATTTTTTTACTATAACGAAAAAGTTTTATCAGTTGACGCTCTGTCGTACAGGCTGAATTCGCATCAGCAGTGCTGTTTGTGGACCCGTAAAATGCACTGAATCATACACAAAGTGCGCGCGGCCTTGAATGAACGCATTAACGAGGCACATTCAGCAGCTCCAGCGATGAACCGAGGTAGACCGCCGCTACCGCGTTCGACGACTAGGCCTCACTCACGAGTACGGCACGGTGATTCGATGAATGACAGCTGGCGATCACAAAATGCTTGCTGATGTGCAGTTTACGTCTCGTTTTTCCCATGCACAGAAATAGGTGTCCGCTACCCACGCAGTTTAAGCTACGGAGCGATAGGCTTAAACGAATAAGACGTTTCGCAGTCGCTGTTCCCGTTGCTCGCATGCATTGCATGTATAGCTCGCAGAGCTCGCCACGGCGGCCGGTGCGCAGTGCGAGCTCGATACGATGCCGGCTTGATACCGACGCCATAGCGAGGCCTTCCTACCGCTTAGATGTTGCAGCCGGTGAAATACCGGTGACACTCCGAGAAGCCACTATCGGAGGAGACGGGGCGAGCGCGTCGCCGGCGCAACTCTCAGACCGGTTGCCGGCCAGCCTGCCGTAGTCGAGCGAAGCCTACTTCGAACCGCTTCGAAGTTTTACGGTGCGATCGCTGACGATCGTACTCCGCCTCGTTCGGCGCTCGCCTTGTAGTTAGTCATTGACAGCTGCGGTCGCAAGGTGCAGAAGACTTTTATACATCCCAGCAGCCTTCATTTTTTGTGAAACACATCCTTTGCATCGCCGGTGGTCGGTGCTAGCTCGTAGCGCTTGCCGCGGTGGCCAGCGCACAGTGCGAGTTCAATACGATGCCGGCTTGATACCGACGGCATAGCGAGGCCTTCTTAACACTTAGATGTTACAGCCGGTGAAATACCGGTGACACTCCGAGAAGCCACTATCGGCGGAGACAGGGGCGAGCGCGTCGCCGGCGCAACTCTCAGACCGGTTGCCGTAGTCGAGCGAAGCCTACTTCAGACCACTTCGAAGTTTCTGATGGTGAAACTCCAGGAGCAGCCGCTGACGATCGTAACAGCTTACTTTTGCTACCATTAATTTATTCTTCGAAGTTTTTTGTTACTCGGCCCTTTGAAGCGTGGAATTCAGGATGTTTCGTCGAGGAATCGGACCGATGTGCAGCGTGGTTTAAGGTGCGAAATATATTGAAATGTTCCCAGTAAATGCCAACCGGTCGTTGCTATTCTTCGCTTCACTTATAATTTCGTTGCCTGTTGACAGATGCTTACACGGTTAGCCACACAAATCACATGTGTTTCACACCGACGTGCAAACATATGCCCGTACAGACACATACACACACACGCACACGCACACACACACACACGTCACGCCCAAAGAGGGTTTTTAAAGCTTCTATAGGGAGTTTGTAACCACGTGACCTGAAACTCCCTGGGGAGTTTAACAAGGTCATGTCGTTCATAAACTCTGTGATTACGGAGGGGGCGTTTTACGATGACATGTGCCGAGTTCACTCCCTACCAGGGAGTAAATAATTGGGGCAGGGGAGTTTTGTGGGCTCATGTGCTGGAGAAACTCCCATTTCGGCTAACTTTTGTTTACAGTGTTGTTCCAATCCACAAAGCAGGTGACAGGAATTGCCCGCTTAATTATCGCCCCATTTCATTAACAAGTGTGCCCTGTAAGCTCATGGAACACGTCATGTACACAGAAATTATGAAATTTCTTGACTCGAACAAATACTTTCATTCTTCACTGCATGGGTTCCACAAAGGCTTTTCCTGCGAAACACAAGTGGCCATTTTCCTGCATGATATTCATACCAACTTAGATTCTAACCTCCAGACAGACGCGATATTTCTAGATTTCGCAAAAGCGTTCGACAAGGTACCACACCAACGTCTATTACTAAATCTTTCTCTTGCGAACATTAACCGTGACATTTTGCGATGGATTGAAGCGTTCTTGACAAACCGATCTCAGTTCGTTACAGTTAACAATTGCGCATCTAGCCCTCCACCAGTGACCTCCGGCGTACCGCAAGGATCTGTTCTCGGACCTTTACTCTTCCTAACCTGCCTATGCACGTGTCTTGCAACGTTCGTTTGTTCGCAGACGACTGCGTCATTTATCGAACAATTACTAACACATCGAATCAAGACTTACTTCAGGAGGACATCAACTGTCTACAGCAATGGTGCGACCGTTGGTTAATGGAACTTAATCCATAAGAAATGCAAACTGATGGTATTTTCTCGTCGGCACGACCCATTTCCTTACACATACACAATCAGGAACATTCCCATGTCTTCTGCGCAGTCTTACAAGTACCTAGGTGTTACTATATCGAACGACCTGTCCTGGCGCACACACGTCACTGACATCATTTCTTCTGCTAACAAATCACTTGATTTTCTCAAGCGTTATCTGAAATGCGCCCCCAAACCGGTTAAACTACTGGCCTACCAGTCAATAGTCCGTCCGAAACTGGAATATGCATCTGGCATATGGAATCCTCACCAAAAATATCTCATCAACGCACTCGAAGCCGTTCGAAATCGTGCCGCAAGGTTCATTCATTCTAATCATTCATATGACACGAGCATATCTTACTTAACGAAAGAATTGAATTTGCTTCCGCTTAGTACCATCGACGGGGACATAAAAAGTGAAATTATAGTTTGTATTATTTACTGTACTAGTGCTGACGTATTATTTATTGTACTTGTGCTGACGCGTATGTAACACCTTAGCCCGTGTATGTTTCTGTATTTTTCTCGTGTTCAGTTACATGTTATGCAAATTATGTACTTTAGCGCATGTATTTTTCTTTTTTATTGTGTTTAGTTATGCATTAAGCAAATTATGTACTAATGTCTTCCCACCCCTTATGTAATACCCCTTTTAAGGGGTCTTTAAGGTAGTAAAATGAAATGAAATAGTCAAGATTGATACGTGGGACTGAACGTCCCAAAACCACCATACGGCTATGAGATACGCAAATATAGTCAGGAAGTCGGGGCCTTTATTACATTCTTCCAACAAGCTGCGCGCAGGACGGGACAAAAAAAAAAAAATAGAGATGAACGGGCACAGTTTGTCGGATGATTATCCCGCGCCGACTCGCCCAAATTTCAACGCCTTATTTCATTACATCTATAGAACGTGCGTATATGCGCTAGCTGTACACTGGTGCCTTACCTTCATGTATGGTGCGGTTGCGCTTGCGGTGTCGAGGACGCCGAACAAAGGAAACAGGCAGACGGGCAGCAGTGACGTCACGGAGAGGTGCACCACTTCGAACATCCAGTATACGGCCATGAGAAGGATGACGTAGGCACATCTCGTCTCCTGCAAAACGAAAGCAATGGGGGCTGTCATTACGCACGCCCGAAAAAAACGGAGTGATAGAACTGCAGAATGTAGTGTGTTCCCAGACTTGCGAAAAAAAAAGCTATAGTTTCGCGATCATAGCAAGAGACGTCGAGTTGAGCAATTATTGATGTAGTGTGGACAGGCGACAAGCGCTAATTGAATATGTCTTGATGGTGATTGATGTGCGCTAAAAACAGGACGACAAGATGAAACGCATATAGACAAAAAAAAAAGCGCTTCGTCTGTTTACCTTTGTTCCCTCTTGCGTTCCTTTTGTGCGCATCTGTCCCCATCATCAAGATGAATCACCAGCAAGCCCAAGTGTATGTAAATCCTCCTGAAGGCTACAGTTGATAAAATCACGCATTCTACAAATCGCCGCTTCACAGCATTGCCATACGTATTGCCAGACAAACTGCCAATCTACAAGATCGAAGTCGTGGGTTTGATTCCCGGCCACGGCGATCACGATTCGGTGGGCACAAAATACAAAAACGCCAGTGTCCCTAAATTTAGGTGTATAGTATTCATGTATTGGAATGCCATAGTGTGAGTGCACAGCATGCAATGAGCGCTATCGCATCGAGATCTAGCAGTGGCACCCTCTTGCGTGTGACGTCAATTTGAGGATTCTACTTTCAACCGCGCTGAAGCCATCGCAGCTCCTGTAAGCAGATCACCTTGCGAGGGTCGATGACCACATTCAACAACTGTTTTAGAGTGCCATTATAATCTTATTCTGGTTGCGGCCCAATTTACAGGGCCAGAAAATCCCCTGAATGGCCGACAAGTGCGCCGAAGCCACCGACCGTATCGGGGGTTATCAAGTTAAACTCTGCGTCTGCGTGCTCTTGCTCGTTATGATACTTTCCGTCATACGGTACTATAGTTTGACCAGGTGTTTTTTTTCTTCGTGTTTCAGTAATTGTGCCTTTCTCCTGCACCTACAAGTATGCAGATAACGCTTGTGAAACGTCGCGGTGCCTCATGGAAAACGAGGTTGTGAACGACGCAGGCCACGTTGGTGAATGCGCCGTAGAGGCTGCCAACGGAGCCCGCTTCACCATCACGGCTCTCGTCCTGCAAACAAGTGGACTTTCGAACCCGCCACACAACGTCACCGTCGTGATCGACTGCGGGGAAGTCGCGAATGCTCGCTGTTCGTGCAAATCAGGATGAGGCAATGTCTACGCGTAGAACTTAACATGCGTGAAGCAGGTTGAGGCAATGCCTACGTGTAACTTACATAGAAGTTATGTTCACTGTTGGTCTGCAGTTGCTGTCGGGCTCATATGACATTTTGCATTGTGTTAATGTTTCTAAATACGGAACCTACTTACAACTCCGAACTAGTTTAAATAATAATGTCGCCACCATTCTTAGAATAATCATGAAACATTTAAGTGTGGCGCCACAAATATCTATTTTTTCCGTTAATTAAAAAAGACCATAAATATTTTAAAGCTTTGAAATTTGTACTGCGATTACAGCATATGACTGCAGGTTGGAGAGGTGGAGTATAACTTCACAATTTCACAACGCCAATAAAATTGCAATGTAATGTAGTTAGCATAATCGATGCGCGCCTTTTAACGTTTAACATTGCACAGCACTCGCCGCGGAGAAAAAACAGCCTCACGTAGTTTTAAAAAACATAGCGCTGTGCTTTCAAAATGACTTAAAAACGGAGACGCGCAGTCGATTTAACAGCGTTGGTAGCCAACACACATCAGATAAGAAACGATTGAACTGGTTCATTGTCGAGCTTTGTCACGCACGATGGTTTCTACACAGTGCCAGGCCTCAAAACGAAAGCGCGCGAATCCCCAAATTGACGTCATACAAACACCGTTCGCAGCGCCGCCATCGGTCGCACACCGAGTCAATAACTGTGCGTGCACGCACAGCTACAGCACTCCTCGGCGTCCATGATTCTTTGTTATTATTTTTTTGCACCGTAACTCTGCATTTCAAAGCGATTCGACTCGATACCGAACACTCTGGTAATGTGCAGTTCACTTTTAACAATTCACATTGCAATAGAACGTTCGCATGCAGGCATTTCCATTGACAAGTTTTGCAGAACCTATGGCCATTTGAGAAATTTGTTATAATCGACTGTATTTAGATGCGCGATATTTACATGAATTGATGCCAAAAATCTTGGGATAACTGAAAACAAGGTAACATAAGGTTTTTGTGAATTTTTCTGCAACAAATTGAGGTTACAGCCTAAACAATTATGTGTTGCACTGTCTTACGTGCTTGTAAAATTAGTGCAGGGTTTGTGGTCTCTTCCGTGCACAGAAATGAAAAAAAAAGTGAGACGCATACCCAAATTAGGTTACCGTGTCACAGAGGGCCCAAAATTAAATAGCCGAGGTGGCATAAAATCACTAGTGATCAGCCTCTCCAATGCGAGCCAGTCAGAACCGAACAGAACGTGGAACAGGGCATTGTAATAGTTTACGCACTCGGAGAACGGAATGCTCGAATGAACTTGCCTTCGAATCGTGCAGTATGAGCAGAGGCGAGAGAAGCACGGGCGCCAGGAGTGCCAGGATTCGCCGCCAGTAGCAGCGCAGGAACCAGAGAACGCGCTTGGTAGCCGTCAGGTGGTCGCCACGTTTTCCCGCCATGACGTTTGACGGCGTCTCACTGCCGGACGATGACAATCTACGATGAACGGTTTCGCTATCTTCGTCGGACGCACCGTCTCGAGCGCGGACGATCTGCGCCGGCGTCGTCACGGAAAGCCTCAGGCACTCGCCCCCGAGACCTCTCGTCTGCTCGGCGTCATCACGCTGATTCGCTCGGCTGTACCACGGCCGTCCGATACGCAGGCGACGCTGCACGTAGGAGAACATGGTAAACTGTTGCTTGGTCGGTAGCGAAACGTTTCCGACTGTGCCTTCTAACGCGAGCTGTTTTTTTACGAGTCGGCAAGACGCACTTCGTACGACGCTGCTTCAAACCCCGCGAAAACGACGCCAAACTGTGGAGCACTTCTCTGCGACCTCAAGCATTGGAACGTCAAAAATAACGACAAATGACGTCTTTTTTCGGCGCACGTCTCACGCGAGGCCTAACCCGATCCTTCATCGTCCAGTCTCAAAAGTGACAAGCGCGTGCCACTGGAACGTTGCACAACCGACAGTTCCACATTCTTAAATCACTGTACAAGCGACACAACGACTTCGGATAAAACGTTAGTCGTATAGCGGCCAGCTTCCACGACAGCCGTAGTGGGTGTGCGTAAGATCGCGCGTAAATGTTAGGAAACGGGCCGTCTTTCCAGGGCAAGCGGCTTTCGATGGCAAGGCGAGCCACTGCTGCAGACGGGTCGCGAGTGCAGCATTCCGGTCACGTGTTCCCCGCGTTCGACGCTGGCATGTACAGGTATAGAAACGAGCGAGGCAGTTGCCCCCGGCCGCACGCCTGCGACTTCCTTGACAGATTACTGCCGTCCGGTACTTGTAATTGTGGCGGCAACGCCCGTTGCCTTCTCGCTACTTTTCTTTCGCGTAAATAATTATCTGCAATCACGTGGTTTTCTACATATGCACGGTTAGCCAAGGAAAAGGCAGCGGGAGGGAGTAAGTTACGCATCACGAAGCAAAAAAAAAAAAAAACAACAAAAAAGGCTGGGGGGGAGAGTGCAGAGTAGACAAGAAGAGCACATGACACAACTCAGTTCGGCTCCTTGGCGAAACCGATTGATTGATATGCGGGGTTTAACGTCCCAAAACCACCATATGATTATGAAAGACGCCGTAGTGGAGGGCTCCGGAAATTTCGACCACCTGGGGTTCTTTTAATGTGCACCCAAATCTGAGCGCAAGGGCCTACAACATTTCCGCCTCCATCGGAAATACAGCCGCGGCTGCCGGGATTTGATCCCGCGACCTGCGTGTCAGCAGCCGAGTACCTTAGCCACTAGACCACCACGGCGGGGCTTGGCGAAATTGAAGAACAATTGTGCTTGTGTTCTCTTTCTGCCTAACTCACCGAACGATCTTAGCAATAAATGCTTCAAAATTTAATGCACTGACGTTACAACGCAGTCTTGGGTGTAAGAAAGAGCGACTATAGCGGCAGCTCTTTATTTAGAGGGAAAGAAAACAGTATTCAGAAGCGTTAGACTGAAAGTTTTATGCTTATCGACAATTTTTGTTTATTTTTTGTTTACAATAAAACAAAGCGATTGTTCCAGTTATTTTGCCGCGTAATGCTTGCCATCGCTTGAAATCAGATGAACCAAAGAAAAGCGGAAGCAGAAGTTGTAACAGATAAATAGGATTCCCGTCAAAACGATGACATGATAACTTTCCTTCACGCGCATCTATGACAAGACAGAAATCATGAACCTATATTTCCTTCCATGAGTCAGCCGCACGTCGAACTACCTTCTCGATGACATAGTCGCTGAACGCGATAAATATAAATTCCAAGATCACTTCCACACACATTTCCCGAATCAGCTGTTCGTTTTAGTTATTTTTAATCTAGTATTTATGCATATAATTATGAGTACTTTCTTCTTTAAATTAATTTGCAAGTTTCGTTAAACTTGAACACTAACACGCATTTCATTTTTGTATAACCCTGGACAATGTTTTGGTTTCGACTTGAATACTCAAAGCCTTTTTAGAAATTTGAATTATTTCGCAGCATATTGTTTTATAAACACTACATCGCATGTTTCATCTCCTGTATCTAATTTCCATAGCATCTTCTTTACCACTGTAACTGGTAGACTTTGTATAATTATGGGCAGGTTTTTTGTGCTAAGATTGTTTGTATGAATTTAATTAGTCTAAACGTCATCAACATAATGTTTTGATGCTTCCCTGACGCAGTACATTAGAAGGCCTCTAAAGTACTCTGGATCAGCAATATAAACAAGAGTAAATTCAGTTTATAACTAAGAAAAAACGAAACCAAATACACATGAAATGCTGGAACGGAAATTACACAGGGGGTATTACTTAGTTCGCCAGAGTTTCCGAGTCATTTAGCGATCTGTGACAGTTTTGCACAGCACTCATCTTTCACTGTTTTCACCTCTCTTTTCTTGTACTCTCCCCGTACACCAGCGCAGAGCAGCTGACCAGTGCAGCCTATATAATCAATCCGACCTCCTTTCATTCCTGCAATTAAATACTTATCTCTCTTCCTCTAAACGGTCGCACACACGACTGCAAACTTTTTCTTTTGGCGTAATTTTTGTTTTGTGCTTTATAACCTAATTAAAATTTACTTTGTAGGACCACAATGATGAACCAATAATCGCGTCGGAAATGTTCCTATGTTGTTTCCCTTCTTTGTAATCGATGTAATTGTCTCTGTATTTCCGAGATCCTTTCTTTCCCCATTTTTTCAGGCTATTTCACATCCCGGCATTCGTCATTGCAGAAGCGTTGCAAAAGAGATATACCGGCTGCTCGCCGATAGCCGTCATCGAATTGCACAGTTCTTTCACTGCAACACAAATCTGTGTGAAACAGTACACGTGGGGAATTCCCTCTGATATGATTTTGCTGATACGAAGGCTCTTGAGAGTGCTGCGAAAAATTTTTCTAGGCTTGAAGAGATGCCACGGAAATACCGAGTAGTATTCGAGCACCCAAATAAGAAATAACAAAATTGATTTCAAAACAAAATGAGCTATGGCTATTTATGTATTATTACTTGTATACGATATACGGCATATATGCACTAAACAATGATCTGTTCTTCTTACGGTGTGTTACATTTTGACTGCAAGAAGTATAACGACTGGCCACCGGTAATGGTTAAGTTGTCGCATATGAATTGTTTTTGGAATATATATTTCGTATGTGCGCGATTTACACCCGATATGTTTCTGTTCTGATCGAAATACATTGCCTTCGAAGTGTACAGATGCGTGGTGTCGGATGCGTATTCAGTTGAGCTAACCCTGGAGTACAAGCGTTGTTGGAGGTCTATAAACACTTCAATTCTTCAGCCTCGTAGATCACGGAACATCCGAATTTTTTAGCTCAAGCTTACTTCAATAGGTGATGTCCTGACACGTCGACGCAATATTTCTGAACAGGCGACGTGCATTTTTAGTTTTTCGAGAATGCCAGCATCTTTCGCTATGATCCTAGTCAAAGCACACGCCAGGGAAATTATACAAGAGATTAACTCGTCAAGCCACTAGCAGCTAGGAAGGGCGTAACTATTGAACGAGGGGGGGGGGGACTAAAAGAGTAGGTAATGATTTAGAGTACAGAGTACTCTACTATGGGAGAGCTTAGAGCCGTCCCACGGGCCTCAATGTCCGAAGCCGCACTACGAAATCCGCAGCGTGTTGTCGACTTGGAAGTAAACTCTGATCGTGAATGCCTATATGCTTTGTTACAGATCTTTAGGCAGACACATGTATTCGTCACTGGGTTTCGGTCAAAAACTTGAAGTCTCTAGTTAATTTCATCGGGGATTCAAACATCACTGCTAAGCCGAATGTGTTGCTTTAGGTAGTAGTGATGAACCTTTAACGTAAAATATGCTTACTGTTTGCATTAGCCCAGAAATAAAATTTACTTACGGTTAGACAGGACACCAATTATAGCGGAACGGTCTTTCACAGGCGAAGTGCAGGTGCGCCGGAATCCGGTTGGCGGAGCCAACATTTTCGCTCATACGTTGTAACCAACTACAGATTACAGTGCAGAACTGAAACGCTTCATAACACTATCGCCACTGCCGCTTTGTATGGTGCGCGTGTCTCGACGGGAAATTCGCGGTCACACGGAGGTTATCAATGAATCCGTTACGCGCCCTCGCGATAACTGTAATCTACCTCCGCAGCAGGCGAGTGGCGACCGTAACGAGCGTGAACCGGGTTACACTGGTCTGAGCGTGCGTGGCGATCACATGTCACACGTCGTACACGGAGGCCACGTGCCTTTTATACTGCTGAGAGAACGGTATCTGTGGGAAGCAGAATAACGGACGCCGTAAACAGCCGGGGGTTACAGTCGTCTGACGTGTGCTTGAAGTGAGCAAGTTAGTCCCCCCTCCTTCGCGCCCACTAGCGAAAAGCATCCGGAAACAGATTTTTTGGGAAGTGCAGCAGTCACCCGCCGGATTATCTCGCTGGATTTCGTGCTGACCGGTTGGTTGTGCCCCCGCGATCTCCGACGACAGCGCAGCGCTGGTCGATTGGTTCGGCCTACGCCATCTCCTGACGCCGACAAGAGCTCTCGCCGAGTGGTGCCCCGTCCTCGCACTCTTGCGACCGTGTCCATGTTTCCGATCTCCTTGTTTCTGTGTGTGGGTCTCTCTGTCCCTGCCCTTATCTCTATCTCTATCCCTTTTATACCTCCCTATCCCTTTTAATCCCTCCTTACCCCCCTCCCTTTTGAGTCACTGTGGAGGTGTCGCACTACGATGCAGAAAGTTACGGGGCTCTCACTTTTATCCCCTTTTCTCTCTTTTAAGAATCACTCCCCCTCCCCACCGGCGAGGCTTAACTTAAACGGGAGGTTGACGAAAATGTCTACGAATTTATCTAGGAGAAAGGCGAAGACATTTTTTTTTTTGTAACTAGGTGACGAAGCTGGTTTATCGAAAAACGAAAGAATGACTGCGCGCTTTCGTTCCAACTGTAACAATGGTTGTTGGAATGTTAAGTCCAGAAGCCTTCATAAGATTATGGGGACACGCTATATAGTGGAGACCTCTAAGAATTTCCACCTCCAATAGTCCCTTAACGTGCACCTAAATAAAAGCACACGGGCTTCTAGCATGCCGCCTACAATGAGGCGCTGCCGCGGCGCACTGCAGGGATTCGATCTCGAGACCTTCGGGTCGTCAGTCGAGCAATATAACCACTGGACCACGGAGGCGAGTAAAATATCCCTTCCAGCCCAACCATATAAAAGCACTGAAAGTTTGCGAGTTTTGTCGTGCACGGATGACTATCACTGCGTGTAGACGACGACATAAAACGCGAAAGACAATAATTTTATCTCCCAAAGCAGCTTCAGAAGTCGCCGTGTATGTTGAGCAATGAAAACGGGGTTGCTGTGGTGAGACAACTATATGGCACAATAAAATTGTATATTGCCGAGCTCGAAAGGACGTTTTCGGTTTATGGACACTAGGGGAAACGTGCAATTCACACTTTTCTTTTTCTTCAGTGTCGTGTTGCATTGCGTCCCGCCGCGGTAGTCTAGTGGCTAAGGTACTCGCTGGTCGTGGGATCGAATCCCAGCTGCGGTGGCTCCATTTCCGATGGAGGCGGAAATGTTGTAGGCCCGTGTGCTCAGATTTGGGTGCACGTTTAAGAACACCAGGTGGTCCAAATCTCCGGAGCCCTCCACCTACGGCATCTCTCATAGTCATATGGTGGTTTTGGGACGTTAAACCCCACATATCAATCAATCAATCGTATTGCACTGCGCCACCGTTTTACTAAGTGTGTTTTACGAACAAAAACCCGTGGATGAACTGTACTAAAACACACCCGTATAGCAGTGGCACAGTCATCACCGTACTTGGATACTGACCTGAAAGACACGAGTTCGATTCCGGTTGAGCGGCATCTCAAATAGCGAGTGACGTGCTGTCACACATGTCCCGTTTATTAGGGAGGCGATCGCCGGGCTAATTCCAAGAGCCGAAGTATCGGCCCCCCGAACCGCACCACGAAAGCGTGGACAATTTAGAAGTGGTCCTTATTGGTGCGCCAGCGGACGCCGGCTGTGGCCCAAGGAACAAGACAGAGCCGAGAGTTGATAAACAAACAAATTATATTCTCAATAATGGCAGATCGAAAATAATACACAAAAATGCACACTCCACACTAGTTACATACAATATGTCACCAATCAAACCAATCAATCAACGTACTACACAATACAATCAGCCACACTTGAAACAACGGACACAGACAACAATACGCACTACAATGCAGTCGCATGCATTGAACAACCAAGACACTTAAGGACTAAAGAGATAGAAAACCTATTCAGTCCAAAGTCCTTGGAACAAAAGTCTGAATGATACTCTTCCGAGAATCACTCACTCAAAGTCCAGCGTTGTTGTCGTTCCGTAGTTCTCGAAGTTTCTCTTCCAGGAAACCTCGCGTCCTCAAATGGCCACTCTCCAAGCTTCAAACTTCTTCGCCGGAAATCCGTCGGCTTCACACACGCAGCTGTTGCCCGCGTCTTCGCTCGATAGCGGTAAACCCACGCTCTTGCCTGTAGCTCGAGCCGTCCCTACGGACCAAAAACTTCGCCGACTACACGGCGGACTCTCTACGCACTCTGGCGCTCACTTCCGTCTCCTCCTGTTCTGTCACTACGGGCAGAACCTTCGCCGACTACACGGCGGAATTCCTACGCGCTCCGGCGCTAACTTTCCGTCTTCTCCCGATTCCCCGTCTCGGCTGCTCGGTTAAATACCTTGCGCGCGACTTTCCAGATGTTTCTCGTCATTTCGTCGGCGCGATACGCAGCGAAGGCTGAGAAGAGGCGCGAGACGGTTCGACTGCCCTCTCCGGAGGATGATTCACTCGGTCTGACCCCGCCTCCTTCGTTCTAGAAAAATCGCGGTCTTGCTGGGCCGCCGATGTGGGGTGAGGAGGATCATCTGCGAAGCCGTGCTTCTGCGGGGAGAGCGCGCGCCCGGGAGCCCTGGATGTTTGCTTTCTTTTTTTTTCTTTTTACCTCGCGGCGTTTCTGCCGCCCGTTGTCGCAAGGATTTGGCGGCGCGCTCTTTTTTAGCGCTCGTTCTGTGACACTGCCCCCCACTTTAAGAATATTATCTCATAATATTCAAAACCACACAAACGAGCGCGAACAGTCACCACACATTCTCACAGAGTGTAACACAATCCGTCGCTCGTGACACGTCACATTCACAATATATCACTCAATACGATGGGACATTGTAATTCAATTACACAACACGGGAAAACACAACCACAAGCACATGAACACAACACTACACCACACATTCCCAATAATACAAATGTACAAAGTTCTCTCATTACAACAATGGTCCAATACTATACATCACATCACAGCACAACACTTTGACACTTGTGACACAGGATAACACAACGTTAACACAACATATGGCACTCAACACTGCCAAACACATTCTGCTTTGACCTCAGCACTTATCCTGAGTACTTCGAGCAGCGCTTGCGCCCCTTTTTGCGGTGCTCGCTCGATCTCTTCTTGTGCTTCCACGTTCTTTTTCGGCGAGCCCTTTCCAACGACGATATCTGAGGCGTCGTCTCAGCCATCGTTGTCTCTTCCGACACCGTTAACGCGTCATTACATTCGACGGGTCCTGTCTGTTTATTTACCCGCTTGATCATGCCTCTACATTTTGCCCGGCTGGCCAACTCCGTCTCCTTTATACTGTCTGTCGGTTGAGGTCGTGCCGACGTACGTCCAGTTGCTCGGCCTGTGAACTTATTCGACACGATCGTCTTCTCCTTCGCTGTCTCTTGCGCCGCAGCTTCACCTTGGGCTCTAGTGAGACCCGTCACGGGATGCTCCTCTACTGTATCTCGCGGCCGCTGTGTTGGCGAGGGCTCTAACTTCGGGTATTCTCCCAAACATTCTGGATCACTTGGCCCTCGCGCCCCGTCGATGTTTCCGATGACAAGGTCATACAGGGGGGTCGTCACGCATAACGCAGTAACCTTCCCGCTGAAGTACGGGGTTTCAACCTCAATTTCTGCTTCGGGAAGCATCCGGACCGTACGGTCAATTAGGCAAACCGGTTTCGTTCTGCCTGTCAACTCTCTTTCCCGTACCAAATTTCTCCTCACGATAACCGTGGAGCTACCGGTGTCTCTTAGAACCGTGATCTTCTTGCCTGCAATCTTTCCAGGAAGCGTTGGCATTCCCTTCGTAACACCGGTTGGCTGTTTTGACATTACAGCCCCCACAATAGGAATTTTCTCCCCATTCTTCAACTCTACGAATCCATCAGTGACGGCATTATTATCAGATTTCGGTGCTGCTTGCACACAGGATACCTGGTGAGTTTGGCTCACTCCGTTCCGACATGCATCTGCTTTATGCCCAGTCTGACCACACTTGAAACATTTTACAACCGTAGGGCTCGTAAATATCGTTCGACAGTTTTTCGCGCGATGACCCACTCGGTTGCACAGAAAACATCGCGGAATGCTTTCTGGTGCACGCTTCTTTTCTTCGGGAGCCAATTTCTTCGAATCATCGGGACACTCCTTCTTGACCTTGGCCAAATTAGTTCCTCCTTGCGCTTCTAAGAATTGATCAGCCAATTCAAGCATTCCTTCAAATGACTCCGCCTTCCTCTCTTTCAAATACAGCGACAGGCTTGGGTGGCAACTAGTAAGAAATTGTTCTCTAATTAGGAGCTCTCTAAGCTCCTCGTACTCCTGTGCGGTCCCTGAAAGTTCAATCCATCGGTCGAAATAATGGCAAAGTCGGGCGGCATACTGCGTAGCCGTTTCACCATCAGCTGGCTTTCCTGTCCGAAATCTGTCCCGTAATCCTTCCACAGTGAATCTAAATCGCTTCAACAAAGCAGCTTTCACCTTTGCATAGTTGGCTGCATCGGTCGGCGTCAGCCTACCGTTCACACTGAGCGCTTCACCACTCAAGCAAGTACTCAAAGCAGTTGCCCATTGATGTTCCGGCCAATTCTGGCTCTTCGCAATCGTCTCGAATCTGTGGAGGTACGCGTCTAGGTCGTCCTTCCTTTCATCAAACGCTACGAGCAACTTGCTTGGGTTCAAGCGGAAGCCGTGATCTTCCCGTTCGCTGCTTTCAACTCTAGCTTGGACGGGAGTTTCACTTCGCTGTTGCAAACGGAGCCGCTCGAGTTCCATCTCGTGCTGCCGCTGCCGCTCCCTTTCCTCTCTTTCTTCTTTCAGCTGGCGCTCTTTTGCCTCTCTTTCTTCTCTCGCCCTTTCGGCTGCCAACTTTTCTCGCTCCAGCTCCAACTTCAATTGCTGCTCTCGTTCTTCCTTCAGCTGTCGCTCTTTTGCCTCTCTTTCTTCTTTCAGCTGTCGCTCCTTTGCTTCTCTTTCTTCTCTCGCCCTTTCAGCGGCCAGCCTTTCTCTCTCCACCGCCTCTTTCTCCTTCTGGCTTACCCACTTCCGTAGTTCGGCGCCAGAAAGACCCATCTTCTCACCAAGAGCAACTAACTTTTCGAGATCCATTGTGTCTCGCAACTCGCAAATAAAACCTTGCCGCGTGCAAAAAGTATCTGCCTAAATCAGTCTATCGGAACACTCTCCTGCACTCGTTAACGAGAACACTGAACAACACACAAAATCGTTCCGATAGCACTATCAACAACTCAGTCAGTCAGTCAAGAACTTTAATATATGGTCCTGAGGAGTTTAAGCCACCAGGGTGCCCACGTGGGACATCCTAGCAGCCGCTACCGTAGGCGACGCCCGAGTCGGGGCGGGAACGTGGTGGCGTTCCGCCAGTTCTTGGGCCCTCTGGACTGCCTTAAGTTGGTTTCGGAGATTGGGGCTCCTGAGTGCCTCCTCCCAGTCGGACTCACTGGTGAGAGGTCCCTGAGGTAACGCGGGACATTGCCAGAGCATGTGCGCGAGTGAACAGTACACTTCTGTGCAATCTGGGCACTGTGAATTTATGTCTGAGTTATAATGGCTGAGTCGGCCCCGTGATGGGTACGATCTCGTTTGTAACATTCTAAAGGCTACTTCTTGCGCGCGTTCTAGTTTTGAATGGGGTAAAGGGTATCGGCTTCTGTTGTGTCGGTAGTGGGAGGTAATTTCATGGAAGGTGAGTAGTGGGTCATTAAACTCGAGGCTCTTTCTCACTGCTTTGGACACACTGTGCACCAAAAGGTCCTGTCGCGGACGCCAGATTAATTGTCACACATGTCCCGTTTATTAGGGAGGCGATCGCCGGGCTAATTCCAAGAGCCGAAGTATCGGCCCCCCGAACCGCACCACGAAAGCGTGGACAATTTAGAAGTGGTCCTTATTGGTGCGCCAGCGGACGCCGGCTGTGGCCCAAAGAACAAGACAGAGCCGAGAGTTGATAAACAAACAAATTATATTCTCAATAATGGCAGATCGAAAATAATACACAAAAATGCACACTCCACACTAGTTACATACAATATGTCACCAATCAAACCAATCAATCAACGTACTACACAATACAATCAGCCACACTTGAAACAACGGACACAGACAACGATACGCACTACAATGCAGTCGCATGCATTGAACAACCAAGACACTTAAGGACTAAAGAGATAGAAAACCTATTCAGTCCAAAGTCCTTGGAACAAAAGTCTGAATGATACTCTTCCGAGAATCACTCACTCAAAGTCCAGCGTTGTTGTCGTTCCGTAGTTCTCGAAGTTTCTCTTCCAGGAAACCTCGCGTCCTCAAATGGCCACTCTCCAAGCTTCAAACTTCTTCGCCGGAAATCCGTCGGCTTCACACACGCAGCTGTTGCCCGCGTCTTCGCTCGATAGCGGTAAATCCACGCTCTTGCCTGTAGCTCGAGCCGTCCCTACGGACCAAAAACTTCGCCGACTACACGGCGGACTCTCTACGCACTCTGGCGCTCACTTCCGTCTCCTCCTGTTCTGTCACTACGGGCAGAACCTTCGCCGACTACACGGCGGAATTCCTACGCGCTCCGGCGCTAACTTTCCGTCTTCTCCTGATTCCCCGTCTCGGCTGCTCGGTTAAATACCTTGCGCGCGACTTTCCAGATGTTTCTCGTCATTTCGTCGGCGCGATACGCAGCGAAGGCTGAGAAGAGGCGCGAGACGGTTCGACTGCCCTCTCCGGAGGATGATTCACTCGGTCTGACCCCGCCTCCTTCGTTCTAGAAAAATCGCGGTCTTGCTGGGCCGCCGATGTGGGGTGAGGAGGATCGTCTGCGAAGCCGTGCTTCTGCGGGGAGAGCGCGCGCCCGGGAGCCCTGGATGTTTGCTTTCTTTTTTTTTCTTTTTACCTCGCGGCGTTTCTGCCGCCCGTTGTCGCAAGGATTTGGCGGCGCGCTCTTTTTTAGCGCTCGTTCTGTGACACGTGCCCATCATCACTGCCTATATATTCTTCGCCAGGAAAGGCTTTTCGCTTTCGTGATACGCAAAGCTATCAGTCCAGTGTTATTGCAGCCTTCCTCATTGTTATGCAGCAGGTATTTTAGTTGAATTTGAATTCGAGCTTGAACGTAGCCTGAATTCATACAAAGCACGGATGACAAAGGCACAGGAAAAAAAACACAAATCGGCTTGACTACGTCTTTGTCTCCACTATCGGCAACACAGGCTATACGTGCATAGACACAAAGAGATAGCAATATTTAATTATCTTCCCGTTTCAATCGCCTGAATTGTGACACGTGCATGCGACACTGCCACGCCATGTTACCGTCATAGAGTTTCATATAATATATATATGCTTCCGTACATGTTAGCCTGGTTTATCACGTTAGCTCGAAACTGCTGGTGTCGAGTGATGGCAACAATATTTACAAGGATCACAATTGTGTAGTTGCGAACACGCAATTCACACGTAAAGTTTCATTAAAGGGCCCTGGAACACTTTTTGAGCATAGTTAGAAAACGCTGCCGATCTGTAGTAGAGACTCCCGACAATACGTGAGTCCAAATATTATGGTGCAGCTCACGGCCTGGAATTCACAATAAATTTTCAAAGTCAACTAAAAATTGCTTTATCTTCTCTCAACAGATCACGGAATAAGCCCAAAAATCACTCGTAGTAAGCCCATCTGTCATCCATTGGCTTATTCGAACATGGCATGCTCGGTTGTTATAGAGATCGCCGCGAGAGGCGGTCACTTATCCACGCGTGCGCACGTGATCGCACTGAAAAAGCAGCGTATTCGAAGAAAAAAAAAGAAAAAAAAAGTGCTCAAAGGTCACGAGGCACGCATTACGTTTTTTGTTTGGCCCTCCCATCCCTCCTTGCTTAGCCTCCAACGCTTTCGTCGGGACGAGAGACGAGAGAATGCGATTGCAGCGTGTGACAAATCTTTGTAACTCCGCTCGTACTGAACGAATTCTTAAAAATTTTGTGGTGTTCAATTTGTGAGGCAATACGCCTTTCTAATGAATTTTTTCCATGGTTACTAAAAATAGTGTTTCAGGGCCCCCTTTAGGCGAGTGGTCTTCAGAAAGTCTAACAGCGCTAATGTGTCGTGCATCGAACAAACGTTGCTTTGCCGCATGCCGAGAGGGTGGTGCAGCTCCAAGCTCAAGCAGCGTGGCCAATTAAATCCCACCACGTCCCACTAAAAAGAATGATGAGTAGCATGCGAAGCAGCGCATGGGTTGACTTATAGTTCCGTTCACCACGGACACCTTGCCCGATGTTGGCGCGTTCTTGCAAGGGGAGCACACCACAGTTTCACAGTAGTTTCTCACTCAAGGGCCGCGCAGCTGTACCGCCAAGAAAATTGCACAAACAAATCTGTTTTTGCAGAACACAGGCAACGTAAATTGTATCGCTAGCCACTCGACGTAAGGCAGTTGCATCTCCTCGGGCAAGGAATACGCTAACGTGTTGTCTACATAAAGTCGATGGTATACACGGTACGTTTCCATTAAAGCGAAGAGGGGGGGGGGGGGAGTAAACCCGGAGCTGCCCTTCACTGTTCCACTCGACATTATCGTAAATGTACGTAAAGAAGGTGCAGCACATCTCACAAATGTCAAATTTCAAACAATTTTTGTTGTGCGGTACCAGTTATACAATCGTTAGTTATATAGAAACGTAACTACTGATTTTGAGATCAATAACACGAAAGGAGGTACAGGACAATGTATACTTCAGCTTACCGTCCTGCAGAAAACAATGAGCGCGCTCTTAAATTTAAGCACGACAATGGGAACCCTCGACCTTTTGTAACACAGGAGTATTATCGCCACGCTCGCAGACCGATAACCGATACTGGCGTACAATAACAGTACGACGCAGGACGCCTTCTTAAGTGGTTGTTTTGATTTATATGTGGGGTTTAACGTCCCAAAACCACCACATGATTATGAGAGACGCCGTAGTGGAGGGCTCCGGAAATTTCGACCACCTGGGGTTCTTTAACGTGCACCCAAATCTGAGCACACGGCCCTACAACATTTCCGCCTCCATAGGAAATGCAGCCGCCGCAGCCGGGATTTGAACCCGCGACCTGCGGGTCAGCAGCCCTGGACCACGGACCTTAGCCACTGGACCACGGCGGCGGGGCCTTAAGTGGTTGTACCCATTGAACTATGAAATCGGGGTCAGTATACTGTTACAAATCTCTTGATAAATGAAGTTGCACGCTTTCTGAGGTCAAGCGGATGTGATCGCTTTATAAACCGCTTTATATACAACGTGGAAAGTATGTTGTCATGTCAGCCCACGATAACTCACGGTCATTAAATATCATTAAGGCGAATGTCTTATGTGCCACGTGAGGTGAAGAATTCGGTGTCAATCGTAGGTGACTGGACACTGTGGCGTGAACACGAACGCTGTAAAAATCCGCGTTGTTGTGTCGTGTGATTTGCGCTATGAGAGCGAACTGTCGCATCACGTCATCGCATGATGTCGTCGCTTGATCGGAGCTTGGCTTATTCTGAAGATAGTGCGAAATGCGGTGAGATGCAGAGAGGGGAGGGGGTAGAACAAAAAGCATGTCAATAGAATTTATTAGGGCAAATGACTGAAAAAAATTGAGATGCCTCATGAAACGGAAAAAATCGCTTGCCTTATTGCTTCTTATGCTTGGCCACCAGATGCTACTAATCTAACAAGCAAATTAGCATCATATAAAAACGACAAAACAAAAGAAACACTCCATTTCGCGAAGAAGCCCGACAAAAGCTGGAAATTCTATGAATTTTCGGTGTCCTTGGAATATAATTATTATTTATTTATCAAATACGGCGGACACGTAGTCCAAGCCGGGAGGGCAAATAAAATGGTACAACAGTGAACATGCAAGTTTCGAAAACAAAAAGGATAAATGAAACAAGATCACTAATACAGAAATAAAGTCAATACGTTTGGCAAAACGCTATACAAACAAATAAATAATAATCAGAATTTTGGTGTCGATTTGATTACACATTTCCATTCAGTTATAGTACGAGGGAAAAAGAATTTTTAAATGTATTCCGGTTCTCGCGAAGTAGGGTGTTAGTGCATCTTGTGCGCGGTGAATTATGAACTTCGACTCTAGCGCTCCATGTTAGACTCCTCTAAAGGATAAGGACCGGCCTGCGCCCTATTATTGCATGGGCCAACATTTACTTAACATCCTGTCTATAGATAAAAATTGAAGAAAGCCCTGAAATATGAAGGGATGTTGAAGAAAATCACGTTAATGATTTAGTATTGTGAAATTATGCTTAAATATATGAACGAAAGCACGTTTTATTTTTTTTTAACATTGCCTCTAGTGTAGCTTTTATGTAGCTTTATCATTGTCTGCACCGGCAATTGAATGCACGTTTGCCGACGCATGGTTAACATTACTTGTTTATTCTCCCAATGTAAGTTTGACTTCCCAAGTCAACCACTCAAAGCGAACGACAAACGCACTTTAGTGAATGTGATGAGCATTTACGTCGGCACACATAAACTATTTTTTCTGATGAGCAAATAAGCAAACAAACCGCGGTTAGAAAATACCAAAGTGGACTCGACAAAAAAAAATTACACCAATTCCCGCTGAAGGGAACCATGTGCTCCGCTGAAGGGAACCATGTGCAGATGCGAAGCAGCGAGCGCTTACGCTTACGCTTACGCTTACGCTCGGCGTTCAAGTTGGCGCTTATGGCTGCGTTGCGCAGGAGAAACCTAGGGAGGCGCAAAGCACGCAGTGATGGACCGGCGTTTCCTACTGGAACATGCCAATTGCTGTTAATGGGCAATCAGATGCTGAAGACTGCGATAGCACGCAGAGTCCACAGTCCGCTTTTGGTTCATCGCTAAACGGCGCAAGAGTACACACGGGACACAGATGAAGAAACCACAGAGACACGGGCGCCGGACTTGCGAGTCCGGTGGCCGTGTCTTTGTTGTTTCTTCATCTGTGTCCCGTGTGTTTTCTTTCGTCGTTCATAACTACAAACCAACACCAACTCGCCCAACTGTCAGTGCTAATAAACCGCTTTTGGTTACCACGCACGCTGAGAATTTTTATTGTTGAATAACGCACAGGATAAATCTCCCTCCGGCACTAGCTTGGGTGTCAAAACCAGTGCCTATATACGTATACGGGTGGCCAGTGAGCGGTTGTGCAGCGCGACAAGTCGGTTTCGACAGTGAAAGCTGTATATGGTAAGGGAAAAAAATGAAAAATGGGCATATCCCACGCAGTGGGAATCGATGATATGCGAAGCACAAATGAGAAAGGTGGAGGTGGAGGTAAATTAGACCGTACATGACTTCCATGTCATGATTATGTTTGCACCACTCATATACCTTTGTCATCCATTGGCATCCCGTAACACCAAATTTGGAATACAGGAAAGATAGGGAGAGGCGACGGGCATGCGCGATAGCGGTGTAAACGCCTCGGAAAAGAATGCCTATCAGAGAGAGGGTGAGATAGCGTAGAGTAGCAGATGCTGCCTGCGTCAGCGTTGCAAGGCGAGAGAGGTGGGGGCGTAGGAAAGGAGAAAGAGGGGAGAGAAAGCGCAGTAGAGTGCGGACACCACTGGATCAAGCTTGCTCTTAAGATGCTTCGCATTTAAAAACATCACTGCATATCCGTGGAGTGAATAGTGATGAGTGTGGCGAAACGTCCGTTCGGACGCATGTACGGTGTTGTGCCACCGACAGGTTCCTCGTTCGGCAGCACGTCTCACGAGATCGAGCCCTGTTTCGACGAACTGTCTCCCCCCCCTCCCAGCGCCGCCTTCTGTGCAGGAGAACCGTGCAGTCCGGGGATAACGTCGTTTCCTCCGCCGGGCCACTTTGCAGTTCCGGGTATGGCTACATCTCCCCCTCCGAGCCCGAGAACTGGTCCGAGAGAATGGACCAAGGACGCTATTTAAGGCCGAGCCGGCCCCATGTTAGGAGATTTTGCCCCAGCCGACGTTGTCGTGCTGGCTGGCTCTGTAAAACGACAACCTGCGATAGTAAACGCTACTTTTGTTGCTGTTTTCCAAACGGATTGCCTCCCTGTTTCACCTTCGGGCTAAGGCTTCATCGAAGTCCGCTGGACGGCCCGCCGCTCTTCGCCACCGCTACCATCGCGACAGAGAAAAATTCCTAACAGTGGTTGGCAGCTGCGGGATACGCTACCCCTGTCCTCAACGTTTTGCTGCTCTGGGACCCGCTACCTCAATCTCAACGGCTGAAAAGTTGGATCGGATCCCTGCAAACCCGAGGACGACCACCGTGATATCGTTTTGCTGCCCTGGGACCCGCTACGCCGACTTCTACGGCTGGAAAGTTGGAGCGGATCTTGGCAGGCCCGAGGACACCCACGACACCACTCGACGGCAACGACCAGATGGCCGAAGTCACCCGCTCTAGTTGGGTGAGTGCCTGACGTTCGTCTTTTGTCGTCAGACCCTGTTAGCACAGAGTAGCCAAGTATGTTCCTTTAGATCTTTAGGTGGCTAGTGCTTGGCTGGTTCTCGACTTGCTTCACGTCGAAGAATATAGCTTCTGAGACAAAGCTATTTCAGAAAGGAACGTGCACGAATTGCGGTACACAATGGAGAAGCTCAGAGTGAGGGACCTTCTCGATGTTTGTGAGCAGCTGGGTGTTTCTGTTGCTAGGACGAGCCGCAAAGGAAATATTCTTGATGTCATGAGAGCGGAAGGAATAACTGAAGAGGAGGTAGAAGAGGCTATGGAGACAATTAAAGAAAAACAGCGGGAGGCTGAGGAGCGTCAAAAACGCGAGGAGGCTGAGGAGCGTCAAAAACGCGAGGAGGCTGAGGAGCGTCAAAAACGCGAACGCGAGGAGGCTGAGGAGCGTCGAAAACGCGAAGGCGAGGAGGCTGAGGAGCGAAAAAGGCGAGAAGAGCGTCAACATGCTCTTAGAATGAAAGAGCTGGAACTTGAGCAACTTCGCATAACATCGGCGCAGTCTAGTTCGCTATCCGTGGCAGACGAAATGCCAAGACAGAAAATCCAAGATTTGATTCTGCCGTTTAGGACGGGTGGAGACATCGCGCTTTTTTTAGTGAACTTTGAGCGCACGTGCGAGAAAATTGGGATAAATGAGGGTGTCTGGTCCCAGAAGCTTCTGTCAGTCATTCCGGGAGAGGCCGCGGAAGTAATCGCACGGTTGTCTAAAGAAGACTCTGACGACTACGCTAAGGTCAAAGCGGCCCTCCTTCGTAAGTACCGCTTGTCTGCCGAGGCATTTCGGCAGCGATTTCGGCAAGCAAAAAGGGGCAGTGAATCATGCACAGAGTTCGTGTACCAGCTTAAGTCTAATTTGAAAGAATGGCTTAGAAGTGCGGATGCTTACGGTAACCACGACAGGGTGATTGATTGTGTGGCCCTCGAGCAATTCTATCGTGTGTTGCCTGAAGATGCCAGACTCTGGCTTCAGGACAGAATGAAGGGAACAGACATTGACAAAGCTGCTGAGCTAGCTGATGAGTATTATACGCGAAGGAATTTTCAGTTGGATCGCGATGATACAAAAGAGAAGAGGGACTCCTCAAGGCGGCTTGCTGCTCAAAATGCAGCACAAAAGATGGCTCCGCCGCGTAACGAATTCAGTCAGGGAGCGACTAACAATGAGAGGGAAAGGAGAAAGCCAGGAGAGGCACCTGAGTCGACAGCAAGTGCGAGGGAACGCGTCGCCACCGCTCGAGCTTTTCAATCAAAACGACCAATTGTATGCTACAATTGTAAAAAGGAGGGTCATATCTCATCTAGCTGTAAGCAAAAGTTTGTTTTCGCTGGCATTCGCGAGTCGGACGAGAACTTGAAGTTACTCGAGCCTTACATGCGCGAAATTGTGGTCAACGGAAAGAAATGCCGGGCACTCCGTGATTCAGCTGCGACGATGGACGTAGCACACCCATCTTGCATCTCCCCTGGCGACTATACTGGCGAATGCGCCTGGATCAGACAGGTTGCAGAAGAGCAAAGTGCCTGTTTGCCAATTGCTGCGGTTGTTCTAGAGGGAAGTTTTGGAAAATTGCGCACTGAGGCGGCCGTGAGCCCTAATTTGCCCCAAGATTTTCCGTACCTTTTTTCCAACAAATCAGAGCAGCTCCTTAAAGAAAAGGGCCAGTCATTTTCATCTCCCCTCGCGTGCATGGCACTCACGCGATCGCGGTCCCGCGCTCTCGCGGGGAGACTTGAGGTCTCGGTTTCGAACGAGGAGGCGGACGAGCGTGAGGCAACTCCCCAGGGAGACTCGGGCCAAGAGGCGACTAGTGTATCACCGGACATCGAAGACAGTAGGGCTCCGGATACGGTAATGGCTGCCGAACGCGACGAGCCTGTGGAGGTGGATGAAAGCAGAGCGCTTCAGGAGAGCGTTCAGTCGTCCCTGCTTGGTCCAACATCCACTTGTTGGGAAGAGCTCAGTAAAGTAGACAGAAACACACTCGTCACTGCGCAGGCAAGTGATGATACCATTAAGAATCTGCAGCATAACGGGAAAGAAGGAGTAGCCCGAAAGAACATCTCATTCTACACGACGGCAGGGCTCATGTATCGAAAGTATCGGGACGCTGAGGGTAGAACGTTCGACCAGCTTCTAGTGCCAGAGAAGTACCGACGACAGTTTTTAGAACTGGCGCACGGAAATGCCTGGGCGGGCCACCTTGGCATCAAGAAAACAAAGGCGAGGCTCGCACAGGATTTCTATTGGCCTGGCTGCTGGAAAGATGTAGAAAACTTCGTACGATCGTGCGACACGTGTCGGAGAGTAGGCAAATCTACTGACAAACGGAAGTCCCCGATGACATTAGTGCCTGTTATCACAGAGCCGTTCCGGAGGCTCGTAATTGATATTGTTGGCCCCCTTCCAGAGTCCCGTTCCGGTTGTCGCTACATTTTAACTGTTTTGTGCGTGGGAACGAAATTTCCCGAAGCGGTTCCACTAAAAGAGCTCACCTCTCTCTGCATTGTGGACGCACTTTTGTCCATTTTTGCCCGCGTTGGCTTTCCAGCCGAGATTCAGAGTGACAATGGGAGCGTATTTACCAGTTGTCTCACAACAGCGTTTTTTGAACGCTGTGGAATAAAAATAATCCACAGCTCTATAGGACATCCACAGTCTAACCCCGTGGAGAGGATGCATGCTGTACTCAAGCGAGTTCTGAGAGCTCTTTGCTTTGAGCATAACAAAGATTGGGAGGCATGCATACCCGCGGCACTGTTCGCCATACGGTCCGCTCCCCACGAGACAACGGGATTCAGTCCCGCCGAGCTTGTCTATGGAAGAAACTTAAGATCTCCATTTCGGCTATTGAGAGACTCGTGGGAAGGATATGAAGAAGACCCACGCGTAGTCAGCTACGTTTTAGATCTGTTGGAAAGACTATCTAAAACCAGAGAGCTAGTTGAGGAAAACATGAAGGCGGCTCAGAGTTTAGCGAAGACTTACTACGATAAGTTGTCCCGGAAGCGCACGTTCAACATCGGCGACCAGGTAATGCTGCTACGACAGTGTAAAAAGAACAAAATGGACATGCAGTGGGAAGGGCCAGCTAAAGTAATGTCCAAGCTTTCAGACACAAACTACGAGGTAAAACTGGGCCGAAAGAAAGGTAAGGTTTACCACAGTAATTTAATGAAGCCTTACATCCAGCGCCATGCCGTGGTTAACATGACACTGAATGCGGCGAACGAAGTGGAGACCGACCTTTTAAGTTTTCCACGTGAGAGCGACGCGCCAGCTAACAGGCTCGTACAGCTTATTGCCGAAGAGCAAAGTCTCACGGAGAGTCAGCGTGATGATCTCACGAAAGTAGTTAGAGACTACGCAGACGTGTTTTGCGACAAACCAGGGAAAACCTCTTTGGTAGAGCATGATATTCAGTTATCAAGTGAAGAACCGATCTCAAGCAAGGCTTACCGCGTATCGCCGAGGCAAAGAGAGATCATGGAAGCCGAGATCCGCCGCATGTGTGACTTGGGGGTCATCATTCCAGGTGAAAGCGATTACACCTCCTTACTCATACTAGTCGAGGTTCCGGGAAAAGACCCTAGGCCATGCGTGGACTACCGCCGGCTAAATAAGATCACTTTAGATCAGACGTATCCGATACCTAATATCGAGGAGAGAGTAGAAACCGTGGCAAAATCCAGATATATCTTCCTCTTAGATCTGGTACGGGGATACTGGCAGGTCCCGTTGACGGAGCGAGCCTCTCGTTATGCCGCATTCATTTCCCCATTGGGAACATTTCGCCCTTTAATGCTTGCTTTCGGCTTAAAGAATGCTCCCTACTGCTTCTCAAACCTCATGGATCGGGTGTTGCGGGGTTTAGGAGATTTCGCCCTGCCGTATCTCGATGATGTGGCGATATTCTCTGATACGTGGGTCGAGCATGTGACTCACTTGAGGACCGTTCTGGCTCGACTACGTGATGCAGGCCTCACCGTGAGAGCGCAGAAATGCCACTTAGGGTGCGCAAGCGTAAGTTATCTCGGCCACATCGTGGGTCGTGGCCAGCGTAGCCCGTCCGAGCTGAAAGTTGCGGCCGTTTTAGAGTATCGTCGTCCCACCACAAAGTCGGAATTGAGGGCGTTTTTGGGACTGGCGGGGTATTATCAACACTACGTCAAAGGTTACTCAAACCTCGCTAGTCCGCTGACGGACTCTCTCCGCAAAACCGAGCCCACCGTCATTTCGTGGGACACAAGAAAAGAGAATGCTTTCAAGAGCCTCAAGAGCGCTCTCGCAAAACGACCCGTGCTAGCGGCACCGGACTTTTCTCAGAGTTTTATTATTCAGTGTGATGCCAGTGACCGCGGCCTAGGAGCAGTTTTGTGCCAAAAAGACGCCGAAGGGCACGAGCGGCCAGTTTTGTATCTCAGCAGAAAGCTCAGTGTCAGAGAGGAAGCTTACAGCACTTCAGAAAAAGAGTGCGCCTGCCTTGTTTGGGCAATTGGTAAGCTAGCATGTTATGTCTCAGGGTCGAGCTTCATAGTAGAAACTGATCACTGCCCCTTGACTTGGTTGCACAACATGTCGTCTAAAAGCGGTCGTTTACTTAGGTGGAGCTTGACGCTTCAGCACCATAACTTTAGTGTGCGCTATAAGAAAGGGAAGCTGCACACAAATGCAGATGGTCTCAGCAGAGCTTATTGAAGTGCAGCCCAGCTCCCTCATACAAGTTGAGGCACATGCTTCTGGTTTGACGTGTTTCGCAAAATTTTGGCGTCTATTATTTCATTTTGATTTAAACTGTATTAACAATGTCGCATTTCACTAACAGATGTAATTTTGTTTGAAGTGTACTCTGATATGTTACCAGGAAGCCCAGCCTCTACCATTCTGGTAAATTGTTAAAAAAAAAATGCACAGAATTGGTTTTGGGCTGCTTCAGCAGGTTCCGACCCGCTCGTATGGCATTGGGGATGGTTTCGCGTGGCCTTTCTTGGCATCGGGACTGCGCAGTGTAATCACAGCATTCGTGAGGGCCAGCGTTTTGAGGTCTCTAAGGGATACGTTTCTCGTGCTTTTTAAAACGTACAATAGTAGAGACTCAATAGATCTCTTTGCTGCCTTGGTCTGGCGCTATGAGAGACGTTCAGAGGGTGCTTGCTTCCACGAAAGTGGTTTGGCTTTGAGTTCAACTCCGTCGTCCCAGTGATTCCCTGCAGGGCTCTGAAGATCACCACGGAGTGGCTACAGCCTCAACGGTCAACCAGCATTCCTCCTTCCGAGCCGCGCTGACGGCTCAAAACTCCGGATGCATTGTCTGGCGGCGGGGGTGCTGTTGTGCCACCGACAGGTTCCTCGTTCGGCAGCACGTCTCACGAGATCGAGCCCTGTTTCGACGAACTGTCTCCCCCCCCTCCCAGCGCCGCCTTCTGTGCAGGAGAACCGTGCAGTCCGGGGATAACGTCGTTTCCTCCGCCGGGCCACTTTGCAGTTCCGGGTATGGCTACATCTCCCCCTCCGAGCCCGAGAACTGGTCCGAGAGAATGGACCAAGGACGCTATTTAAGGCCGAGCCGGCCCCATGTTAGGAGATTTTGCCCCAGCCGACGTTGTCGTGCTGGCTGGCTCTGTAAAACGACAACCTGCGATAGTAAACGCTACTTTTGTTGCTGTTTTCCAAACGGATTGCCTCCCTGTTTCACCTTCGGGCTAAGGCTTCATCGAAGTCCGCTGGACGGCCCGCCGCTCTTCGCCACCGCTACCATCGCGACAGAGAAAAATTCCTAACAACGGACGGAAGCACGGACGGACTGAAGGACGCATGGACGGTCGCACAGACGGATAGACGGAAACACGAACGGACGGATGGACGGAAGGACGAATGGAAGCACGGACGGACGAACGAACGCATGGACGTATGGGCAAAAGCACGGATGCACGAACCGAGGGACAGACGCATGAACAGACTCTTGGACGGACGGTCACACGGATAGACGGAAGCACGGACAGAGAGACAGACGGACGCACGGGTGGATGGACGAAATCACGGATGGACGGACAGGCGGACGGACGGAAGCATGGACAGACAGACAGACGGAGGAAGGGACAGAAGCACGGACGGATGGATGAACGCAAGCAAGGACGGATGAACACACAGACGGAGGGATGTTTCGCCACCGCTCATCATCATTAACTCCGTAGTTATGCTGTGAAAACCACTAACGCCGTTTACTTATATTATTCCCAAAGACAGGGTTCCTCGATGCGCGCGCCCCCTTCCGCCTTTCCGCTCCACCCGTTTCGTCGTGGCTGGTTGAGTGAGACGCGTGCGCGGCGCTTTCATGGACAAAATTCCTGGGTGTTGCGATACAACTCATGAAATGGCGACAGGATGTTCAGATTCCCGAAAGATCTGAAAAGGCGACTTTTGTGGCTTGTAAAGATCAAGCGCGAGAAGTGGAATCCCATGGACCGTTCGTGTTTGCGCAGCGTAATTTATGCCATTTCAGCATTTCGAGAGTTATAACTTAAAGCGCTGTCACACGGGCGCTTTCAATCGCGATAAAGCTTGATGTGATTGACTCTCTTACACCAGCTGCAGAACGGCGCCAATCACTGTTGAGAAATTTGATTCCGATCGGGCTTAATTGCGATCACCAGTGCACCGAGTGCAATACGCGTTCATTTGCATGCTGTGTACGTCCGTATTTAACTCCTTCAGTTTGGATCGCACAAAATGCGTTGTTCTCAATCGCTTCTTGTACACAGGCTGCAATTGCGCGAAGATGTGCGCCTACGTTGTGCACTTGTTGCTGCCGGTGGTTTCAACTATTTCTTTTGAGGGGCAAAGCCCTTTACGCCGTGGGTCGTATGTCACTTGTCATCGTAGTCATCGTAGTCAAAGTAGCCAGTTGCATTGCATTTCATGTCAACTAAAACGGTGTCACAGCATATCCACGCAGTGGCTGATGATGAGTAGGGCGAAGCGTCCATCAGTCTGTCCGTGCTCACGTCCACCCGTCCGTCCGTTCATCCGTCCCTGCGTTAGTTCGTGCATCCATGCATCCATTCATCCGTGCGTCGGTCCGTCTGTGCGTCTGTCCGTGCGCCCGTTCCCAACGCCTACGGTATGTAATGCGCTTTAAAGCTTGTATGCGTCAGCCAGTTCTTGCACATGCCGGCGAACTCTAGTTATGAAAATGATGGCTCACAGTACCTGGTTGACATGAATGCCCAAGGGAAAATAGAGTTTCGTGGAGATGCTGAAGATTGATGATGGGGAAAATCTTTTGTTGAAGCGTTGACTTCAATAGAATGCAACATTTTGCACCATATAGGTGGATTTATTGTGTAAGGAATCGTGAAGAAAATGGATTGCGGGCAGTGCAGGGCTGCACTGACGGGCTCGGTGAGCCATGAACACACATATTTAACTGCGCTGAAGCAGTATGTTCAAGATGGCGAGAACTTGCGTCATCCGAGCGGTCAGGTTATGAGTTCACTCATATCTTGTGAAGAGGACTTGAAAGGAATCGCATCCTGAGCAGACAACCTGTCCAGCCTGATGTCCCATCTCAAAGCTGTAACTGAATATTCAAACAAAAGTGCAGAGCGCAGGAATGTCAGCAACACTGGGGTTCTCTGGAAAAAATGTTGATATGAAGTTATGCACGAGTAAAGCTGCGCATTCACCTGCGCCAGCTCGAAACAACGAGAACCAGTGGAAGTGGAAGCAAGTCATGCGCTGTGGTTAACTTGCAGTGAGTTACAACGCTTGTTTTTGAAGTATAGTAATGTTATCGCCCAAATAAAGCTGTGGCATCTGAAATTGCTGTATAATAAAGCAATTTGCTTGCTCATTGTTGTAAAGCCGTGTGGTCGCTTCATTTTATAGATATCAATGAACGCTTTAAAATTGCTAATTTACAATATATTCCCGTAAAAAACACGCTAAACTTGGTTCGACTTCCAATGTCTGCTGCGAGCCATGATTTAATGCCATAAAAGCCACATGTAGATCACCAAATAGTATTATATGTTCTCAACAATGTTTTGCCAATCTGCGGTTTTCAGGTAAGGTATAAGAGATAAAAACAACGTACAATATACTGTGCGTTGCATGGTGTGGTCTGTAAATGAGGTAGCTATTGAATAATTCAAAAACAATATATGACATTATGGTACACCGTCACAGTTTTAGGGGCAAAGCTTCTAAAGTCGGAGGTTTGTCCATGCATGTCTGTGACCGGTTCGTAGCCACCAAGTTGTATGACTCACTCAGTATGTGGCGCTATAGTGTGAGTGACAGGCAGATGGATGGGCAGACAGACAGATGCACGGAAGCAAAAACAGACGGACGGACGTATGTTTTGCCTCACTCATCATGAATGATGATGCGTGGAATGAAGCGTTCGTCCGTCCGTGCTATGCTGTGCTCCGTGGATATGCTGGATGGACGGACGTAGGAATGTACGTACGGACGTATGGATGCATGAATGGAAGCACGGACAGAAGCACGGACGGATGCATCGATTAACGCTTCACACCACACATCATCATTCACTCCGTGAATATGCTGTGATTTTTTTCTTTTCTCTCGACAGCACGTATACCTTATTCTTTTTTTTTTCAGCCAGCTGGCAGATGGCAAACTGTTTTTTTTACACTTTTGTGGAATGCACACAACACACAGACACATTGAAAGGCCATGCGACTCAGGTGTGGTGGGTATTTCACATCTTTAACCTGTCTAAATAGTTAGCGACTAGTTCAAAAGACGCTAATGAAGGTGTTACCATGGCTTACGTCGTCGGTATTTTTCTGCTGCAAGCAACTCCAGCTGCTAATGTCTCTTTAAAAATGAAGACTAGAGACTCGATATCTAAGACCTTTACACTCCCTATGTAAAACTTTGTATTTTTTCATGTTGTTTGAGTACCACATGTTTTGACGCAACAAACTCTGTATGCAGCCGCGCAACACTCGTTGACTGGCCGTCGCGGCTATAGGCGGCTTGCGGAGGTGGCATCGTAATGGCGGGCTCCTAGCCGACGACGCGGTTGTCTCTACTCTTCAAAGCGGTAGAAGGGGGTGCGCGTATCGAGCAACCCTCAAAGACATATACACATGGCGCCGTCTATTGAGCAACTCAAACTAGAGGTGACTACTACGACTACAGAGTAGGGAACGACCCATGACTTAAGCAGCTTTGCCTCTAAAAAGCCCAAGTCTGCTTAAATAAGCGGAGCTGGCAGCTTTGCATTTACGCGATACTACATAATAGCTTCAATGTTCAATCGAAAAATCTATGCTTGTTATGCCAAAGGGCAGTCTTTCAAATAAAAAAAATCATTTCAACCTTACGAAAAGAATTGCGGTAAGAGTCACTGTCGGGGACACATTATTATAAGCGCAAATAGCCACTGGTGGCATTGACCAAGCAATAAAGATGAAAACACATGCAGTGTCAATGAAATCATCTGCACTTCATAATAAACCACTGAGAGAAAAGCAGAAATTAAGGAAAGACGTTTCCAGGAAGCACAGTCCTCCCTTGTCTAGATAAAAGCGTCTGGAATGATGTACGGTGGTCGAGGAAGGCCTTCTTTGTCTCTGTGAACCACTCTTTGCTCACCGTCGGTTCGGCTCGCCTTCATCGTTTTTTAGGGATAGCTCAAGGCTCTCCCATAGTTGGGTACGAAGTACTCGAAATTTTTAAACATTTTTTAAACGCACGGTTCGACATTAAGATACCGTGTTTAGTGCACATTTGTATTATAGAAAAGTACTTCTGTAAGATGTAGAAGTAGTTAGCACAGTCGAAGCCAAATAATGAGCTAGTGGTGAGAAGGAAGGTACAGGAATGCAGAGTTTCGCTTCAAAATATATTCGAGGCTCTAAACAAGGTAACCGATGTTAGCGATGACACACGCATGATAATCCTGCTAGTATCACCAAAGAGTGTGCAATGGAAGTCGGAGGTACTGTCACTAGACAAGACACTAGCAAACTATCTGAGGAGACAAACAATCTTATCAAAAGACGACAAACTATCAAAGCCTCAAATGCAACCGACAATACAGAGCTGGTGGAGCTTTCGAAGTTAATCAATAGGCGCAAAGTTGCCGACATCAGAAGGTATAACATGGAGAGAATCGAGCAGGCTCTAAAAAGCGGCAGAAGCTTAAAAGCTGCGAAGGCTAACCTGTGCATAAGCAAAAAAGAAAAAAAATCACAGCATATCCACGGAGTGAATGATAATGAGTGCGGCGAAGCATCCTTCAGTCCGTCCGTGCTTCCATGCGTCCACCCGTGCGTCCGTCCGTCCGATGCATCCATCCTTGCGTCCATACAACCATCCGTACGTCCGTCCGTTCTTCCGTCCATTCATGTGTCCGTCCGCCCGTCGGCCCACCCATGCGTCCATCTGTCCGTGCGTCAAACAGACAGACAGACGACGGATGGACGTGGCCAGCGGATGATTAACGGTTCGCCGATAAAACCCTCCGAAGCTTCGCCCCACTCATAATCATTCACTCCGCCGATATGTTGTGAGGTGGTTACTACATACATGCATACATACAGGGGACGACCGACCGCCCCTAAAATCGAATGTATGCATTAAGGGACAAGAAAGCTAATCTCATAACCAATATTGATAGGATAGTTGATATGGTGGAGGAATTCTACAGAGAAGCTGTACAGAAGCCAAAAAAACCAGGACAATACCATGAGAAACAATGATAGCCCAGACGAAGTCAGCATCTTACCAGTTACGAAAGGGAAGTAAGGAAAGCGCCTAGAAGTAATGCAAGGAGGCAAAACCGCTGGTGAGGATAAGGTAACAGTTGATCGACCCACTGATAGCGGGGAAATTGTGCTTAAAAAACTGGTCACCTTATATACGAAGTGTCATTGACGGGAAGGGTACCAGAATCGTGGAAGAACGCCAACATTATTTTAATCCATAAAAAAGGAGACGTCAAGGACTTGGAAAATTAGAGGCCGATCAGCTTATTGCCTGTTCTCTACAAAATATTTACAAAAATAATGGCTTATAAAATTAATGTGAATTAAGCCAATAGAATATAGGGAGAATGCAATTTAAACATGCGACAAATCTGTAAATCCACTGGTACTGGAAATGTTCTAAAAGTTTTTGTGGCAGTGAATTTGTGAGGCAATAAGCATTTTAAGTGAATACAATCTATAGCTACTTGTAAAGCGTTACAGGGCCCCTTTAAGATATCTCAGCGCTACACGTGAGACAGAAGGGTGAGCAACGCGTTGTGCGCTTTGAAGGCAGCTGCACTGGGTTCGCAGACAAGCGGGCTTTGAGATGATGTCCCGCCTTCTTCTGTAGTCGAACTCTATTTTCCCACTCCCTCCAGAACAGGGTATCCATTCGGTCTATAGATCGGCTAACCTCAACATCTCTCTATCTACCGCTCATTTACTTTTCGTCCTCCTTCTAAGGACTCTCCATCGTTTCTCGGTGCCCGTTAAAAGACGGACTATGCAGGCGTTGCGTTATGAGCCTATAGACTCTACGCGAAATTGCTGCCGTCTGTCGGCCGTCGTGTGCATATACCGCCATGATAGAGGCTCAGCGCGCCGCAGTACGCAAAGTCCGCGTGTGTTTACGGATACGTAAGACGTATCGACGTCAGGTGTGTATTGGCTGATGATCGCAATGCCGACGTATTGCTTCGTCCCTTGCGCTGCACACAGAAAGGAAATCGAAATGCTTAAGTATAAAGGTAAGCTGTAAGCTTTGCTTCTTGTTTTTTCAAGCTGTCGTTCCCAGAATGTGCTCCTGCCATTGCTCCGGAAAGAAATCCAATATCAAGATGGGAGCCGACAGACCTAAGCACGTATATAGGAATAATCAAAGTGAACAGTGGAAGTGCTCCAGATAGGCTGGCCGTCGTTTCGATAGGAGGACCCTCATATCGAAACGTCGGCCAGCCTATCTAAGGCACTTCCACTATTCACCCTGATTATCCCTGCTCCCGAAAGACGTAATTGCATTAGTCTTTCTAAGCAAATAAGACGCGCAATAGCATTTGTATTCGTGTTCTCACAAATTACTGCAAGCCGAATCAAGAGAGTTTTTTAATGTTTTCGCTATAGCAGCCGTTTACCAAGTGAAGGCGACTTGTATGCAGAAGCCACCTTCACGCAACGAGCTAATCGTAGCTAATTGAGTGGCCTCAAAAGCAATAGATAACGTAATGTCTATAGCACGATTGCGTTGTTTCACTGTATTTGTAGGCCACGCGATTTCCCCACTTTTTCTACTATTTTTGTTCCTCCGCCACTGAAATAGACCGCCGGCTGCACAGCGAACTATAGGAAGGCAAGACGGAATTCGCAGGGCTCACTTAGGAATGAACATGTCAAGGGCTTTTGAGGAACATCTGGGCTATGTTCACTGCAGCCTTCCTTTGTCGGCATCAAACTAAGTGTCTATAGTTGATCTGAATCAATTGGTTTGTCAAAATCAACCCCTTTAAGTGACTTTGAACAGATATCATGAAAATGGTCGCTGTGCAGGTTAGTGAGAAATCAGTTTTGTATAATTTTTCTCGCCATACTCATACTGTAAGTCTGCTAACATTAGCTCGAAAGGAAAAGAAGCCTTTAATAAAATAAAATAAAGCGAATAAGTTCCCTACATCATCGTGTACCATCAACTTAAGGCGTGTTGTCGAAAACCTCGCTAGATGAATGAATACACCAACGTTGTACGCTGAAACAATTGATTGATTGATATGAGGGGTCTAACGTCCCGAAACCACCATATGATTATGAGAGACGCCGTAGTGGAGGGCTCCGGAAATTTCGACCACCTGTGGTTCTTTAACGTGCGCCCAAATCTGAGCGCTACGCTGAAACAAGGGATTCTAATAATAATATACGTGATTATACGTCCCAAAACCACTTATATAATTATTAGGCGCGGTGTAACGGAGGGCTCCGAAAATTTTCACTGTCACGTGTTTTTCAACGTACATTAACTATATGTGCAGTACGCGGTCGTCAAGAATTCCGCTTTCGGAGAAATGCGACATCCGCGGCCGGGATCAGAGCCCCGAACCTCGGGTCGCCAGTCAAGTACCGCAACCGCTATATCACCGCAGCGTCGATGGAGGCGAAAACGCTGTAGGCCCGTCTGCTCAGATTTGGGCGCGCGTTGAAGAACCCGCAGACGGTCGAAATCTTCTGAGCCCACCACTATACGGCGTCTCTCATAATCATGCGGTGGCCCTGGGACGTTAAACCCCACAGATCAATCAATAAAATCACCGTGGGGGACGGACAGAAGGATTGTACACATCGGTGATACTAAAACAAAAAAAAAGCGTTCTTCTTGTCGGTAGCTGTACGTTTCGTGACGCACTGTGCATCAAAATGTGCCTAATTAGCTTAAGTGATATTGTTACGAGAAGGAGACCTCCACCACAACCAAATATGTTACGAGAAGAGACCGACTGGGAGGGGTAGTCACAGATGTATTTTCAGCTGGTTAAGCGAGCAGTGCCAGCCACAGAGATTAGCTCGCACCAGTCTATATGCTTTTCTTCTCCGTCTCCATGCACTGGCACGTAGCAGCATGTAGCTCTCACACTTAAATGAAATATGTTGATGACCGAATTTCGAGGGTACGGCGCTTGCAAGGTGATCTATTTGTCGCCAGAGTCGCTCTTGACGCGCTCTCTATCGATTCGTGATTTCAAGGAAAAACAAACACAAAAAGCATCAAAAAGAATGGTATAGTCTTCCCCGGGGGTGGCCTCTATAGACCAAGTCCATGTATGGGCCATAGTTATTTTATTAAGATTGCTACCCCCCCCCCCCGCGCAATTAGCAAGTAGACTGATAAACACTGATTGGAAACTTGTGGCTGGAAGAACTATACGCATGCGAAATCCATCGAACGGAAGTGAACAAGGCTCTGTTCTTTGAGGTTATCATGAACTAGACACTTGTGTACATTGTTATCCTCCGTATTCCATTCGCTGCCAAACAAAAGCAGATGTGGGCGAATGCATGAAACACTAGCTAAACATAGACATTGTTCCGCGTGCTCTGCATCGATAGCGCGCCAACCGAAGAAGTTCATAGATCATAGTTCATCGCTGACTGCTTCGGAATGGTATACGTCTCGGTTTTTCTGCGTCAGTGATAATAATAAGTATAATAAAAAAGTGCGTATGTATGTCTTATACTTTGTTGCTGTGCGCCTTTACGCTCCTATTGAAGAGCACTCAAAAATGTAAAAATGATTCAGACGTTAGCTATGTTCTGGTCTGAAAGGAGGTACGAGTTCGAAAAGAACGTGTATATAATAGACAAAATATATTCTGCCTAGCTTTTGCGCCAATGCCCGATTTAAAAACGGAGGCAAAACTAAACCTCATAGCCAGCTTGTTTATTTATTTATTTATTTATTTATTTATTTATTTAACAATACCACCAATCTCATCAGATAATATAGCGGAAGGGTATATTAAAACTAACATTTCCTTACGCAAACTTATATGATTAAAATCTCAAAGAAAGCCAAAATCACAGAATGGAATACCAAATCATACATTATACATTGCCATTGCAAGAACACAATCAAACAATTTCGGTAACATCAAAATAACGGTGCGTGGTGATATCACTTTTACTTCTGCGTGCATGCGTGCATAGTCTCCGCGATAAAACTGACAAATTAATCGTGCCGCTTGGCGTGAGTACTGCCCCTCGGCACGAGCAATTGTGGTGGGCGTACCCGATCTTCGCCGCGAGCGTCTGTCAATCAAACTGATTGACGCGTAGACTCGGATACAAAATCGTTGATTTTGAGAAGGGCCGAGTTCAACTCGTGACTGTGACGATGCTGGTGTGGCTGTCAAGCGTTTGATGATTGATTGATTCGTGGGGTTTAACGTCCCAAAACCACTATATGATTATGAGAGACGCCGTAGTGGAGGGCTCCGGAAGTTTCGACCACCTGGCGTTCTTTAACGTGCACCCATATCTGAGCACACGGGCCTACAACATTCCCACCTCCATCGGAAATGCAGCCGCCGCAGCCGGGATTTGAACCCGCGCCCTGCGGGTCAGCAGCCGAGTACCTTAGCCACTAGACCACCGCGGCGGGGCAAGCGTTTGATGCAGTAAACGCTAAGCGGCAGCTTCTTTGCATATATATGAATAATTTGGTGAGCTTACACTACTCATGCAAGGCTGGAGCCACAGAGGAGCTTGTGATGACCTAGCTTCTTGTAGCTTTTCAAGTTGGTCGTCTACTCATGTGCGTGCTCGGCTTCGAAGTGAAGACCGCATCAGCTATGTCTTAATTTGGATTGTACTAATTGACTGAGGCTTGAAGACCATTACACTGAGCTGTTTTGTCTTCATAGATAAGGCTTCAATAAAAAGGAAATTATCTCGGGCACAATTATCAATGTCATGATCAGTATGAAGCTACTAAACGTAATCATGATTAGCATAATAATTGTCGTCATATTAGTAAGGGCTAATTAGCACGATTTTGCTTAGCGCACTCGTGATTACCGTCCCGTTAATTAGCGTAGTTTAGTTAGCTCATCATCTAGCATGCTTTAGTTAGCCCTATTCTAGCGTTACATGGCTTCATCGGCAGGCGGTTTTCTTAGGATGTGCCGCAATTACCTCGACCCTACCACGGCATAGAGTAATTAGCTTGGTCATACCATGCCCTGGCCTAACTAGCCACGTCTACCGTCTAGCCAAATAGCTAATTAACTGGACGCAAATGCTCGCGTGCTAGCGGCCGATGACAACAAAGTCGACACGCACCAGCTGAGCAGCGCACTAGAATGTATGCACTAGAATCTTTACGCTTATGTCTAGGGCTACCCAAATATGTTGCCAACAATATCCTATAAGAAGAATTCCGCCTGCCTTCTCTTATCAAAAGATTTCATATTCTAACAGTACGTACATTTCTTAAAATCTATGCATCACCTCAACGGAGGGCACAGTATGTGTTCATTAACCAGCAGACCTCATTCTTCAACCACCAATGGCCTAAATTAAGGTGTCCTCAAGTAATATTTACTCAGAAACATTTGGAGCCCTTAAAAGTTAACCTTTGGGAAACACTTGTGCTCAACACTGTAGATGCAATCGGGATAGAATTTGACAATATTGTTACGGGGATTAAAGTATGCAACTTAGCCCGAGACAATATATATCCCAAATTGCAAAAAAATTACCATATCAGTATATAAATGGCATTTTGGAAGATCATTTGGCTAATCTAGAAACATCCATTGGGATAGCGACTGACGCTTTGGTTTATGAAGAGAAGGCTGGTGTAGGAATCGTATCATCCTCTCTAGATTGGGCTTTCTTAATTCAATTACCCGACTTTACACCAATTTACCAAGCTGAACTACTACTGGCAATAGTCCTTGCATTGCGTAAAGTGCCGCAAGATCTATCAGCGGTGATTGTTCTAACAGACTGTCTCTCGGTCTGTACTGCCTTAAGCTCACCAACTTTTTCGCGTAGCTTAGAAACTTTCTACTCGCTCATTCCTACACATGTGCGACTCGTCCGACTAGTTTCGGTACCAGGCCATAGAGGTTTAGCTCTGAATGAGCATGCAGATGCACTAGCCGTATCTTCCCTTGATTGTCCTGTTTTACCTATTTTGCCTACTTCGGAATATATCACAGCAGCACGCTTTGAAGAACGCACAACGGCCAATAACTTTGAAAAATCCCCTTTGTTTGTATCAGACTTCCCACAGCTAAAGTTCCCTTGGAAGAACAAGTGGTGTTCATCAAGAAAGGAAGAAATAGTGATTACCAGGCTGCGTTGTCGAGTCCCCTCATTGAACTTTTACCTTCACAGGTCGGGTCTGGCACAGTCGCCTTTGTGCCTTTATTGTAATGAGAGGGAATCTTTGGAGCACTCCTTTTTTTCATGCCGAAAATTCAAAATTCAAAGGGAAAATCTACTAGAAGAACCCCTACGAAAGTTGGGCTTAAACTTGACACTTCCGGTGATTCTTTCATTTGGCGCAGTCGCATTTGGATTCAGCCACAGGAGCGTTTTTACCGCTGTTACAAATTTCTTACGAGAGTCTAAAAGAATGGAATGCTAAAAATAAGTAACTTCAGTTGTTCTATGTATAATTTTTTGTATGTTTACATGTTTTCTTTTCAATTTTTTTTAGAAATTTAACACCTTTTTATTATTACCTATATTACCTAATTAATCCAACCCTCTCTTTCAAGAAGTGAAATAATTTAAAAAGCAACGCACCGTCCCATTCATGGCTTATCCCCTTAGGTGGGTTGCGCAAAGGTGTTGAGGAACCAACCAACCAACTAGATTGTACAGGCTGACCATGATGATTAACACGTGGCCTCGGGTTTAGCTACGATCGCGATATTGTAAGACGCTCGGCCAGTACTGACCTCAGATGCCACCGTGCTGATTAATCTAGACCAGACTTAGTGCAGGCATTAAAATCTTTAAAATAAGTTTAAACACCATGTGCCGCTAAAGATATCAGAAAAGCGTCTGACACTTTTTTTGCACGGGTGCACTTCTGCCCTCAGTGGAACGACAAACAAATGAAAGAAGATGCCTCTGGTTTGAAAACACCATCCAACTTAGTCGACCGTCCTTGACGCGATGACGGGTTTCATCGTAACCAATGAAACGCAGCGCACTGAGGTGTGGATTTGACTTTTCCGTACTGATGGCTCGTTCATAAGGGATTGTCGACAGAGCTCGGGAAAATTCCGAGTTTCGCGAAACTCCGCCGATCTTGCATAGCACACCTGGGCACACGTGTTACGTCAGCCGAAATGTGGCGTCTTCTCACCGTTGCCGGTGTACGTTTAGATACGTTGCAGTTACAGACCAAATTAGTTTGACAGCATGGCCAAGTATAATGTGCAGCGTGAAGAAAGGCGCCAGGTACTCGATCGACCTCAATCAAGGCTCGCGGCGCGTTCCCTGTTGCCAGTTCTGTTCTGTAAACAGTCCCCGTATCATCAAGAGGCGTTGCAAGGTTTGTGGCAGCTTTTAACGGCGTCCGACGGCTCCTTCGAGGCCATACTCGAAATCCAAGAGGTATATGTTTCCTCATTCGGGAACGGGGCCAATTTAATACGCATTTATACCATTGGCGAGTACGTTGCGATGGGCCTCTATTGAAGGTACATTGCGTAATAACACAAGAGTAATTGGTTTATATCACGTCGCATGCATTGTTTTCAATACACAGTTCTTGTTAAGAAGTAGAAGGTTTTCTTGGACATACGACTTGCCTATTTGTGTGTGTGTGTGTGTGTGTTCGTGCATGCATGTGCACGCGTACACGTATGTATGTACTTGTTTTTCTTTCTTTTTTGTGTTATATATATATATTATGACACTTTTTATTGTACTTCTATTTCTCACTATATCAGTGTTGCCGTTATTGAATTTTCATTTGTATTTTACCCATGTTTTTTTCTTTCTTTTTTTGCACCTAGAGTTCATTGAACTGTATTTTACATTGTTTACCATTTTCACCGTATATCAACAATATTATTTACAAATTAGTTGTATAATAGAAACCCCGAATGTAATGGCTGAATGGGCTTTCAGGGTATATGAATAAACAAATACTGCGCTAATAATAAAATAGTAGATAATAAAACAAAACAAGTAGTTTAATGTAATTTCTGCACTCAGTATACTGAGTGCAGAAAACTCCTTCCCTTGAAACTATAGCTTCAAGGGAAGGAGAAGTTGCACTTAAGAAGGGTGGACATATTGCGCCAGAAAGCGGAAACAGCCATGCAAAGGGCTCGTCGTAAATGTTTATGACAGTAGTAACCCGTACTGCACATACCACATGCCACTAAGATAACCTTGGACCGTGTCTTTCACATGAGCTTTACTTTACGATTGCCCCATGACTGTGAGAGTGACAAAGAGCCTACACTACGCTCGCGAAGCTAATGATATTGAAGTAGTCTTTCCTCACGTTTACGACAAAATTATTACTACATTCTGGGGAATGTTTCTTTTTTTTCTAAAGCTAGATTTCAGCGCAACGGCTTACGTTAAGCAAAGCTTACTGGGCGTTCTTATACGTATGATGTCACTGGTAATCAGCAACTACTTGACGGTACACAGCAACAAAGAACTTAAAATTAAGCTAGTGCTCTTTAGAACAGCAAGCAAGAGCTTGTTAAAGTTGACACCACACACTATGGCTATACAGACATAGTAATAGACAGTGGTAAGACATGGGTGGTTTCATTCGCTAAAAGAAGAAAAGTATGAGTAGATGCACAGTGCATACTCATAGGCTGAATTTACTACAGGCAGATAAATATTTATTCCTAGCAGATCAAAACTTAAGTGCACTTACCACACCTTAGAAGTCGACATATGCTCAAACAACGGTGATAAAAGTTGCGCATTGCTGTCGTCGTTAATGGGAACAAATAGTCTTAAAAAAGGGGGAGGAGGCGTTGGAAAATGATAAAAGAATGGCAGGGAAGTCAAGTTATACTGGACAAGGCTAGCTACCACTGGCGTGGCCATGGGATATGGGAGGAGAGCGCTCTAATAGGCTTGCCAGAGGCATAAACATATAATAAAAGTGAATGCTGCGGCAATCTTGTATACAACAAAAACGTAAACAGCAAAACAAAAACGACACAAGTGATGTTAACTTTGCGTCAAATTCCTAAGTAAGTCCAAAATTTTGAATTTGAGTTCTTTAAGTATGCGAAGAAAAAAGTAAGCGAGCTGGTATGAATGACCGGCAAGCTAATGTTGCCCTTATTAGCGTGTTGGTTGTCTAAGTTGCTACATCGTTAGTGGCCCGTTATTGCAGTTTACGCTGGCGAAGACGCGAACGAGGTAATATGTAATCGGTGGTGGTAGTGGTGGTGTTGCACCAGGCGGGGTTAGCCAGGGCTAAATGACCAGCAATTGTTCATTGTGGCATCTCCTGTAATGATCTTCTGTATTATTATAAACAATTCTAACTTTACCCGTCATTCTAATACATTACATTTTGCTACACTTAAAAAGACCTCACCGCGGTAAAAAAAAGTTTGCAACCCTAAAGCCGCGTTAATTTCACGCAAATGTTCAAATTTTCCCATCAGCATCTTTTAGCAGAACGATTTTGTGAACTGTAATACTGCCGAGTATTTTGTTACAAAAGTTCAAAGAGTGTCTCTAGTCATGATTGCCTTTCATGCTTTACCTCTCACAACCCCGCCGCGGTGGTCTAGTGGCTAAGGTACTCGGCTGCTGACCCGCAGGTCGTGGGATAAAATCCCGGCGGCGGCGGCTGCATTTCCGATGGAGGCGAAAATGATGTAGGCCCGTGTGCCAGATTTTGGTGCACGTTAAAGAATACCAGGTAATCGAAATTTCCGGAGCCCTCCCACTACGGCGTCTCTCATAATCCCGTGGGGGCTTTGGGACGTCAAACCCCGCATATCAATCAATGCTTTACCTCTGTAACCACTCCCGCAAAAGCTGTTTGAGCCTTCAGTATATATATTAGAAGAAAAAAAAACTCGATATGGTAGTGTGTAGCATTTCTGTTCTATGAATATTTGTCGCTATTGAAGGACTCAATGAATATGACGTTCAGTAAGACATGTTTCAGGTCGAGTTGTCTGACCCTAAAGGAATGCTTTTTTAGCTCGTTGTATGCGAGATGCCGCTTTGGTGTGACGTACGCGTATGGAACTTCATGATGTGTCGGTGACCAAGCACGTGTGACCGTGAATTGTTCTTAGAAAAAAAAAACACACACACAAAGGTAACACGTGCTTACCTGCGTATCGCGTGGCCTGCAGGTGCGATTGGAGAAGAACGGCTATTTGGGCTAGTTGGTTAGAATTCGTGGTGATAAGGGCTGCAGCGCGAGCACGAAGGTGCTAGAAGAAACGTGAAACGAAAAGCGAGGCAAGGAAAGCAAAGCACTCGTGTTGTCCTCCTTGCTTTCCTTGCCTCGCCTTTCGTTTCACGTTTCTTCTAGCACCTTCGTGCTCGCGCTGCAGCCCTTATCTGCAGATGCGAGTCCCTGTTTTGCGAGACCTCAAGGTAATAAGACAGTTGCAGTGACACGTTAGCGCGAGAGTCATTTGACGCTTTTCGCATAAAAAAAAAAGCGAGGCACGAGTTGCATTTAAAGACGCTTCTGTTTGTCTTATCGAAAACGTGACGCAGTTCTCCGATATGCCAATGCGATCGCATTTTGCCGATACTGACGCACGCATAAGCAAATTGTACTAACCTGAGCTTACCTTTCGAATACTAAAAGTTCAAATTAGCAGCCGGCATTTCTACTATTATTACTTCTCTCTCGGGCCTTCATTTTCTGATTTCCGCTAATCGCTTCGAATATCGCGTTGTTTTTCCCAACAACTGAGTCACGTGTATGAAGATGAAGCAGACAGAAAGGAAGAAGTATAGGAGGTTAACCAGAAAGACATCCGGTTGGCTACCCAACATGGAGGGATTAGGAAAGGGGTAAGAAAGGAGAACGAGGGAAGAGAGAGAATAGAACGAGTCACGTGTATGGAAAGTAAAGCATCCAGTATTACTCACGGACGCCTTCTGCGCTCCTTGCCGTCTCCCCGTTGAGCGAACGCGCACTGAGAATCCAAGTGTTCGTGGGTTTTTTTGCACCGCTTTTACTTCCCGACGAGCAGCGCCGACTTTCGCCGTTGAAAGCTGCGTGTGCGCGATTCCTGACGTCTTTGCAAAATACCAAGTGTCGCGACTTTCGACGCAGATAAATGGACGGCAGCCGCTAGACGCCCACGCCCCCCCAACAGATTTGCTCGGCGCAGGCGGCGCTTTACAGGAAGCGCGCACTTTAGACCTCGGAACGACGTCATGGTGCGACGGCAAGCGACGTCAAGCATGCTGAGCGCCGTCTCTGGGCACGCGCGCGAACTGAAGCCGATTAGCTCCGCCCGCATATACTTTGATTCTCACTTACTATCGTTCGCTGGTGGCGTTAAGAAATTGGAACTGACCAAGCATGCGACATGAAATTTTACCTCGTATTTATCTATTAAAGTTCACGAACGCATTGCGACGAGGCCGTGCCTTGCACAATCTAATCTCTTCCCAGCCACGTCACGATACGTTCGAGAACACGACGTATCGAACATACAATAGGAGAACACGAACATACGATAGGCTGCAAACGCCTATTTCATACTGATTATCAGATCCGTAGTTTGGACACAAAGTAATCTTGTTAAAAGACTGGGCGTGCAAGCACGGAAACAAGAGACAAGGGGAGACACCACGAGCGCCATCTAACGGCTAACGACTGAAAAAAAAAAGCACTCAGTGGCGAAAAAATGAGATAGGCACAAAACTTATCTGCACATGTCCAGGCTTATCTACGCATACCCAGACAGTTTTTATTCCGACGTTCTTTTCCGTTTCTGTGCACCTGAGTTGTTTGTCAACATTTTGACTTTCCGATTGCGTCCATGTTTGAACGCCCGGTTTTTTAACATGGCATCAACCGACTACATCTATGACGTTCAAAGACAAATAAATCGTCTCGTGAACTGTGCCTATCATAATGTGTAAAATAAAATAACAGTGGTAGTAACAGCTGTAGTAGAAATGTGTACAAAGGCGTAACCAGATTCTTTTACAGGCTATAAGGGGGGGGGGGGGTACCGCCAGCTTTTCTTGGGCTACGCCAATAGTATAGTAGTTGTGGCAGCGCTAGAAGTGATGTTAGCATACGACCAATATTACTGTAGCTACTAATATGAGTACTACCACTACTACTGCAACTTCTACGACTGCTGTAGTAGTAAAAGAAGAACTATCACTACCACTACTACTGCTAGTAGTAGTAGTAGTAGTAGTAGTAGTAGTAGTAGTAGTAGTAGTAATAGTAGTAGTAGTAGTAGTAGTAGTAGTGTGGTGGTGATGGTGTATGGGTGGCCGTCAATATTGCACCACGGTGCCAGGTGAAGCATCAGCTCATCAAACAGACAGAGAGACAGAAAAACGCCAATTCGGGAGCTTTATACACAATTATAAGACAATGTGCCACGCACGGCTAGCGCTACGCCGTGCGTTTGTCAGGTCGCTGTTCAATCAGTATACACAGTGACAAGCAAACAAGCGAGGAGATCAGTGTTTTATAGGCATACAACGACGCACTTGGGTATTTACATGCGAATGAGTAGACAACTGCATCATGCTGTCGTGCCTCGCTTCAACAGGTCGTATCCGCAAGCTTGCATAGTGCAAATTGTAAATGCGCATTCAAATGCCCACATGTATTCAAGGCACGAGCATCGTTGCACCATGGAGATATTCTTTGATTGATTTCTGATAATTAATTATTGTCATTGTCGTGTGTAGGTCTTAATAGCGAGGTGGTATTACCACATCAGCATTATTTCTTTTTTTTATATTAGTCCTTGCGATTGTTGTGTACGCCTAAATTGTACTTGCACACTTACTTTTAAACTCGGTACCTACATCGAAACCACAAACACAAAGTCACCGATGTATAGCTCACAGAGCATGACATGTACCACGACTGCCAGAATATGCAAAGCACTGTTATGGGGAAGTGGCACCACATCGTTCCGGCGCAATGCATAGCGACCGGGTACCGTGATATTTGCCCTATAATTACACACGAGTAATGAAGAAATGTAGTTTCCATAGTATACGTGAAATGCTTATTGCAGAATTTCACTGCCAATGACGAGAATCTCGTGTGTTTTTGGTTTTTTTTTTGAGGTTCACATGTCACCACGGCTCACAGTAACTGAATGCACAATAGCGTTTGGCTTGCACCAATTCAAACAGTGGGACAAATCACAATCAATTGCACAAACTACGCCAAGAGCGCTGTCAAGTCAACAGCGTCAATCTTCAAGTTGTTTAGAAGTGGCACCAATTGCTAGATCTGTGCGCCTCGCAAGAAAAAAAAAACAAAAACGTCGCCTTTCTGCAGGACTAAAAACGCAGAACAGGCGCCTAGCGGTTTCGATGGCAGCGCGTGAAACGGCACCTTACAGCCAACCCGCAAGTTTGTGGAAGCCCCGCCCATCTTCCATAAAACGGAAGTTGCGTCAGTCGGCGCTTCCTCATTGCTCTCCTCGCCCTTAACTCTTTGTACATAGTACGTATCCGCCTCGCCTCCAAGTAATCACCGAAGTCCAGCTTCGACGATCGTTCATCGGCGTTACGCCAATGACACTATATGTCCATGAGCAGCGAGGCACGCATTCGACATTGCCGCTGTGCCTCCTAGTGTCCACTGACAGCCAACGTTCCATTCAACATGGCCGCCAGGGTACCGTTTGCGTCCATGTCTCCTGCCCAGGCGGGGAAGTTGTTGAGGTCGAAGATGACGATGCCGATCGTGTTGATGCTGACCAGCATAATGCAGATGCAGATACACTTGACCACCAGACCAGGGAGAATCTGTGAGGAAAGTCCGTAAAGCATACAGTAAATACACTGACCTGAAATTTCCCTTTTAAGGCGATAGCTGTGTACGTCTAACCATGGTCCCTCAATACGGGAGTTTCATGACCAGTAAAAGTATTGAGGGACCATGGTCTAACCAAACACAAAGCTTGACAGTCGGCGTCGACGCTCGTCATGCGGCGTCCCAGTCAACGCGAGTGATGAAAAAAAGGTCATCACGTGATTACAGCACCATACGCCATCTTCACAATGTCCGATATCACCAAAATTTATGACGTTATCATGACGTAATCATGAGGTCAAATAACGTGGCGTCACATTATGGCATCGTCACGTGGCATCATCGCTAGCTCAATGGTCCGACGATCACAGAGGCGATGTGAAATCAAGTGAGAAGTAGAAAGCTTGCAATGTTTGCGATCTTCGAGGCAGTGCTAAACTGCGAAACCACGTTGAGGGCAGAAGGCTTTCGGAGGCGGGCGGAGGAGGATCACTACATTGACTGAGAAGTAAAAAGAAAATGGCTTTTGCCTTAAAGCCTTTTTTGGTAAATGCAAAGGGGCACTGTAACTTTCTTTTATATTGATTGAACAGTTATTCAATAAGCTGCCGTATGCTGCGTGGTAATGGTGGCCACTCACTGTTATTGAACATTGTTAGCTACGTATTTTCGGTGAGTTTCATTCTCAAATAGGCGTTACGCTTGTCAAAAAACCAACAAAAACGGAAAGTGCGCCAAAGGCAGGAGCAGCGTGTGTCCCTGTCCTTACCACCTTGTGTGTTTTTATCTTTGTATTTGCGCTGTATTTACGACAAATCAGCTGACCCATCTTACCTGCAGCTGCAATCCAAAGCAACTAATGCTACTTAATTGTCTGCTAGGTATAGCCTACCATAGGAACTTTACATACGGTTATTTTTCTTGTCTTAAGAATAAGCTACACCTAGCAAATAATAACGAAGGCCTCAGATCACGAATATCAAAACGCTTAGAACAGATGCTAACATTATGATAACAAGACAAATTACAGGCAGGAAGTGCAGCAGAATAACGCAAAGTTAGCCGACGTACAATTCACGCTAAGCATGAGCAACCGTTTTGAGGATCTCACCATTTCAGCCGGGAAGATGTTGGCATGACTTGAAACAATGGCGTTGGCTGGCGTTCCGACGGGCAACATGAAGGCATAGGAACAGGACAACGCAACTGGCACAATGATCATCAAAGGATTCATGTGGAGGTCAGTTGCCTGCGTGAAAGAGCGACAAAATTTAGGATGCTGGTGAATACCATGAATGCGCTCCATCTACTCTTTCGTGAGTATAAAAGCAGGACAAGTATATTTTTAACCAAGTAAAAATAAGCATTGCACACTCCAATTCTAAATACCAAACATTGGTTGACGGTGTTGTTACGCTATTTGGAACACTCAAGCCAGAAAAAGAAAGTGAATTAGTACATGGATCTTAAAATCGATCAGCAGTATTTTCAAATGGCTTTTGTTAGACGGTTCCTTAGTAATGCAGCGGCCTTCTATTTTATAGTCACTCAAGAAAACCATTAACAGAAAATTGAATTAGACCTCTGCTTATAGGTCTTTCTCGCAAGTAACACAATCCTAAATATATACAATAGTCATAAAATATCAGTTTTATTTATATAGTTAATATTCAATATCACAAAAAATTGCCAACTTAGCTACACTTTTATCCGAGAGAAGACAGTCAGTCACGGTTCCATACTGCTACCGTTAAGCCCTACTGGCATTACACCTTTTATTTCAAAATCCGGTTTCGAACGCATGTAGCTGTTTACGCGTGAACAAAATATTAAGGATGTGTCAGCGTACCAGCTGCGCCATGATGGGCAAGAAGATGGTCGCCGTGGCAGAGTTGGATACCACTTCGGTGATGAAGGCCACGATGCCGGACACGACGAATATGATGCACTGCGGCGACATGAAGCCAAACGAGGAGAGTTGGTGGCCCATCCACCTCGAAAGACCGGAAACCTGCAGTTCGCAATGGAAAGATCAACACCCCGAGGTTCAGAAGCACAAGCACCACGAAGAAGGTTCGTTGAAGACTTTGGGGAAGACAGTGTAATGGTACATAAGAAAGGAGATGCAAAGGCACCGTTGAGTGTTCGTTTCCTTTGCACTGTTTTCTGTAGATTCCGCGGTGTTTTTATCGTATAACCAATGTAAAGTCGTTCGACAAAGAACGTCCTTGCAATTAACGTTACTATATCGGTACTTTTCTCCGTCAGGGCTTTTCGTTTCTTTGGGAAACACTGGCCTCAGTGCCATTGAATTTTTAGCGACATTTCATCCCCCGAAGCTCCCATTTACGGCTGTAAGTCTGCGTTGTTTATATTTGTAGTAACCGTGAGTTTTGAACGTGGTGGCTACGTGTTTGTTGTGCCCATATGAGAACTTCTGTACTGACCTATGTGGGACTGAATGTATATATGCTATCTATATTCTTTTTATTCTTTATTTGTAACGCAAAGGGGGTAGCCGTCACGAAATCCAAACAAACAAAATAACACCGAAGCATTGAGGTGACATAGTAGACATTTACATTGTCACGCGTAAACCATGTTCAGTAATAACTTGCTTGTGAGCCACACTAAGATTTTAGAGCTCTGCAACGTAACAGCCCAAGAACAAGTTCGAGAAACCCATAACTGCCAGCAGTCAGTTTGTAATATCTGAACTATATTGCTCCACAGTTACATTATATCACGGGCCGAAACGCCGAAATACATTGGTAACGTGAGCATTTAGCATACTGATTGATGAGATCGCTGAGAGACTGCCTGTCAATCATGACCGCTATATCCCCACGGATCAAACTCGGGCGCCTTCCACTGCAGGCTCCGAGCTCTTCGAGCTTTATTCTTACATGGAGTCAACCCAACCACATCTTTCGACCCCCTCCATGCGCACGTTTATGATTGTACCTGATGTACGAAACGGACTTATACTCTACCAGTCCAGTGACAGAAATACTACACAAGGTCACGCCCTATGACAAGGTTTTCGGTATCTACCTCATGAAATATGGCGGATATGGGGTGTATAACCCCACAAAGGACCATTATCAATTACTTGATGCTATTTACTGTCACACACGCACAAAGGGTAATGTCCTGTCTCCGCTCTTCACTGCGATAAGCTCATTCATATGGTCTGCCATGCGTCCGATAACTGTTCGATTCTGTCTAAGCGTCCTAGGTCATTTCTGGAATGTATTTTTCGAAGCATGCCGCTTTATGAGCGCCTCTAGATCAGGCCCGGCTTGGTTCTTTTATCAAAACGGCAGGCTGTCTATGCGTTTTCTTTTTTTTTTTTTGAAGAAAACATGCGGGCGACACGCTACTACACTGTATTGATGTTGACATGCAAGTTTCGTGTATAGAAACCCGAGCACCTCTCCCCCACCAAAAAATAAAGAAACAAAAAGCACTCTTATGAGATAAACAGTGGAATCTATTGGCCTAATATACCTCAAGTTACAAAGCTAGAGAGTCAATCGTTCGCACGTGCCCAGAAACAATAAAATAAATTAAAGGAAGAGGGAGTGTTGCTGTGCAAGATTTCATTCTTTTAAATGCAGATACTGAGAGTGAAAACACTGTTGAAGATAATACGAAAAAAAAAGAGAAAACGTTCAGCCAGTTCCATGCCTTTAAAACCACCGGATAGTAAAACTGTGAGCGCTCGAGTGTATGTGATCGAGCACCATGATCATCATAATTACATTAATCATCAGTTAGTTTTATTTTATTTTTTCACTTCCGCTCGCATCACATGAGCTGCGCGAAGTCTTGTAATGCTGCTGTTACTACTACTACCACCACCGCCACTACTACTACTACCTTACTGTTGACTACTTGCTTCTACTATTCCGCCGACGACGACGTCGATGGCACAGGATAGAGAGACTACGACAGCTTCACTGTTGCGAAACAGGCGTGATAATAACGCGTAACATTTTCGGTGCTTTAATTTGCATACAAGGGCACCGAAAAGATAGCGAGAACCGACACACGATCAAACCACCAATGAAGCAGCACAAACGCAGTCAAGATTTGTGTGTACCGTGCTCTTATTTACAGGAACGCTTAAACGACACCCGAGGCAATGCAAAAACAATGAATACGACGGTGATAACGGGAGCGAGGCTGGCCAGTATATAAAGAGTGACAGAGTCTACAGGAGAAAGTTGCGGATCGTACACCCATAGCCACCGAAAAGCGGCAATTCAGAACAGGCAGCGCTCGACGAGAACGCAATGCAAATACACGGAATGGTCGTGTTTAAGATAAGCAGTCCTCTTCCTTTCTTTCTTTTTCGACACGCTCTGCTGCCACTGAATGACGATGACGATAAGCATAACGACAGCACACGCAGCGAAAGCTGACCGAAGCACCCTTTACCACTTGTAAAGCAATGCAGTTCGTAGGACAACAAAAATATGGCGGGCGATGAACAGCGCCTATAGGTCTACACTGTCACTGTTGTCCCATCATCTTAGGTGTTTTTTGTTTTGTTTCGAATACGAAAAACTATAGATTCCGGCTCTACATCGGTTGTTTGTGGTTAAATTAGATCACTCAAGATACCTGGAGTATAGCATGGTGTCGGGTGAAAAACCAGGCAAACTTCTCCAGCTCTCTATTAAAATAATTCTCTCTCGCAAAATACAGTAAAACCACGCTCCTACGTTTTTGAGGAAATACAGTATACGGGATAACCCGCACTCAAAATTCTCTAAAATATAACGCTGTTTCGCTTGATATTGACATCACAAACTTCAGAACCAAGAAAGTGTACAAAAGAGAAACGCATTAACGGGGTTCTACTGCATTGATACGTCACTCCATTGCCTACCATTTCAAGTTATAAAGGCAACGCGCACAGACCCGCCGTTCAACGGTAGTCCATAGAGGTTAAGGCGCTTGACTCAGCCGAAGGTCGCGGGATTGAATCTCGGCCGCAGTTGCCACTCTTTAGATAGCGCAATGCTAGATGTCTGTGTGCTTAGATTTAGGAGTACGTTAAATAACCTCTAGAGTTCGAAACTTCCGGAGCCCTCCACTACGACGTCCCTCATAATCACACTCCGGTTTTCGGACGTAAAACGCCAACAACTATACTGTAACAACGCACACATTGACTCATGGACGAACACATTCGTCTCTCTCGGAGCTCGTCCACCTAGCCGCTTTAGTTAGCCAGCTGCACTGAGAGTATAGAACAAATCTAACGGTGGTGATTGTAGTGGTTAGAAGATGAGAAAAGGCACCTAATTTCTGCAACCCGGTCGGGAGCACGGCGCAGTATCTAAAAATCTAACGAGGCTCTCACGTTTGTCGCTTCGGCCATAGCAAATCCGCCTCCTCTGAGTAGGACGACGCCCCACGGAAGGCGCTTTTGGACCACGTCCCAGGTGAGTAAGGTCGGGCTGGTGCCGATTTTGCGCGGGTCCGCCGGGATCACGAAGAGAAAGAATATCACAAACAGTGCCGCCGTGGCGTCCTTGGGCTTCCTGTGAAGTAGGAGGAGAATGAATAAACGTTGACCTGGACAGAACTTGTTTCAAGGGAGTACGATGTGTGTTTAGAAAACGTGGGTAACAATTTAGAGTACTAGGTACTCTACTATAGGAGAGTTCAAAGCCGTCCCGGGGGCCTCCAGAGAAGGAGCACTAGAAGACTCATTCCCACATGGGTGCGCAGATGCGGGGAATGCAGGGTGTGCGCCCCCCTCACCTAATGAGCAAAGGAGACGCCAAATCTGAATCCCTTTACTCAGCTGAATCTATCTCGCTATTTTTTAATAGTCCAGGGTTACGGCAATAAACGTGTTTTGACTGAATACTCTCGATGTTCCATTCCAAAAATGTTTACTTCCCGCCTCATCTACAGAATGATGAAAACCAAAGGCAGGCCTTTCTGCAAAGCAGTTTGTCGCTTAATTTTCATTTTCGCTTGCCCTGTGAAGCCTGTATTCTTTCAGACTCGAGCAATATGGAGGTGCGGATGCACCCCGTGATGGAAAACTTTGCGCCTGCACTTACTATTACTCCTCTCATAAACAAAAGTAAACGATTTCAATAGCGTGATAGGCAAGATATTTTGCTGAACTTACAGGTCACCGAAGAACGTGGCCCAGCCTCTCGCGAAATGTGGGTCCCTGAACATCCACAGGAGCACGAGGGTCGCCAACATCACCAGCACGGAAAACTCGTGGAAACTGGGGGAAGAAATGTGACGGATGCAGAAACAGACAAGTATGTGTTAACATCGTTCAAGTAATGCTCAAGAACTTTCGAAGAGAACAGCACGCTACTGAAGCCGGAATCGTGCAGGAAAAATGGAGCGAAAAGTTGAACGAGACAAGTGGTATAGAAAGGGTGGTCTGAGGTACTTTCCCAGAGCTACCCTGCTACTCCGAGTTGAGGAAGCGGGAACAGGAAGAGCTAAAGAAAAGCAGACAGCTGGGTCAACGAAATAAAGTAATTAGGGCACTGAATTCACGCGCGCCATTGAAGCCTATAGTCCTATGTCGGCACACATTAAAGAGGCAAGTCCTGCATGGCCTGAAAAATAGTTACAGTCACAGCAGATACAACGCCTACTGACAGTACTTGGATGTATTGGAGGTCAAGGCAAAACATGACAAAAAATATTCTGTAAGACCCGCTCTGAACAAACTGGTTCACACTTTCAGTTTTAGGAGTTCCCAAAGTGTTCCTTTCTTGTAACTTCAATCAATCAATCAATCAATCAATCAATTAATTAATCAATCAGTTTATTATCATGTCATAAAAGGATGTTACAGGGAGTAAAAATATACAGACGAGGGTCCCAAAGTACACGACTGCAACGGGACCCTCGGTGATGATTACAAATAATAAAAGCACAAGCACTTGAATCTAATTAGATGAAAACCGTAGTTTCTCACCTATCTGCGAAGCAGACTGTAACAGCGGATTAAGACCTAGCATTTGGACTAACATCAGGGACCCCCCCCCCCCCCCCCCCCAAAAAAAAAAAATGTATCAATGCGAAATAAATGCTCCTAGCTTCAGACTAGGTATGTTACTCCCGAAGTTTTGAAATGATGACTATTCTTCAGCGAAGAAATATTTTTCGTTTATTTCACCTTAATAAGTAAAACGAGATGAATTTGTCGAACTCACTTCATTGGACCAAGCTCGTCGTATTTCTTGTTTATGACCTTCTTCGCTGCATGCCCCTTCTTCTCGAGTCCAATGGCACTGCACGAAAGAAAGCATTGAAAGTTGGAATTTCAAGATGCATTCATTGGTACCTATAACACTGAACTTTGTTGTTCCGTTCACACTTGACGAAATCGTTGCATCATCTGATGAATATGTCTTGTGAGAAAACTGCTTCATGTATAATAACTTTTAAGCATAAGCGTGAGGGTGCAGAGCGACAGGGAAGCTGGGAGGGGCGCGAAGTCTGTCGCATATATTTGCTTAGTAAGGAGGGGACACTACGTCATCCCTTCGCCCCCCCCCCCCTCCTAATGGGTACACTGATTTGCACTCGTATGCTTCTAAGCGTCGTGAGTTTCTTCCACGTAGCATTGGCGTAGCCAGGAGAGAAAGGGGGCTATTCCTTCCGTCCAGATTTTTCACTTTTGCATATGTATATAAATATATATACACGCACACCTACAAACGTACGCGCGAATATGCATAAAATAGAGTTAACTGCCCCCCCCCCCCCCCCCCCGACCTGGAGGAAGTCCCTGGCTGCACGCCTGCTACGCAGCTCATTTTTTTTTTCGAAATACATCTTTTGAGGCGTTTATGTAGTCCATCAGCCAAAAAATAAATAAACTAAAAGCACTTTCACTCACCATCCTTATTGCTGAGTTTTTGACACTTTATGACACAAATAATTGCGTGGCTAGTATTCTACATTCATTTGGTTGCCTTTTGCTCATCAATTCAGGATTCTGTATTTTTTTTTGGTCCTAGACAATAGTTCATTCTGATTGTATAACTAACTCTTATCCTTTTTTTTGCTGTACTGGAGCTCTTATACGTAATGTCCCTTAAGGAATCCTTAAAAGAAAATACATAGACGTAACAAAATAAGAGTAATAATTACAGCTATGATTATCATATGCAAGCTAAAAAAAGCGAGTCATTGTGCATCTTTCCCTGCCACTTTCAGGGCTTCTAGAGACGTCGTTGGTGTCTCAAAAGTGCGTTCCCCGCAACACGAAGAACGCGAACGCCCCTGCGGCGAGTTGTTACCCGGTGTTCCGGTAGAGAAGCTGGAACGCAGCCCAGACCACGAAGACGCTGATGACCACTCCGGGTGTCGAGAACACCAACCAGCTCGCGTAGTCGATGGGCGGGAGGCCACCGTAAAATCTGCATGGGCGAACGAGGCATGTATTCGAGAATATCGGCTCTGTCAGGTGATGCAGAGATCCCGGCTGACCCGAAAGAAAACCGTCTGATCTCTCAGTGCACTCATTCAATTAACTTTCATCTCCCTGACGGTTCATTGACCCTCAACTAAAGTAAACTTATTCTCTAATATTACTTGCATATAACAGCTAACTTCAACCCGGTTGAAGTTAGCAGTTATCTGCAGGTGAAGTTACCAATTCTGAGAATCCGCGATGGTGGCTCTTGTGCTCGACTTCTGACCAGCAGGTCGCGGGATCGAATCCCGGCTGCTACGGCCAAATTTTCGATGGAGGCTAAAATGGTGGAGAAGCGTGTACTAAGATTCAGGTGCACGTTGAAGAAATCCAGGTGGTCCGAAATTGAGGAACCCTCTACAACGGCCTCTTTCATAATCACATCGCGTTTTTTGAATGTTAAATCCCACAAATGTTTTTATTAACTTGAACCAGAACCATGGATCTGACACCAGTTGTATTTTATGAAACACGCTTTCAGAATACCAAGAAAACCGAAAGTAGGTGCTCGACTGAAGTAAACGCTTGACCAGAAGTGCTTGGAAGAGGAACAGTAGTACCAATCGTATACTTCGTGCCACACACACAAACACCCACACACACACACACACACACACACACACACACACACACACACACACACACACACACACACACACACACACACACACACACACGCACACGCACACGCACACGCACACGCACACACACACACACGCGCGCGCGCGCACAAAAAGTGCGATCGATCCCGCTGACTCGCCTCATGCAGTGATTGTCCTGAAGTAGACCTAAGATGGCTTTAAAAGCAAGCTTTCTTGGCCGAATAAAACTATTTTTCACGATTAGCAATCCAGTGTGTGACACAATTAGGAGGCTTAACAGGGCTGGGTCAGCATAATGCACGAAGACGCAGAAGGGCGCGAAAATTAGAATCTATAAGGCACCAAATGATTGCTTATTATGTTATTACTGGCGCAGTACTTAAAACATGAAGAAACGACGGGCAAGAGACAGACGGACACTGGCTACCACGTGTTTATTGCAGGTCAAAGGTGGGAAACGACGATAACTTCCAAGCATCAAGTGCAAAGGTGCGAAAGCGTGACATCACACATGACATTGCGGAAGCTGTCCATTAAAGAAAAAGCCCTAAAAAGTTGGTGGTTGTCACTAGTTGATAGTCTGCGCCCGTGCATTTTTTTTTTCGTTTTCTTATCTTCTTTCATGTTTCAGAGATTTTGCGCCGAGAGAGAGAGAGAGAGAGAGAGAGAGAGAGAGAAAGAGATAGATCATACTCTTTTAATGAAACTCCCGAACGTGCTAGCCTGGTTTTGTCCCCTGACTTGCTACTCCAAGCAAAATCCAAGATGCAGCACCTTCCCGGAGTGCACCAGGAATAACACGTTTAGCTATAATAGCATAAGCACCAACTATCCCAGGAACAAGTTCTTCGAGCACTTGAGGTGCCCTGACACTTTCGCCTTTTCAATGAGTATATCATCAAGGAAAAAGGTAGTCGCTCACTTGGTGAAACTTATAGAAGACCTTTAAAGGTTTCTGGCTTTTCTGCGCTTAGAGTGTATTATACTCGCGGTTCCACTCGAAGGCGCCGGGGCGGCGCCAGGGGGGGGGGGCAAGGGGGAATTGGAGCTTCCCCAAAATTCTCGCCTGCCCCCCCCCCCCCCCCCCCCCCTATGCCCACCCAAGTTCCCGGAAGCATATATTGAAAACCTAGTAGGAGCAGAGCTAGCTTGCCCCCCCGGAGGAACTCACTTTTCGTGGTTGCCCCCCAGTAAAAACATCCTGGCGCCGCCCCTGCGAAGGCGTTTTAAAAAGATTTTGCTATGTGACAGAAAGCGGGTGCGCAATAATAAAAAAAAAAAAACAATCGCAACTTTCACAGATGGTGGCGCCGCCATGCGGCAGCTGTCGTAACTGTCGTTTGGGGGATGCTCACACAGCCAGCTCATGCCTCACTCTGGCGCTTTGCTGTTGCTTTATATTTTGTTGCTGGCAATTTCTACTGCAGTTATTCTGAACTCGGTAGTGAACTACCGAAGTCGGACAGGTACTGCGAGTCGTAGTAGCCATGATTTACTCTTTATTGTTTGCTTGCTGAGCTAGTAGAATCACGAATTATGTTGCATGCCGCTGTGCAGACGCCGTGCAGTCAAAGGCGAGGTTTTCTGCTTTGCGCGAGCCCGGCCACTCGATCTTCCCCTGTCGTGGCACGAGCAGCGTTCACAAAGCTGCACGCGCATTCCTTTACACCGCCGCAGACGATGTGCTCACCGTTCAAAACTTCTTTTCCTTTAATATGCGCCACACACGCGTTTCTCAACATGCAGTGTGGGATATGATACATGCCAGAGTCAATGACCTTCTCAGCAAAGCCTTGACAACGCGGCGGCTGCAGCCGAAAATACTACGCAGTTCGAAGTGACGGGCACACCAGCGGCGGCTGCCTGCGCGCCGGCTGCACGATCCCCCAAACGACAGCCATGTTGGGCTTGCACTGGCGCCATCTATAGGCGTTGAAAGTTGCGAATAATGTATAAACGCATAGAAAACTCGTGAAAACTGCTGCCATAAGATCCGCACTTACTCTTCGACTACGAACTTCAGAATCAAGTTAGGCCCGGCGCTGGTGAGTGTTGCCGTGCCTCCGATGTTCGCCGCGAATGCCACGCTGAGGTAGAGGCTCTTGCTCAGCGTCCTCTGGGCTTTCTGCTTGGCGACATCCTCGCTGCGAACGCTGCACGAGCGGCTGACAGGCGACACGGACCTGCGTAGTCACGTAGTATATGCGTCTGACAGCGTCAGCTAACACACTAAAAATACCGGAAGGGTCGGCATAAGCTTTTTTTGCCTGAGTCTACGGGGGCGCAGAAAAAATAATGGAGAAGTAGCATTGAAAGTTAGGTTTGTTGGTACATACAACGCGAGACAGACGAAAGCGGAAGAGCACGGACGAGACACAGACGAGCGCTGTCTCGCAACTGAAAAGTTTTATTTGAAGAACAGATGAACGTGAAAGCAATAAAGAACAAGAAGTAAACGTATCAACATTGCGCCAAAGCGTTAAAATTGAATAGAAAAAGTTACATATGTGTCGTATGACCTAACGGCACATGTGCTGAGAAGTTGGCAAACTCTTTGAGCGTGAACTACATAAATGCCTCAGTGACGAATGCATTATCCTTTCGTCTATTATGAAATGGTTTTATGACTTCCCTTGTTACCTGGGAACTATGTTTCGACGAAATTTCTGTATCGGTAGAAAGAGGTCAACGGCCACACGTGCCACAGTGCGATGCCAGATGCAAAGCGTTTGAAATCTTGCGCAAACCTTTGTGCTCTCTTAAGCGCACATTAGCGTATTGTTAATTAACTATTACGTGTGTGCGGTAATAAGTGGGACAGAGTGGCCGATGCATTAATGTGCAGTTAAGAAAGCACAAAAACTCGCTCAAGTATCCGAACGCTTAGCACCTGGCATTGCACTGCACCACCTGTGGCTGTTCACCTGTACTCGCCGATACCGAAATTTCGTCGGAACATAGTTCCCAGATAACTAGGTAAGTGATAAAATCATTCCATATTAAACAAATATGGCGCATGCGTCACTGGGGCATCGTATCTCATGAACAGAGAGTCCACCTTTTCTGAAAACATGTGCCGTTAGGTGCCACTGCTGCATACGCGTCAGTCCATTGACTGACAATCTTTTTTCTCTCTCTTTCTCTTCTCTTTCCTCTCTCTCTCTTTCTCTGATATTTATGCCCCCCTTCCCATTACCCAAGCGTAGGGTAGCAGAACGGGCATGTGCCTGGTTAACCTCCCTGCCTTCTTTCTTGTTGTTCTTGTCCTACTTTCTGCCGTTAGGTGATGGCATATATGTAACTTTTTCTATTCAATTTTAACACTTCTGCGCAATCTTGATACGTTTATTTTTTATCTTTATTGCTTTTACGTTTACGTGTTTTTCAAATAAAACTTTTTCAGTTGCGAGTCAGCGCTCGTCTGCGTCCCTTCCGTACTCTTCTGTCTTCACCAGTGTCGCGCTGTACCCAAAAATAATGAAGGAGTTATGCTGCCATGCGCTCGGTCAAAGAGTCTCCAAGTTATTAGTCAGGTTTTCTGAGCATATATGGCTATAGGGATGATAACCACAGCAGCATTAACTTGAGGTGTTCCCATCAAATCACTTACGCATTCGCAATATTCTCTGACCCGCCGTGGTCATTTAGTGGTTATACGCACTCGACATCAGACCCGCAGGTCCAGGGATCCCTTCGCGCTGATACTCCCTCGGTCTATAATAAACCAACTCACGCAAAGAGACATTTTGATAAAAGTAAAATTTAAAGCTTTGAATGAAGTTAAGGCACGAAAAATTAAGTATATTTACTTTTCTTTTTTTCCGGAGCTTTCCGTGCTGGTGCTGCGGTTGAGTGGTTTTTGGCCTCCTGGAAAAATAAACGCACGCACACGGAATCATTAATAAACTAGATATCCTTAATATGCACAAAACACTACGTGAATACGACAAAATAATTCGTTCGTCAGTTTTATGTCCGCCACGTTTGCTTCTATGTCTGACTATCTCCTATCACTCAATTTACGGCCTTCCATAACGCTGAAAAAAAAAAAAAACGTTATTTTTGTCAACATTACGAATCATAAGAAGAAAACTCGCTTGAAAGCCGCATATCAAAAAGCTTTTTTCAGTGAAACAAGAAGAAAAGGAACAAACACATGTATTTAAGCGGAGTGATATCATTATACGTAATCAAGTATGTTCGCAGTGACTGCTGGAATAAACGAAACCATACAGCTTTAGCTTATCGACATAGATATTTATTAAATACCTATCATGTTTACACGCAGATCACCGAATGCACTGCAAATATTGCGATCGTGTATACATAATATCTACGACGTTTTGACAGATTTTTGTAAACAAAAAAAGCATATTTAGAAAGCATTGAAGTGTTTTTTATTGTGATAGCAATTATAATATGTACACTCTCGGCTAAATTTTGGCGTCGACGTCGGCGTCGCCGTCACTCACCATATATGTATATGTATCTGTATATATAAAAATGCAAGAGAGGAAAAAGCAGGAAAAGACTCCAACGCACGGATTCGTACTTGGGTCTTCTGAATCGCGAGTGCGAGGCGTTAACCACTGCGCCACCATGGAACACGTCCTTCAACGTTCAAAGTGCAAGCTATTTATATCTACAACTTACGCTGCTGACTGGCATCTCAGGGGGCATTGTGATTTCAGCATTACTAGCAAGATGGCACAATGAGCGCGCATCGCCATATCGCGCGGCGGCGCGCTCTCTAATCTCTCACGCGTACTTTGCCTCTCTTAGAGGAGAGGAGCGACGCTCCCTCGCGCATCCTTATCTCGCGGTGGAGAGGAGGGTTGAATCGTATGTCTTGGCTGGCCTCAGGCTTTACCTGGAACGATTCTGGTGTAGTTACCGGGCGCACAAAGGTCACTGCAATCATCGCAGTCTCCGTTTGTGAAAAGCACGCGCTTTTCATACACAGCGAAGTGACAACTGAGACGCTTATTTGCGTGCATCTGTACTTGTGAGTACGTTTCGTGCGTCATTTGTGCATGAGAAACGCGGGGCACATTTCGACCTGCTTTCCATACTGCGCGTAAGTTTCCAATTTGTTGCTATCGAGTTCATTGCTTCGCCTTTGCGGGCAAAGCTGCGACTTTTTTTTTACACGAGGAGCTGGTGAACATGCACGTGATCCAGTTGTCCCATTATTCATTCAGTCAGTACCATTTAACACCTTCTTTGGTAAAAAAATATGACACCGTAACGAACGCCAAAGAAAGAAAAAACATTTAGGTTCACAATATTTCTGACAATGTTGTTATTCACTGCCATGACGGTGGAGACACAAGCATTAATAATAAGGCGCAGCGCGTTCACATAGCGATGCCTGTGAGTCTTAGCGGTAATCCTAAAACAATTGGTTAAAAGTGCCTGAACGTTCGATTAGGAAACAAATAACACTATACATACTATCGACAAATAGCCGGTGTCCCTCATAAGATTTTTTTTCTTCGTTGCATCTAAACCTTTCAGAAGCAACATTTTACATAGGTAGGTCTCCAGAGTGAAAACACGATGAGAATGAGTCACAGCGGTCATAAAATTGTTCGACGAACAAATCCCCAGTGACCACAGTGGCCCACTCTATGACTCCGGAGACAAAGTGCAGAGAATATACGAACGCTTCGGACACACCGGGAGATGCAAGAGCGGCTCTTGGCTCGCGACGGCGGCAGTCTCCAGATTGCTCGGACGTCTTTATCGACTGGTGAACAAAAAGAAGTGGATCCCCGTTTTTGTTCATCGGTCGCCAAAGACGGCGTAGCATTCTGCACTGCTCCGGCCGCACGTCTGCGATGCTAGTGCCGCTGGCATCGCGGGCTTCGTCTCTGAAAATGTAGATGAGGAGTATTCACTAGGAACATGGACAATTATTTATGCAAGGACTCGTCAATGATTGGAAGCCTAAGTTACACGATTGAACGCATACACTGAAAAACTACACTGCGGTACACTCTGTTCCGGGCTTTCTCGCTTGAAACATGAGTACTCTGATGATTATTTCACGTGGGCTCATGTGAACAGTCTGATTATTAGTTGACGTGGTCTTGGAAACGTGAATTATCTTATCATTATTTCATGTGGTATCATGTGAATAGTCTGATCATTATTTCATGTTGTATTAGAAACACGAATTATTGAATCATTATTCATGGACGTGCTACTTCTACTTAGGGAAAGAAACATGCTGAAGTCCAGTCTTTTGAGAAGTGTAAAAACCAAAGCTCGCATGGGTGGACTTCGCTATGCATTCGTTCTGCGGCCTTACGCTTAAGCTTAGCTGCAGCTTATTAATTTCCTCAAACCGGCAAACGCAGAAAAAGCCTGAAGAGCGCTGTGTAATAGGCCTTGCTGAGAGATCGCGTAATTAGGTGATTTTTCCAAGCATGTAGCTATAAGAAAAGCATAGTAAGCAAATCATGGCGAGGCTCCGGCGTCAACTAGTTCCTAATAGGAGAGTATCACGGAGGAGAAGGAGGAGGAAAGTTTAAGCGGAAAAAACAGGGAGGTTAGCCAGTTCTTAGACCGCCTGGCTACCCTGAACTTGGGAAAGGGGTGAGGGTAATAAAAGATGATAAAAAGAAATGTTGCAAAAAAAGAGAGAGAGAGAGAAATTAGAAAAAAATAGCGATAAAAGAAAGGCAACCTTAAAAAGTATAAGACACTAAAGCCTGTCTCTGAGGCCAGTTGTCCGCAAAAAACACAGCAAAGCTTGATAGCACCCATTTCAACGCACGAAGACAAGAACTGACTGCAGCTCTGGATAGACTGGATGATCGGCCTTTGTCGGAACAAAGGATTCTGGGTGATTTGCCGAGCCCATCCTCAGCCCAGAAGAGTATCACTGAACGCGCATTGAAGAGGTAAGCTGACTTGGTCTATCACGGAACAACACAGCCTTGAAATAAGACTAGAATATAGAATACAAGGGGTTCAAATGCAGGTTCGGTACTTGTTTTCAGCCCCTTTTCAGGTTTTCGCGACAGCCAAGCTTAACATTTTTAAGGGCATGTAAGAATGAGCTTCACGCCCCAGAGCACGTTATTCACATTTTCATACCATAGTTAGATATATATGAAACCACGACTAATTATCCCTCAAGATGAAGACTGCTCCGTGGGTTAGCTGGCATTGTATTTTAGAAGGGTTACAGTGCGCGGAGCGCTGACATGGTGTCATCGCTGTGTCTTGTTCCTTCGTCAATTTGGCTTCAACTATGCACGCTCTATACCATTTCTCTGATCATCATTCAGCGTTGTTGCACTGTTACTAAGAACAAGTATGAAAGATTAGGACGAGTTTTGAGACTCTACCATAGGGTATTTCTTCCAGTTTCCCTCGCTTCCACGAAGCGGCATCATCAATCCATCAGTACATTTCCAGCTTCCGCGTAAGTAAGCACGAAGCACGCGGGTCACCTTTTTCAGTGTCGCAGGCGCCTCCGACTTCAGCGAGCATGAGTGGATCGTATTCGGCGTCGATGACTTCGGCAAGGACGGCGTCCACAATGGGCATCATCATGGCCGTGGTGGCCGTGTTGCATATCCAAGTCGACATGAACATGGTGGTCAGCATGAAACCCAACATGATCCTGCAGAAACCACGTAGGTCGTCTTCACTGAGCAATGCACCGCCGTGGGGTTTTGATTAAGAGAAAAAAGAAGTGTTTGCGCCCTGTCAAACGTATATAGTCTAGTACAACTTTAAAAGGCAACGGACTTTCGCCCTTTATTGTTGATGATCACAGACCTGGAGTAATGAGTGTGAATCTAAATTAACATTGTAAACCGGAGGTTCGGTGGCTCTGCCGTCAGAAGCGCGATGAGACAATTTGCCGCCACACTTCGGTCATCCTTCAGCACCTCTTTTGCCTTGTTCAGTTGTATGCCGCTTATATATAGATGGAAATGAACGCCTGGAAGCTTGAGACCTCCTGGTTAAACCTGTGGTCTATTTGCATAACTTTTTGGTGAGAGGCAGATGCTACGCTCAAGCATTTCATGCTTTATCGATAGGGTTGCTTTAGCAAACCATTCATTCGGTTTGGCAGGTTATATCTGATGTCCGGCATGAAGCGCCATGGTACAGCTTCATTCTTTTTTCTTCTCTCTCTCTCTCTCTTTCTTTGATGTGCGCAAACAAGGATGACCTGGCACCAAAGAACGATGGCGTGTCATATGAGAAGTACAGCACAAATCACGTATCACCACAGAAATGAAATACAGACATCGCAATAGAATAAAGATAAAAATACGACGGTTACAGTGAAGTCAAACAAGTTATCGCAATAACACAAAACATACGTTATAATACCAGAAACAATGGAAAACAAAAAGGCACAGGTTACAAAACTTTACACGCGTCAAAGCTTCAGCCCGAGGATATACCTCACATTTCCTTCTCAATTAACGGAAACATTACTCTACATCATAGTATGTTTCGGCAATATTTTTCGGATTCTGGAGTTTAATTGAGAATTCGAACTTTAACACCGATTCAATATAGTCTCGTTTCATTGCTTTTTATCAGGCTTTCCGTGATGTTTTTGTGCAACGTATATGGGTTAAGCAGATATATCATGTTTCCCCGTGAGTCATCGACACCAAATTTAATAAATGGGAATAAGAGGAACATTTAATTCTCCTTCCACCGACCCAACAGCGCCAGTTTAGACTCACCATAATTTATTTTAGATTCCGTATGTTTCTTCTATAGACACATGGCCAAGGTAGCGGGGTCAAGTATGAGCCATTTGCCTTGCTGATACCATTTGCTCTACGTGTTAAATCACACTGTTTAGTTTGAGAACGCTGAACAAGATCTGCTTTTCAAATGATTTCAGAGATTGCAATTGAAAACCGTTGGAATTATCTGTCATTTATTCTTACTGTGAGGAACTGTGCTATGAACCTTTATGGCGTCTTGAACTACAAGGACAATTTGTAATATGAACTGATTGACTTATGAACATATGTACTTACCACCTAGGATTCGTTCCAACGCAGAGCATCACCCTTAGGGCTATCCTCTTGTGGACGTTGCAATGTTCGATAGCCATCGCCATGATTAGGCTACCGATAAACAGCATGTTTGTTTCCTGGAGAGAAAGCACGCCATGAGGTTTGTTGCATTCATGTTCGAAACGTGGCGCCTTGAGTGTGAGACAGCAGATATTATTTGCTATATGAAACGGTGTGCATTTCTCGATTGTATATATTTTGCGCATTAAACGAAACGCTGGACCGCGCATATAGCTGCACGATTTTCCAAGGGCAGACGTCTGCTACGCGGGAAAAACAAGCACGTATGCATGCATGATGCGTGAGCTAAAGAAGAATTTTTGAATTCAAACAATAGACCAACGCTCGACCGAAATGTTTGAAACGTGACGTTGCATCCTATAGAATAAGTAGATAAGCTATCAAAGAAGGGAACGATGCAGAGAAACTTTTTTTTGGTCCCTCATGTTCTAGTGTAATTGATTTTTTAACGACCGACATTGCGTTACTCATAAGTTCCGTTTTTAAGCCAGAGCATCTAGCACAAAATCGTGACGTAATAAACTGTGACGCTGTTGTAATTCCCTTCAACTTAGCTTCCAATCCCAGAAAACAAGGCAAACCACTTGTTTCCAGCGGTGTACTTGTTTCCAGCGTTTCTTTAAGAAACGGAACACTCGAGCACGTGGCCTGCGCTCTGCGGCGGCTGCCTAGCACCATCAACCGACAACTGAAAAAAGTATGTCCGCTTTAGCCGAAGCTAGATTGCACTCCCACATTGGTCCTGCTTAGGTCCTGCGACTGGCAATGCCGCCAAAAACGAACGTGCTTTCGTTAGCTATCGGTTGGTGGTGCTGTGGGGAGCCGCTGCAGAGCGCAGGTCATGGGCTCGCGTGTTCCCGTTCACAAAGGACATCAATGAACGCAGATCGCCTGCTGTTGGGCACCCGTAGGACTCCCATATAAACGGAGCTCTGACCTGAAGGTAAGGGTAGCAGGCTTCGTCCGTCGGTAGTACGCCCAACAGCGGAAACAGGACAACGGGAAGCAATGCCGTGACAGGCAGCGGAACCGCGTTCGTCATCCAGAACGTAGACATGAGACAGACCACGTAGGCACATCTTGATTCCTGCATTTCAAACAATATAGTCAACTACTATACCTACGGCATTTTTTTCATCGATTTATTTAGTCAAGCCCTCTATTACGGCATCTCTCACAATCATATGGTGGTTTTAGGACGTTAAACGTCATATATCAATCAATTGATTTAGTTTAGTCAAGCGGGAGCGCTTCCTTAGTGCAAATGTATAAAAAATTTTTTCTTCTTTTTTTCCAAGGGAGGTAGTTGCATTTTGCCTGCTTTACTCGATAATGAGAAGCAGCAATGTGATATCCAGCACATTAATAGAAGATGAAACACTCACAGCTATAGCAAGGTTCCACGTGCTTCTCCAACTCGTAGAGAGGGAGAAGTTAACGTTTATTCTCGAAACAGTGCCCCGAGCAATGCCCAGTGTCACCCTGAAGTGGGAGGGCTCCTTAGTCCAGGAACCCTCTCTGGCTTCTACTGCCCTCTTGGCCCTGGCGAAGAGTTGTTTTTTTGGTCTTCTAGGGTCCTCGAGGGCGAGCTTCGCCTCCCACTTTTCGGTTATATTTATTATGCACGGGGTACATCGCATGGGTGTGACAGCGTACACAAGGACGGCGCTGCTTGCCACAAGGAACGGCAACCTCCTTGGCAACTGCGAGGAATCTCGAAGGACGCGAAGTATCGTCAGTGGCATCGCATATCGATGGTGCACGAGATGAGGCTGGCGGAAAACCATCGACGTTATTAAGGCACTCACTGACTTGAACGGCCCCTGAATCATGCGGAGTTCAAAGGCGAGAGAGTAGTTTCGTTCTCGCCTTCACTACCCTTTTGACAAACCGCCATTTCCTCATCGCCCCTTTTTTTCATGAAGCACGTGGAATGTCGGCACTCGGCGTCAGGCCAGTCAAGATTTCGCGCTTGTCGGTTACACGCCGATACCTCCGCTTGCGCTGCCGCAAACGCAGAAAACGAAGTGAAATTTGTTTATCGCACCCGTAGACCATGTAATTCAAGGGAGAACGGGCATGCGACTACACGGTATAACAGGGCAAGTGACAATGCGCAACATATATCTCCAGTATATCGACCAGTCGTGAGCTTATTTGATCCTGATGTCACACGAGCGGGCTGCTGACGTCACGAATTGCACCGCAAGGACGGCAAATGCCAGGAGATGATAACATGCTTGTTTTTGGTATTTTAGGGGCGAAGCTCCTTACGCCGTGGGTCGTATGTCCCGTGTCGTCGTCATAGTCGTAGTAGCCAGTTGCCATTTCATTGCAGGTCAATAAAAACGGTGTCGCAGCATATCCACAAAGTGAATGATGATGAGTGGGACGAAGCGTCCATCAGTCCCTCCGTGCGTCCGTCCGTCCATCGTCCATCCATCCACCCGTCCACTTCACGCCACTCGATCGTCATCATTCACCTCGTGGATATGCTGATTTTTCTGGAGGATATTCAGGGGCCCTTTAAGTAATGTTAGTCCGGCCTGTTGCTCTCAGGGGGAAAGCAGTCGCTCAGCATGAACGCATACACTTGCACACCTTGTTCATGTGAACATGGGAAAGAAGCAGGACGCCATTTAGGTCACCACCAGCCGTTCGTTCACCGAAACGCCTTTCGCCTCCGCGAAGGCCCTCTAGAACAGCTCCCGCGCCAGCTGCATACGTGCCGTCAATAGGCACCCGGCAATGCAGTTTGCAAGAACCGATGGTAGCGGCAAAACACACGTCCTAGCGAATAGACACCGCAAATCCGGGCCCACGCCTGCGTCACCTAGCGAGTATACACGCAGCAAAAGCGGACTTGCCAGGGTACATTTTCTTTAAGGGGCGAAGCTCCTTATAGCGGCACCCGTTCGTCCCTCGAGTCGTAGTAGTAGTCGTAGTGTGTTACCAGTCTTACATTTTGACCTCCAAGGTGGTGCCGGTGAGAGATTTCTTCTGTGCGTTGCTGAACAATACAAAATTCGCAGCGTGCGCGTTAACTAAAAGGCGAATTCTCTTGTCTCTCATTCCCCCTTAGCAGCCATTGGCATGCACATTGAGCACTATCTGAGAAGAAAGGGTTGATACGTTATACTCGCTGGGCATAACCTCCTCGGTTTTAGAAAGCTTTAGCGAGTGTTGGGCCGCAGTGCCATGGATACAGTGAACTAGTATATACCATGAACACGAGGTGGTTAAAGGTGGGAAGCAGACACGAAGCGCAAGCCGTAAGAAAGTGTGCGTCTGCCACCTCTCGTTTAGTCCTTGGAATGTTCACTGGATGGCGGTGCATATGTGGAATATATGATGAAAAGATGCGAGATGGTGGTACTTGGAGTGTTGAATAGATGGACGAACGGACACACAGACAGATGCATGGACGGACTCACGGATGGCTGCACCGACGGATGGACGCATGGGCGGACGCACAGATGGACGTGCGGACGCACGAACAAACGCACGCACGGACGGGCGAATGGACGCACGGACGGTCACACAGACGGACGCATGGACGGACGGAAGCAAGAACGGATGGAGGGACGAATGCTTCGCCCCACTCTCCATCTTCACTCCGTGGATATGCTGCCATTTTTAGGGGCGAAGCTCCTTAGGGCGTGGGCTGTGCGTCCCCTGTAGCCTGTATGTAGCCACCTCTAGTTTAGTTCTTGCAGTGTTCACTAGATGGCGGTACCGTCCCCTGTATGTAGCCACCTCTAATTTAGTTCTTGCAGTGTTCACTAGATGGCGGTACCGTCTCCTGTATGTAGCCACCTCTCGTTTAGTTCTTGTAGTGTTTACTAGATGGTGGTACTTGTAGCTGATGATGAAAAGATGCAAGATGTTATAAACTAGAAAGCGGTACTTGTAGTTGATGAAAGACGCGAGATCTTATAAAATAGGAATGATGTCACACATGGCGCGTGTCATTGGTTGAAGGCAATCGTTCCATTTAGTGCGGCGACGTACGCTAAGGGGGAGCGATGTAATAAAATCGAGTGGGCAAAATGTACAGAGGATTCATGGTTTACCAGGTTTACCTCCGGAGCTTCGCCCACTCATCATCATTCACTTCGTGGATATGGCGGAATTTTTTATTCAGTGGTCAACAAGGGGGTCACGCGTGATTATGGAAGTACCCAGGAAGCGTTCTTTGAGCACGTGCCAAAAATAGCAATGACGCTTCCGCATGTCGATGTGTTCAGCGAGAGTTTCATTTTCATCGTATCCCTGGCGGTCGGTACAAACAATGCTGAGGCGGCCCAAAAGAGCTCCGTCGCGCCGTCTGGTCCAGTGCCGGGTGCCTATAGCGAGCCATCACAACGACGGCGTCGGCACAGCGGGAATTAGCGTTTAGCGTCCGTGTATACTCCATTTTGAAGTAGAGGAAACACGTAAAGAGTTAAGCACAATGCGAGGAACGTTTATTTGGTTCATCCAGTCTGTGCAGGAGCTATAGCAGACGGAGTAGTCCCTAACCGGTTTCTGCGACCACTTCACCCTCAACCAGCACTCTATTAATTCGTACACTCTCGAGCATGCCGCCAAGCCACTAGACCAATACGCTCCGTATTCTTTTTGTACAAACCCCGTGTCACAGGTAGCGGAAGTTAGCATCGAGCGTATATGGGGGCCAGCGGGATGAGATAAGAAAGCGCAGTGCACAAGCGGCGCGTTTACTGCAAAGAAAGCGAGGTACGCTGTATACTGAAGAGCAAGAGCTTGGGGCATGCGATGACCTGCTTTATGACCCGCATGCTAGAGCCGCTTGCGTCGCCAAAAATTTTCCGCCACCAAAACAGCCTTGGCGAGATAAGGCTATTATCTCCAGCCTTTTTGGCACCCCGCAACAAGCGACAGTGGGAACACAAAGTGACAGTTTATTTTCTGCGCGCCGCATTGTGATTAGTGTCGCAGCTAAAACGCAATCACACTGAGGCAGGTCAGTGACCAGACAGGTTAGGACGTGAAAGGCTTACGTGGCTTATGGGATTCCTTTTAATGACGGCATCGACGTAATCCCATTTAATCCCGGCCATGTCGGTCGCATTTTCGATGGACGCGAAAATGCTGGAGTCCCGCGTTCTTAATTTAGGTGCACGACTTCCGAAGTGCTCGACTACGGCATCTTTCATAATGATACCGTGATTTTGGGAAGTTGAACCCCAACAATTATTACGTCATTTCATACAGAATTGTTGAATTTCACATCCATCTGCGGCGTTGAAGTAACTTGTGCAACTATAGCTTCTCCCGCGAAATAAATCAAAATTAGAAGTTTATAAACTTAACCCAGACAACTCCTTACGAGGAAAGTAACAGTCGTCACAGTGAACTAGCAATACACAAAATGAACGTGCGTGCTTCGAAATTTAGCGATAAGAATACATACCAAGTGTCTGAACCAGAAACGTATACTAAATCGATGTTCAGCAATGCTTTGTACTTTCTCATAACGCGCACAGTTAGTACTCGCGCGTAGGAAAATGGAATGACTAACGTGAAGTCGGCTCGTGCAAAACTCATAATCGATAAGTATTCATCAGGCTTTACTGGAGGCACCTGGGAGATTTATGTAGGCATGAAGACTGTTGAAGAACATCTAGACTGTGAGCCAGTTTCATAGCCAAAAATGGTTCGGTCTAACACGCGCTACAGCACATACGAGGTTGAAAGTTATATAATAAAGAGACCAAGGACTCTGGGAAGACCTTTCAATACCTTCAGATGGAAGTCCATGAGAAGTACCGTGATTCTAAAGGCATCCGGCGTCACAAACTACAGGTTTGGGGCCACCGAGCTCTAAATAGCAAAACGATGAACACGACGAAGTTATCATAATGTAAAGAGAAAGTGAACTTCATTATATAGGTACAACTGCACCTCTGCGAAAAGCTGTCATTCATAATATATATATGATTAAGTGGTAATACATGTGTGCGTTTTATAGTAAGATTTGTGGATACACGGATTCTCGGCTACCGTACAATAACCGAAGCCACGTTGCATGTAGGATACATTAATTGCATCGGTATGTCATTTTTTTCTAGCTCAAGGCAATTTTGTAGGTGATAAATCTTCAGTAGTGCCAAGCGGCAGGTGAACATTAAAATGTTCGAAGCACAATAAAGTAGGCTCAACGAAAAAAATGGCGAAAAAAGGTGACACCTTTGACTGTGCGAAATTATCGCCAACTCAATAAGTACGCGTGAGCTCGCTGCGGCAAACCCAACTCCAGGCAGTTGCCGCAGGCTTTATTACGTCTGTGACCACAGGAATGACAATAAACGACCTTCGCAAGTGAACTCCTCCCACATCTATTGGCCAAGCCGTGTCATGATGCCGACTTCAGTGGTGTCTATGTTGCGACACAAGCCTTCGAAAAACAAGACATTTCGGAATACATTGATGTTGCGCCTTTCTTCTCCTCGTTTACAACTCCTTTCTTTATCCAACCTTTTTCTTCCGCGTTCTTGTACCGCGCTCAGGCTAAACCACGCTTCCCTATCTCGGCGCCAACTGCGGAACAACAACGTTTTATAGCGTCTCTGTGTTATTACGCCACATATAAGTGCAGATGGGCGACTAATCGTGCCAGATGACTCACGACATTACCACTTTACCCCGTCTGCAGGGGCAGCCAAGAGTGGCGCCAGACGATGTTGATATTACCGGGGGACACCTATCGAGGTGTTTTTATCCGCGAATCATGCATGTGTTTGAGAGCGTAGCGAAGAAAAAAAAAACATACAGAGTGTTTCAAGAAATGTGTCCACTATTGTTTAAAAATCAGCAAAAGACGCTATTTGCTCACTGTCTTCACAGTTGGTTTTTTCTGTAGCGGCAGGCACCTTAAAGGAGCCCTGCAACACTTTTTGAGCATAGTTAGAAAATGCTGCCGATCTGTAGTAGAGGCTCCCGACAACACGTGAGCCAAATATAATAGTGCAGCACGCGGCCTGAAATTCACAATAAATTATCAAAGTCAGCTATAAATTGATTACTCTTCTCTCGACAAATCACGCAATAAGACCCAAAATCACTCGTAGTAAGCCCATCTACAACCATTGGCTGATTTGAACGTGGCGCGCTTGGTTGTTACAGAGATTTCCGCGGGAGGTCGTCACTTGTCCACGCGCGCGTGCGCGATCGCACTGATAAATCCACGTATTCGAAGGAAAAAAAAGATTGAAGTGCTCAAGGTCACAAGGCGCGCATGACGTTGTTTGCTTGCCCCTGCCATCCCTCCTTGCTTAGCTTGCAGCGCTTGCGTCGGGACGAGAGAAGAGAGAATGCGATTGCAGCGTGTGACAAATCTTTGCTACTACGCTCGTACTGGACGGATTCTTAACATTTTCGCGGCGTTGAATTTGTGAGGCAATACGCTTTTACAGCGATTTGATTCTATGGTGACTCAAAAAAGTGTTTCAGGGCTCCTATAAGAGGATTGAAGACATCATTTGGAACCTCAATTATGACAGTGAGATTAATTACTTTTTAATTGCTGGAAGTAGACAGTTAAGCCAAATGAAAGAATTGAGGTCCTTGATGCGAAGAACCCATTGCCACTTTGAGACTTTGAAAAAGTGGCCTCTAGAAATATTTACAGAATAATGAAATGCTCCTAAATTTTGCGGCAAAACCGAAACCAAAGGACCGATGAGCGCAGCAAGCAGACGGCTACAATGACGTCACTGTTCAGAACAGTGGTTACAAAGGGGCAGTTTTTGTGGTTACAAAGGGGCAGTTTTTCCCCATTCGTTAGCGAATGTGCGTCATGCGTGCTGTATTTGCGAGCGCAGCCCACACACCCACACAACGTCGGAAGTCGGTTGATGGTTGATGTAACAACGCTCTCTCAGACGCTCTTTTTATTATTATTATTATTGTTATTTACGTTTTTTTTGTCATACTCGTCGAAGTCTTCGTCATTTTTTGTCTTTCCTCAGTTTTTTCCTCTTTCTCCCTTCTAATCTTTGTTTTCTATATTTCTTCCCTCCTCCCGAAAGAGTGAGCCGGCGTTGTGCCCCATCCAGGTGGCAGTTGCCAGCTTGCTCTCTCCCCCTTTCCTCTGTGCCCTTGTGTGTCTGTGTATGCAAATCAAATAAATAAATAAAAGCTGCGCTCATTCGCGTTTCGGTTTTGGTTTCGCCGCAGAATTGGGAAGAAATTCATTATTTCGTAGTTATTACCAGAGGCCACTTTTCCAAAACCTCAAAGCGACAATCGGTTGCTCGCATGAATGACTTCAATTGTCTCTTTGACTTCACGTCCTAACTCCACTAGTTCAAAAGGTAATTAATTTAAATTTCTTAATTACAGCTCGTAATGATGTATTCAAGCCTCTTCAGATGCCTAACGCTACAGAAAAAGCAACTGTCATGACAGCAAGCAAGTAGCATTATTTTGCCGATTTTCAAACAATATTGGACACATTTCTTGAAATACCCTGTAGATCAAAGACTGCTCCTCGTTAAGTGAAGGCTGTACCAACTGTGTATCATTCATTCGCCTGTGTTACCCTTCTGTTGTCTTGTGTTTACGTGTTCTTTTCGCGTTATAAAGCGCAGCTGTTCCTGCTTTATGTGGCGTCGCCATCGGTGTAAGCGGACATTGCGAACGAGGATGAAAGAGACCCAGGGCAGTCTGCCGATATTACGAACCACTGACCCCCAACTCCTCTTCCTCCATCCGTCGTCACGCACGCTAGCCCGTCGGTCGTAGCCGGTGCGCATGCAAGGCTGGCACGTGCACAGCGGCCGGCTTCACTAGTCGTAACGGGGATGTCAGAGGCTGTGTTCCACTTCTTAGACAGCACGTAGACAGTCTACGTAGACAGCTTAGAAGACCGCACCGAGTCCATGCTGTCCCGAGAATTGGAACACGTTTAGACAGCTTTTACGCGACGATGCGCCACCTTGCGTTGAGAAGAAAAAGCTAAAATAAACAAAAGTAACAGTTGTAATTTATGGCTTATTTCGTGTTAAAATCAAAAACAAATAAACTTTACTCGCATTGAGCGTCTGGGAAAGCGTCTGCTTGTGTGCAGACGGCCATTCTGGCGAGATTTGATCTATCTGAGCGATTCGCTGAGCCGCCATCTTGTTTACACATCAAAGTAGCCTGCATCGTATTTGTCTACGATGTGGTCTTCTCGGAGCTGTCTACTTCGCCGGCTACGTGAAAATTGGAATGAGACTTAAGATGGCCGCCATCCATTTAGCTGTCTATTTAGCCGTCTACGGTGAGTATTGGAACACAGCCAGCGTTTCGCGTGGTTCGCGACGCTAGCGCCGGCTGTGTCTGTGGCATTGCGTAACGAATGCTAGATCGCAACAAGTGCGGATAGCCAGAACTTCTAACACGGTTGGCGTTGCTTCATTGCGAAACAAGCGTCCGTTCTCTCGAGCGCAGCTGTCAGGCGCTGACTGGCGACGCTGACTGACGCTCGCACGTATAAGTGCCCATACATACACCATGAAGTGGACGGGGAAGCCGCCGTGGTAGCTCAGTTGGTAGAGCATATAGGATGTATTATTCGAAGGTCGCTGGTTCGGTTCCGGCCCATGTAATTATACCTTATCGTACACTTTTCTTTCTTCACATTTACACAACATTTACTATTAATAACCTCCCCCATACTTTCCTTGGCAGTGTCGTCTGTTTTTTTGTTTTTGTTTGTTTTTTGGAAGTGTTTCTTGCACAGAACGCTTGTACCCATGTCTGAGTATTTTCATTTTGCTTTCCTGCAAATCATGGGGAGCTGCCGCTCCCTCCTTTGCGGCGATGCTTCAGGACACACCTGAGAACGTTCCTGGCGTGCAATCGTCGCGTTCATACAAAAAAACGTGGCAACGTGCTGAGCGACATGGAAAGCGAGGCAACCGATTTTTACTCGAATGTTTTCGAGTCATTCGACGATGACTTCAAGGTCGTCACGAGTCGAACTGAAAAACGAAGACTGCTGCGAACGGCATCGTCGGCAAGTGTTTCCACCATTAAGACTGCACCACAGCGCTGGCCGCACACCAAGCTGTTCATGCCTGAAGACCCTGCTTCCAACTTGCGGCTTCTCAACAGGCAAGTATTCTTTGTGCTTCTCGAGGAAACCGCGCCGAATGAGATCTAGAACGTGAGGATCGATGCACGAAAGAATGTCCTTGCCGTAGACGTCATGCACAGTAGCGCGCTGCAAAGCCTTCGGCGCATAACAAAAATTGGCAACGTGAAAGTTCAGCCAATAGTCGCTACAGGTTGTAACGACACTGTAGGCGTCATTTATGATGTGGATCTTTCCATACCAGCTAATTACTTGCAAATATTAATAAAACCAGCTACAGAAGGCACCCATATCACGCACATCACCAGACTTGGCAACTCACGTTGCTTGAGACTTGTGTTCGAGGGAGACAGCCTTCCCTCGTACGTCAAAGTTGGCCACGTTTGCCACTCAGTACGTCCATACATGCAGGATCCGCTGCAATGCTACAAGTGTGTCAAGATAGGGCACGTAAAAGGCGTCTGTGAAAACAAAGTTGTGTGCCCGCAGTGATCGGAATCTCATTAAAAACACGCCTGCGGTGCCACTGTGTTACGATGTCCAAACTTCCACGGTGCTGATGAAGCCTCATCCAAAGATTGCCCGCAGGTGCGAAACGAGCACGCGGTACTCAAGCGTATGCTGCGGGACAAGTCAACGCACAGGGAAGCTGCCGCAACACTTCGCCGACGACCGCGTACGAGACCGAAGACCATCACGAAAAGACTGCTCTACCGATAAAGAGATGCCGTCCCCCATCAAAGTGGCTGTCCCACGAACACCGAACTCAAGGAAGACGGATACTGTGAAACAGAAGACAGGAACAGCAGTCGCACTTTCCGAAGAGTGGCCCTCACTTGCCCGAGGTCAACCCTACTTCGGAGTCGCATCAGATCCCGCCGCTCTCGACGACCCCTCGAGCCAGTGATGCGACGAATGAAGATCGACAAGTGATAAGCTTGCTACAGTCGCTGATAAGTGCCGTGTGTGTTCTACTGAGCAATATGAAGACTCAGTCTGCGCAAAGCGCACTGCAAGTGCTGAACACCCCGAGTCCGCTGATTGCAGCTCTAGAGTAAAACCACGGTCAGCGATGCACCATCGTTTCGATTGGAAGTCAAGAATGCATCTGTCTTTCAGTGGAACGCCAGAGGTCTTCAGTCACGCATGTCTGATTTCAGACAGTTTGTATTTGTCAACTGTTTTCCCATCATTGTGCTTTGCGAACCCAACCTGTCTTCCTCAATCGAACTGTCAGGATATGAGTGCTTTATGTCCTCCACCCACAGAGACTGCAGCAAGGTTATTGTATTCATGCACCGTGACCTCACTGTCTCGCCTGACGAAGAGAATCAATATGTGTGCCTTACTGTGGAGAAGAATAAGGTTACTTTCGCAATTCGGAGCTTATATATCTCCATCAAGCCACCTCGACTGCGGGCGCTCACGCGGTATTCTGACATCAACTCCGTACCCATGGGTGATGACTGGTGACATTAATGCCCACCATTGCCTATGAGGAAGCGCTAGGATCAACTCTAGAGGAAAAAAAGTTAGTGTCCTTTGCCTCGGAGTGTGAACTTTGCGTTTGTAATGATGGAATCCCTACATATTTACGCAGATGCCTGGACCTTACATTGGTTTCTCACTCATTTACCAGAAAAGTGCACTGGTTTTCGGATAAGGATACGCGGGGCAGTGTCCATATTCCAACTTATCTGAGGATAGAAGAACCAACTACAAGTCCTCCAGAGCCCTCAAATACATCAATTGGTCGACATTCAAAAGTGTTAATGGGAGACTGTTGTAGTGACGGCCCAACCTATAACCTAGAGGCCTCCGATAAAGGATGCCCTGCAAAATACCACGCGTTCGCTTTTGACAAGTTACAAGCGCACTGATTTCGACATCGAGCTCGAGAAACTTCGCGCAATACGTTGTCGTGCGGAACGTAGGTACAGACGGACAAAGTACATCGATAATTTAAGGCTGGCTAAACGCACTCAAAAGAAAATACAACGGCACATAAGAAGCTGGCTTGGCGACGTTGGTCATCCTTCAGCGAGTCGTTGGATCCGCGAAAGCCCCTATCGCTGATATGAAGAACTGTCCGGGGTCTCAGCCCAACCTTTGATAAGCGACATCCATTTACATCTCTGGCACTTTAACTACAATGTGGAGAGATTGATGTCGCAGAATCGTTCTGTAGAACAATTGCCGGCGAGTTTAATTTCACGGAAGCAAGAATGTCAACACTTGACAAATGTTGTAGGCCCGTGTGCTCAGATATGGCTGCAAGTTAAAGAACCTCAGGTGGTCAAAATTTTCGGAGCCCTCCACTACGGCGTCTCTCACAATCATATGGTGGTCTTAGGACGTTAAAACCCACATATCAATCAGCTTACGGGCTGAAAATTCACGCACCTCCACGAAATGAATGATGAAGAGTGGGCGAAGCTAAGTCTTAAGGCTCATAACGTCTATGTTGAAGTCTCCGACAAATTCAAAGTAGAAACGAATGGACGGATGGACGCACGCACGCACGGGCGGGCAGACAGATGGATGCACGGACGGCTGCGGACGGACGAACAGACAGATGGACGGACAGGTGGACTAACGCATAGATTCAAGGCCGGACGGACAGATGGACGGACAGACGGATCCACGGACGGTCAGATGGACAAATGTGCCCTAAAACAACAACAGAACACTGAACATTCAGAAGTCTATAAAAGCTGTAAAAAATATGAAGGAACATTAAATGTACTCGTGATGTATATTGTAAGTAAGCGTAAAGATGACTAGAAATATAAATGAACAAACTCGGAAGTGAAAAACCGAAGGCCTTAAGGAATGTGCACGAAGACAAAGAGGGTGAATCGCCGTCGCCTTTGATGTCAAATACCTGCAGTCACGGATGAAGCTCACATATATAACTTTTTACAGCATCGCATTTTCTTGATATATTTATGAGATGATACACCACTGAATACATTTCTGAGGAGATACGGCATATTAGGTAGTGAGGTCTGTCATATCTAATCGTTTCCCTTTGTTTTGTTTTAATATGCGTATATCTACAGTTGCCGTGAAAGGTGTCTCGGCAAGCGCGTATATTGGCGTCCTTACATCATATCTATGCCGGGCAACGCATGCAGCAGAAAACTCTTCTAAAGATTCTCTGCCTATCTGATATCTGAGTGGAAACTTACGTAACGCATCCTGTAATGTACGCACACTCTTTAAAAAAGTTAGTAAAGAGGTAGCAACTGCAAGCAAATAGATAGTAACTGCAGCACTGGCCACCTTTCTTGGACCGTAACTTACCTTTTGCTACCTCTTTATTACCTATAGGTTAGTAGAAAGTTAATCACTGGACTTAAATAGGTAGTATCTGCAGCTTTTACTAACTTTATTGCCTCGTTACTACCTTTTTACTACCCAGCTTCATACTATCTGATCTAAAATAGTAGCTAATAACTATTATAATATTTTTAAAAGGATTCGTCTCGACGTATGATCTTGATACGGAAAATAACGCTCAAAGTATCCATGGATCAAAGAAAAAAAAACGTTTTTGTTTCAATTCGCGCAACCGAGATATGTAAGCGTAATTTTACTATTGTCAAAATAAAGTACACGTTAATGAATAATTAGTAATGCTAAACGTGTTTCAATAGACAATTACAACAAACTTGGTAAATTACAACAAGCTAACTAGACAGGCGGATAAAGAATAATTAGATGGTCAAAACTAATCCGAAGTTCCTCACTACCGTGTGTCTCACAACATTATCGTGGTTTTGGCGTGTAAAACCCCCGAAGGGATTATTACCTTATTATTAAATCCGGACGTAGTGACCGCATTTCCATGAAGGCGAAAATGCTTGAATCCCGTGTACTTAAATTTAGGTGCAAGTTAAAGAAACACACGCGGCCGAAATTTCCGGATGTCTCCCCTAAGGCGTTCTGCTTTTTTAGATGCGACGAAGCTCTCTGACTAGCCAGTGTAACGCTATCCCTCCGTTCGTCCGTACGAATGCGCCTCGACGCACTTCCCTCGCCGCATGTATTATAGCGGGGCCAAGTATGTGACGCAGCAGCTGGGCTTCGACGTCACGCTCCACTCACAGTGCGCGCTGACGTCACTCTCTCCTTCGCATGCCGCGCGCTCGCCACAGCACCCGCAGCTGCCGCCTCAGCCGTTTGGCTGCTACACCTGAAGCTTCCACCGCTCGCTTCACTACTACGACCGCTTCTCGCTACACCTCCGACTCGTCGGTTCACTCGCAATAAATCTGACACGCCTAACGCACGCCTTGAAACATGTCTGTACGTGTCACTTGTCTCTCCCTTCACCTTATCAACCACTCGCAACGCTAGAGTGTGCATTGAGTGGTAACACTCTTTTGGCTCATTTATCTGCGCTGGAGAGGACGCCGGAAGACGACGCTTCTTAGCCCGCCGACACATCTGCCGAACAAGTTAGGCCTAAGCCAGCCGTTGGTGGCGTTGCGAGGGTTAGCGAGGCCTCTCAGCGTGCACTTCGCCAATCACAAGGCCGTGGTAATCAAGGCGATACACCCACCGGCCCCGGTCCAGAGCCCGTGTCCACTCTGAAGAAATGACAAGACCTACACCAGCCATCGCTATCTTCCAGCGCTCACTGCTGCACCCGCGTTAGCGCGGTACAACTCGTGACGCCACCCATGCGCAACACTGCTGATTTGCATACCATCGATTTAATTTGATTGATATGTGGGGTTTCACGTTCCAAGACCACAATATAATTATGAAAGACGCTGTAGTAGAAGGCTCCAGAAATTTCGACCACTTGGGGTTCTTTAACGTGCACCCAACGTGCACACGGGCCTCATTTTCGTCTCCACCGAAAATGCGCCACAGCCGGGATTCTATCCCGTGACCTGCGAGTCAGCAGCAGAGTACGTTAGCCACAAGACCACCGCGGCGGGGCACTTCGCATCCCATCAGTTTTTTTCGAGAAGATGGTGTGAATTTATTTTTTCGCGTTGCACACTAAAAAAACAAAACGCTTCATTAATTTTTCATTCTTCTTGGACCTCTTGCCATGAACAAAATTACAACAGGAAAATCTGTTACGAAACTACAGCCCAAAAAAATACGTCTGCTATACACTAATCACCATAGAGTTTCCTAAGATACACTAAAGGGAACTCAACACAATGTTGAGATCACTCATGCGCGAATGCGCTGACACTTACTGGTCGTTACCAGATCACCGGAACAAGCGCCTGCGAGAAACAGACCCAGGTATGACTTTTCGTCTTCCAGATAAAATCAGCCGAAGACATGCTAATATACTGCACCGAATTCGTCTGGGCGTCGCCTTCACTCGCCACTACACCCACCTAATCGGCCGTGCGGACAGCCCGAATTGTGAACGCTGCCAAGTGCGCGAAACGATAGCTCACATATTTTGTGTCTGTGCATTATACGTGGCGCAAAGAAAAATGCTAACTGCAACGTTGGCAAGCATCGGACGAACACCATTAAGTGGAAGCCACATATTCTCAGCAATGAACGACCAAACAGTGTCAAAAACTGCTACAAAGGCTGTTCTAGACTTTATAAAAAGCACTGGACTAGAAACTAGACTGTAGGGTACTATGCTAAGTGGCTACTGTGCATACGCACCACCTCTTCTTGTCCCCATCATCACCCTTCATCCCTCTTTCCTTCCCCTTTCCCTTATCCCCTGTGTAGAGTAGCAGACTAGAGTGAACTAGCTCAGGCCGACCTCTCTGCCTTCTAATGAATTCTCTCTCTCTCTCTCTCTCTCTCTCTCTCTCTCTCTCTCTCTGGCGCTAGTGCATATAGGAGCTGCAACGCACGGCACCTCAGCGAGCATCGGAATGATGGGTAGTACAGACATTTGTCTAAAAATCGTACTTCTGGCCTGCTTTTGGCTCCGTGTGTGTTCGTGTGGCTTAGAGCTGTTTTCTGACGAAACAAAAATCAGCAAATGTTCAGCGATAGCGCTTCACCACCTTATTATTTTAGACTTACTTTTCCAAATGGAGTCACGAAGTTCAAATGGGTTGAATTTTTCTTTCAGAACAACACAGAAACACAGCAATAAAGAAAGCCGCAAGTACGATTCACCGCCCGCAAGTACGAAGACTAGGCAAATGTGAGTACTACCCATCATTCCCATGGTCGCTGAACTATCACAGCGACAGAGTCCCCTCTAGTTAATTTTAGAAAACTCTATGCTAATCACCCTGTAGTGTCTCAACACTTCTCACACGAAATGCCTGACTCGGCAAAATAGCCGTGGAAAACTGCGCGGTAATAGAATTCGAGGGTGGCAAGACGCTAACATGCTGCGGAGAAAGTTTCGTATATCTCATCGCAGGAAAAAGACATGTGAAACGAGGGGAGAAGGGAGTGACATGCGTCTATAGATGTAGAAGGAACACTGCGTTGATAAGCTGCGACTGCGTTGCGTCTCCGAACCGTCCGTGTAGTGTCGTATACTAATTGACCTCAGCGCACCGCGCGATAAGACCGTGGAGATCTTAGCAACACGAAATCTCTCTATCGCTCTTTCCTAGGATCACTGGGAAGGAGTACAACGAAGAAAAACGTGAACAAGCAAACTGACACGTGCAGAACGTAGTACGTCGTAAGCAGTTGCCATGGCTACCTGGAACAGGGAGTTTACAGCCAACACTTGAATAGACATCAGTTGCTCGCTCTGTAGCGCATTTCGAAAGCAGCTCTTCTCTTTATTTTTTTTTCGTGGGATCGCGCAACGATGGATAACGCTCAAATAACCATCGATTCCGCTCACACCAGCTCTAAACTGCCTCGAGGTAACGCTTGCCTAGACGAGCACGTCATTACAGCGTCGAAAAATTATATGCGGGTCTCCAGTGAACAAAGGAAGTTGCGCCCTGCAAACGATGCAACATTTTTGTGCTGCGGACAACTCGAGACGTTTGATATACGAATGACCTAAACCCCAATATAGAGCTTCTGTACAGGAAACGAAGTCAGGAGCGAGACTGTCTCGGCGAAAAGTGTGGAGTGAGTCGGTACCTCTGCATATTGTCTCGGAGGCTTGCGTACATCGACGATTCTACAGAAAAGTAATAATAATACTATCTATAAGATCGTACGTGCCTATAAGCATTATACGATTATAAGGCAGACCGTAGTGGAGGGCTCCCGAAATTCCGATCTTCTGGTATTTACTAAACTGCACTGGCAATGCACGAGTCCCTAGCATTTGGAATAAAATGAAATGAGACGGTGCCTACCGGGATCGAAGCCCCAACGTTCGGTTCACCAGCCGAGCATTGAAACAGCAGGAAAAAAAAAGCTTTAATAAAACAAATATTCGGCAGGTCCCACGAACCTTGAGAATCGACGTTATGCGAAGCATGCGAAGGGAAGGCGACCGTGTTGTAATTCATTTTATAGAGCGACACGTTACGAAATGACGCTAAACATATTTCCACAGACATATACTGATAAGCAGATGTTTAACATTCAAATATGCTTATATAACTAGTTGTTTGCACTTGCGCAAGGATGCCAACAGGAACAAGAGTATTATCAATACAAGAGGAGGTAAGCTGATATGTAAAGCTTGTTATCGCGAGGATGATAGCCCTGGACACTTCTACATAAATAAACTTCAGTAGATGGCACTTAACTACAATTGACGGTAATCCGACGAGACGGCTCTATCAAAGGAGTGCATATGTAACACTGATAGAATGAGATAGCCAGCATTGCAAGTATACAATTGACGTTTCACCATCATCACACCTGATTACACTTGAATATAGTATTTTTCGAAAGCAATACCGAGACGTGGAATAGTTCTGTGGTAGAACACTTGGTTGCCAAAAAGAATGCTTGGGTTCAATTCCAGCTGGGGTCCTGACATTCATCCTTTGCATCACTTGTCCGGTCAACGCTGCCGATGTCAACTTTTTTGTTAATGCTCTCGCGTTAAAATTGCCAATGTTAGTTCTGGTAGTTCCTGGGTAGACATAAACTGTCAGTCACCTGCGGCACGTATACCCGCATATCGGGCACATGCACACCCGCGGTATTGTGCCACTCTTTGGCGGAAAGTGTTAGATGTCGTACGAGGCACGATTCTGACATTCTTAATGTAATGACCAGCGCGTCATATTCGTCAAACCATTTTACCCTCCCATGCTAATTTTAGTTCACCCCAAGTTAAGGTGGTAATCATGAGGAGACGTAGGCGGATAGATTAGATAGATAGATAGATAGATAGATAGATAGATAGATAGATAGATAGATAGATAGATAGATAGATAGATAGATAGATAGATAGATAGATAGATAGATAGATAGATAGATAGATTTCAAAAGTGCTTGCAATAGGCAATGAAATGCCTCGCATTTTATATGTCGCGTGAAACCCGGCATCGTATACTGCTTGTTGCCAACATTTTCAGTTCGTTGTGCATTGAGCATTCATTCAGCTTTGTGAGTACAATAGCTAAAATTGTTTAAAGAAAGACAGAGAGAGAAAGTGAATAATTGTCGCATGAACAGAATGTCGCAAAAAGCGCGCTGAAAGAAAGGAAGACAGGGAGGTAATTTTTGTGCAAATTTCACTTTCTTGCCAATTTTCTGCTGAAATAATGCATTACAAGAACTTCACTGAAGGTATTTTAATTTGGAATACACATGTAAACTAATAGACCGCAGCAACAGTATTCAAAGTAAGGCTGCTAATGCATGACTGAAACAAAACTAGGGCATGCTGCAAAGTTCGCACCAATGAGGGCACAAACCACCAATTCGGTCTTAAGTTTAATTCTTCTTCGGAACAGACAAACTTTCATAGCTCAATTAACTGCTTGTTTTAAATAAGGTAGTGCCAAAAAAAACAAAAATGAGTGACCGAAATTCCTTTCTTTCATGCACTTCAAATGTTCCTCACATAAACCATGAAGTCAATAGCAAAGAATGCCGTTGTTCCTTGCATGTCGTGGAAGTTTCTTCTTGAGCAGAGCTCGAGTGTAATTTTTCACGTTGGCGTAGCGTAAATGTGCGAATGTTCTACGGTCAAGTCATTAATTCTCGTCGGCAACTCGCCGTGGAAATACTAACAGCGTAAGAAAACAGAAGAATCGGCCTCCACAGTGAGCACGACTATTACGCGACCACATGACAAAGTTATATGTACGAAATCTGCTTCATATCATACCAGCTGCAAGTGATGTCCAGCCTCAGGACGTGTGATCTCAAGAGTAAATTTTAATCTTGTCTTACCCTTTAGGGAACATGCGAAATCACCGGTGCTAAGCTGTGGAAGCAAGTATGCGAGGCTTTACGAAGTTGCAGCGAGTAGACTACATGAACTAAAGCGGAGATGTTGCATGTTTTTTTTTCTTTTTTCTTTTTGTCTAGGTTATTCAAAAGATCGGTTTCTGTGTAAGCAGCTCCAGCTTTCAAACTGCAGTTGCAGCCTCGAGAAAGACGAATTCTTTCATAGAAACATTGCACTCAGAGACACCATACTCCAAAGATTTTTTTTCTTCATTTTTACAGCATTTAGTTCACTTGCGCGATGATAACACCCAACTGTCAATTTAGGTGTCCCTGCAGGCGCCTGATTTGAACCATGTAACGGCTGATGCGTGGCTATGTATTTTACAAGAGGTTCTAAGAAATCGTATCTGGGAGTCATGGTCCTTCGAGTCTTTACCTGACACGGGTGCGCGCCAGCGGAAGTGACGTAACGGACGTGTGCCGTCAGCAGCAGGGTACTGACCTTGGTGTCGATGTACAGCACGAGGGGCAAGAAAAGGAATGGCACGAGGAGGAGCACCGCCAACTTCCAGAAGTTGGAGACGGTCGCGGCGATCCGGGAGACCAGTATGTGGGACATGACTTTTTCTCTTTTTTTTTCTGTTACTCAGGGCTATCCACTTGGAACCTAGGGTCGAGCCGGTGTGCGGCGCCTAGCGAAGCCATCGAACGAAAGCACGTGCGTTGAAATTCAGCCTATATATTCACGTCCGGAGCCTCCTCCCCGACGCGTGCTCTCTCCCTCTCGCACCTTGCTCGTAAACGTCAAGCCGGCACCGACCGTTGGGTTCGGCCTATCGCACGTCTCCCGCTGGACGATAGGCCGCTCATTAGAGGAAAGGAGGAGGACGGTGGACAGGTCAGGCACTCCCGCCCTGTTCTCTCCGCTTGCATGTCGCGTGTTGAGGGGGTTGTAAGCGAGCGTAACTACTCCCTTAGAGAAGATTTTTTTCGTGTTTGTTACAGAGGGCAGACTTTAGCTTGAGAGAAGGTGGCATCCAGTGTCCATGCGTCAACGAATTATTTTAAAGACGATAGTCTTTCTTGGGTACCTTCGGCGGAAAAATTTTGATCTGTCTGTCTGTCTGTCTGTCTGTCTGTCTGTCTGTCTGTCTGTCTGTCTGTCTGTCTGTCTGTCTGTCTGTCTGTCTGTCTGTCTGTCTGTCTGTCCGCCCTAACGATATCTGAAACGGCACTAAACGGCCAACCCCATTCGTAGCGCCCACCAATATGCTCATGTATTAGCGTTCATAGTTGTGCGATTGTCAATTGAAAAGCAATTCTTGCGCAAATCTGAGGCGCCATAACAACAGTTCGAAGTTTTGTATGTCTGCCTTTATACTAACAGAAGCACACACAGGTAACTCTAAGGAATGTAGCGTTTATCGCGCTGCGCTGACAGTGCAACGCGATGCTCAAAAAGGTGTTTCCAACGCTTTGCTACGACGTCACAGTGGTGGCACCTGCCCGTCGCTTTGCGTTCTCCATTTTATCACCTCCGAGAATGGCGCGCATCTTTCTCCGCGGGCTGCACGCCTTCGTTTTCGAAGGTAACTGCCAGATGGCGCTCGTGTCGAACGTGCCTCGATGCGCTCGTTCACCTCCGCTACACGCTCGAGGCACTCTAACGCAGCGCCTCCAGAATACCCTTCACCGATTTTCTTGCGCAGAACATCAAATAAATGTTTTGTTCACTCTCTCCAGACGCAAGACTGTCGTCTTTCGACTACATTTGCGGTGTAACATGCAGATTTGGAACAATGTTTTTGGTTTTTTTTTTCCTTCGTAACGCCTATCCTTTTCTTTTATCTTTTGTTGATGTTGGACGACATATATCCCGACAAAGAGAAGCTTCATCGACAAAGCTCAGGAAAGCCAGCACTTGTTCGGACAAGCGGGCGTATACCTTCCCGAGAAGTCGTCAGGAATGAGAGAAAGTCTTTCACCCGTTGCGCGCTATCACGTTTCCTTGATGAGCTCACTTTTACTTATAAACGGCCTATTCAATGTTCAGGGAAACCAGCAAACTACATGTCCACGGAACCACTCTGGAGGACGCTTCACCACTCTGGAGGACGCTTCACCACTCTGGAGAACGCTTCACCACTCTGGAGCACGCTTCATTACTCTGGAGGACGCTTCACCACTCCGGAGGACTGGACGACGCGTCAGTTGTCCGGAGTTTCAGTTTACGTTGCAAGTTCGTCACCGTATAAACAGAGTTATCAAAAAGAAGTGCAACCGATTTCGGAGGATATTACCCTCAAACTTAGAGGAACAAATGGCAGATGTTCGTGCGTCGGAACAATTCCGAGCACTGTTCGGTGGTTTCTGAAGTTCCGAGCTACTTCTTGATATTATCACGTGAACTAAGGATTACATGTAAAAGAAAAAAAACGCAGATTGCTGCGATGCGTGAGCTGCCCCACCCCCACCCCTTTTTTTTTGCCGCTTCTAGATATCGTAATTCTCCCGTTCGTATCAGTCGTTTAGTTTCGTTTGAGCTGACCGGCACCGGGCAAATCCAAATTATTCCTCTTTGATTTCTGGGATTGAGACAAATAATGCCACTACACAGCACCTGTGCATACTCTGATAATGAATGCCGTAATGACATACTTTGTTTATGAGCTGGACGCATCGAGTCTGTCTTTTTGTCTGTATGTCTGTTTATCGCAACATCTCCAACGGATTGACGGATTTATATGGCTGTACCCTTTAGATCGGGTGGTGGCTAACGCTACCAAGCCGTAATACTTAGTAAACCGAAAACTAGATTTTTTTTCTTTAAGTAGTGAGGTTGAGGACTTGTACTTTGCAGTGAAGGGTTTAATTTTCACTCGCGGCTTGACTTCATCCACCAATCAGATAACCTAATGATGACGTCATCTGCAACCGCACGACGGTGCGAACTGCTGTGGCGTCACGGGTGGCCGCCGCAGAAGCTGTCATCTCGCACACTGCCTTTCCCTCCCTTTACGTTGTGATATATATTGCCACAAGGCAGTAGTGGGATTGGGGCATAAAGCGGTAGAGGGTCCCTGGCTGAAAGAAAAGACTACGAGGTGGATAGAGACTGGTTTCAGCCCGCCAGTGCACCAGGCATTGTCATCGCGTGTAATCGTTGTAAATATCTGTAAATATACGTTTTCTTGTAAGATTATTGGTGGAGGTGCTGCGTACGCCTACCTGGCTTTTCCGGCAAACCAACACGGAACTTCGGAGTGGTCGCCACCTTCATTTTCCTGCAATGGCTCAACAGGCCCACCCACAAGAGCAACAGCAGCCGCAGCTGCAGCAGCAGCAGCAGCAGCAGCACCAGCACCAGCAGCACCAGCAGCACCAGCAGCTGCCTCCTCTGATTCTCCTGCCTCCACGAGACCCCGGAACCTTCTCGGGCACAGGCAAGGACAAGGTGAATGTTGAAGATTGGGTCACTTTGTACGAGCGCGTGAGCGAATACTATAGGTGGGACCCTACGTTGATGCTGGCCAACGTTGTATTTTACTTGCGGGATACGGCGCTCACCTGGTATGAGACGCATGAGTCGGAGTTGACCAGCTGGGACGTTTGCAAACTGAAGCTTCTCGAGTTATTCAGCAGGCCATTTGGGCGACAGCAGGCCGCGAGGAAAGACCTGGAATGTCGCGTGCAGACATCGACAGAATCATACGTATCCTACATACAGGACGTATTGGGCCTCTGTCGAAAGGTGGACGAGAACATGAGCGAAACTGTCAATATCGCTCACATATTGAAGGAAATTGCCGATGACGCCTTCAATCTGTTGATCGTTAAAGATTGCGCCACCGTCGACGCGGTTGTGAAGGAGTGTCAGCGCTTCGAGCACGCCAAGAACCGTCGCATAACCCGCCAGTTTGCGTGTCTGCCTAATACTGCAGCCACTTCGACCTGTGAAGACAGCCCCAAGTTCACGCACGCTGCATCGTCCGAAAATGTTACCCGAATCGTTCGTCGCGAACTCGAAGCAATGGTTCCTGCAGCCATCGCCTCTGACGGTCCTCAAGACAACGCATCCACCGTCTCCCTCATCCAAGCCGTCGTTCGCCAAGAAATAGCAAATCTCGGCATCACACCTGTTTGCGCTGTTCGCACCACCGAGAGCTCGGCTTCTGTTAACCAGATTCCGATGTACCCTTCACGATACCCTTCCCGCTACCGGAACCCTGCTGAATGGAGAACGTCGGATGATAGACCAATCTGCTTTCACTGCTCTCGCGCCGGCCACATTGCACGCTACTGTCGCAATCGTTGGTCATCCAATTCATCTTGGAACACTGGGACATGGCGTCGGTTTGAAGGCAGTTCTCGCCGCTTTTCTACTCCGTACGATCCACAGCCTGCTCCTACTAACGTTCAGGGCCGAAGGTTCAGCCGGTCACCATCACCCCAAGGCCGCCGATCTCTCTCGCCGATGATTTCTCGATCCAGGTCCCCTGCACGACCTGGGCCCTCAACCTCGGGAAACTAGACCATGCAGCTCCCGGAGGTGACGCTGCATTAACGACCCATTCTGCAAATCCTCTGTTGACGATTCCTACACGCCGCAATATTTTGGACCTTTTGGTGGATGACGTTACCGTTACAGCCCTCATAGACACTGGTGCACAAATTTCAGTCATGAGCGCTGCTCTCTGTATTAAACTGCGAAAAGTGATCACGCCTCCTATTAAGTGTGCAGTAATGCTTGCCGATGGGAGCACATCTGCCGTTCTCGGCATGTGTACCTCTCGCGTGTGTATTTCTGGGCGCCAGACCGTCGTATTGTTCACCGTGCTTGAGCAGTGCCCACATGACGTGATTCTTGGCCTTGACTTTCTCTCTGCACACTCTGCCCTTATCGACTGCTCGACGGGTCTTCTTCAGTTGGAACTGCCTTTTGACGCCGCTGTTGCCCATGACGCTCAAAGTCGCCTTTGTGCCAACAAGTTCCTGCATCTTCCGCCGCAAGCCGCGACTTACGTGCAGCTCGTGTGTGATCCGCCTGTGCGCGATGGTGAATATGTCGTTTCACCTATTACCGACGTTGTGCTAAAGCACTCCATTGCTGTCCCGCACACCGTGGTCAGAGTATGCCACAATCAGACCCATCTGTCTCTTTTGAACTTTGGTTTCTCCACGCATGTGCTGCCTGCTGGTATTAAACTAGGCGTCATGTCGTCGTTGCAAGAGTGTGATATTTATGAACTGTCGGCTCAGCAACCTACTCCGCACGTCAACATGCTCACTGCGCCCAACCTGTCAAGCATTGACATTGCCAAAATGACAGCGCCAGATCTTTCACCCTCCGAAGCACAAGACCTCCACCGTCTGTTGACATCCTATGCGGACATATTCGATCTTGACAACCGCCCTTTAGGCCAGACATCAGTTGTGACTCATCACATCAACACCGGCGATGCCAACCCAATTCATCGCCGCCCTTACCGCGTCTCCGCTGCCGAACGCTCTGTCATCCAGAAAGAGGTCGAGAAAATGCTCGCCAAAGGCGTCGTCGAACACTCATCTAGTCCGTGGGCATCCCCGGTCGTGCTTGTCAAGAAGAAGGACAACACATGGCGGTTTTGCGTCGACTATAGACATCTCAACAAGGTCACTAAGAAGGACGTTTACCCTTTACCAAGACTAGATGACGCCCTTGACTGCCTTCATGGCGCAAAGTTTTTCTCGTCCATTGACCTTCGATCTGGTTATTGGCAGATCGCTGTTGACCCACGGGACCGAGAAAAAACAGCATTTGTAACCCCCGATGGGTTATACCAATTTAAAGTAATGCCGTTTGGGCTTTGTAATGCGCCGGCCACCTTTGAGCGCATGATGGACTCCCTTCTGCGCGGCTTCAAATGGTCCACTTGCTTATGCTACTTGGATGATATAATTGTTTTTTCACCGACGTTCGCAAGCCATCTAGAGCGACTTTCCAGTATTCTCCAAGTATTTCGCAACGCTGGTCTCCAGCTGAACTCCTCCAAATGCCGTTTCGGCCATCGCGAAATAACTGTACTTGGTCACCTCGTTAACGCATCTGGGGTACAGCCCGATCCGGACAAAATTCGCGCATTGACTCAATTTCCCGTGCCCTCTTCTCATAAGGATGTCCGGAGCTTCCTTGGTTTGTGCTCCTATTTTCGCCGCTTCATCCGAAATTTCGCCGATATTGCGCGGCCTCTCACCGAGCTTCTTAAAAAAGACTTCCCATTTACTTGGAATTCGCCTCAGAGTGCTGCATTTTCGGCGCTCATTGCAGCCCTCACGACTACGCCAATATTAGCCCACTTTGATCAGACTGCCCGGACAGAAGTTCGTACGGACGCGAGTGGCCACGGAATTGGTGCTGTTTTAGCTCAGCGTCAGCATGGACGTGACTGTGTCATCGCCTACGCCAGCCGCCTTTTATCCCCTGCCGAGAGGAACTATTCCATCACCGAAAGAGAGTATCTTGCTCTTGTTTGGGCTGTCGCTAAATTTCGCCCGTACCTCTTCGGCCGCAGTTTTACTGTTGTAACTGATCATCATGCACTCTGCTGGCTTTCCTCGCTAAAGGATCCCACGGGACGTCTCGGTCGTTGGTCTCTACGCCTCCAAGAATACACCTTCTCGGTCGTGTATAAATCTGGTCACCTCCATCAAGACGCCGACTGCCTGTCACGGTATCCAGTGGATCCACCAGACGCCACAGAGAGAACTACGGAGGCTTGCGTCTTATCAATATCAGACTTTCTTGATATCGCTTCTGAGCAACGCCGCGACCCGGACTTACTTCCCATCATAGAAAGCCTGAGTTCCGCTACTCCACCCACTTCTCTGAACTTGTATTTCCTTCATGAAGGAGTTCTCTACCGCCACAACATGCGCCCTAATGGTCCTGACCGCCTTCTCGTCGTGCCTTCCCATTTGCGTGTAGATGTTCTCCGACAGCTTCACGATGAACCTGCCGCTGGTCACCTGGGAGTCACCCGCACTTATGATCGCGTCCGGCGCCGTTTTTTCTGGCCACGCCTATATCGCTCTGTGCAAAAGTATGTCGCTAGCTGCGACCTTTGTCAACGTCGAAAACGACCAACATCGCTTTCAGCTGGCCTTCTTAACCCTATTGAGATCCCTGCTGAACCATTCTACCGCGTAGGGCTCGACCTTCTCGGGCCATTTCCCACTTATGCATCCGGGGACAAATGGGTTGCCGTGGCGACCGACTACGTGACACGTTACGCGATCACCCGCGCTCTTCCAACCAGCTGCGCTACCGATGTCGCCGACTTTCTGCTACATGACATCATATTGCATCACGGCGCTCCTCGACAGCTCGTAACTGACCAAGGCCGATACTTTTTATCTCACGTCGTCCAGGATATCGTACGTTCCTGTTCCACGAACCACAAGTTCACAACGGCATACCATCCACAAACTAATAGACTTACAGAGCGCCTGAATCGCACTATCACGGACATGTTGTCAATGTATGTTTCTCCAGACCACCGTGACTGGGACGCAACGTTACCCTACGTCACCTTCGCTTACAACTCCTCCAGACATGACACCGCAGGCTATTCCCCGTTCTACCTTCTTTATGGACGGGAACCCTCTCTGCCTCTTGATACACTCCTTCCCGCTGGTTCAAGCTCCCCTGTCACATACGTCCGCGATGCCATAGAGCGAGCCGACGCAGCACGACAGATTGCCCGAGAACGACTCATGCTTTCTCAAGCCTCTCAGAAAGATCGATACGATCGTCACCACCGCGAAGTTTCGTATGCACCAGGTTCTCTCGTACTCTTGTGGACCCCATGTCGTCACATCGGCCTCTCAGAAAAACTTTTATTTCGCTATGACGGACCATACAAAGTCCTTCGCAAGATCACCAACCTCACCTACGAGATACAGCGAGTCGTCGACGAAGCGCACTCAATGCCACCACCATCCACTGTTGTGCACGTCGTAAGACTGAAGCCTTATGTGTCACCCAACACTCCCCTTTCGTGACAAGCGCCGGGTCAGCGCTTTAACGCCGCGGGGTAGTGCCACAAGACAGTAGTGGGATTTGGGCATAAAGCGGTAGAGGGTCCCTGGCTGAAAGAAAAGACTACGAAGTGGATAGAGACTGGTTTCAGCCCGCCAGTGCGCCAGGCATTGTCATCGCGTGTAATCGTTGTAAATATCTGTAAATATACGTTTTCTTGTAAGAATATATATATATATATATATATATATATATATATATATATATATAATATATATATATATATATATATATATATATATATATAATATATATATATATATATATATATATATATACACCAAAAACAAAAGTGATGCTTGGTCCGGGAAAGATTATTCGTATAGGAAAGAAGACGCCCGTACGAAGTTATTTTGTTGACTTTCGGCCGTGGGTCCGGCCTTCATCTTCTGGTTCTGATGAAGGCCGGACCCATGGCCGAAAACGTCAATAAAATAACTTCGTACGTGCGTCTTCTTTCCTATACGAATATATATATATATATATATATATATATATATATATATATATATATATATATAGATATATATATATATATATATATATAATTGACATTTTGTCGGACGGACGATGCACGTTGTGCCTGACGAAGAGGGCGAAGGGTGGTCTCCACTCGTTCGCTTGTGAACCGGTCGCACCATTACTGCTGGTCTTAAGTACATCATCTCATCCACAGCCTCGTCGACACGGCGTCGCGTCTTATCCGTAACATATTTGGTGGAGGTGCTGGGTATCGATCCCTGTACCTCTCGCGAGAAAAAGACTTGTCGAAGGTATTAAGAAGTTATTGAAGATCGTGATGTATTTTGCTTTAAAAACATTCACTTTCTTGATGCATACACGTAGATCCTGTTCTTATTTTGCATAAGAGCGGTGTAAAAGCAGCAAGTTTCGTCACCCTGCCTTTTGTTAATGCGACCACGGTGCCAGACTACCTACTGGTATCCGTATTATAAATGTCTGAAAGGAAAAGGAACGGGTATAAATAGCTGCAAGGCAGGATGTCAAACAGTCCGTTGGCTAAGGATGTGAGCCTGAGCCAAGGTCTTAAAAGAAGGCAGCCGAGCGCCATGGGACGGGAACGGTTGGGAGGGGGGTCTTTGCCTTTATGATGCAGCCCGAAGGAAGCTCAACCCCCTCCCTTCCACATGTATACTCTCCGCCTACGAAGATGATCTGCGTTTTGACATGAAATTTTATCAGTGCCGAACGGCAACGCATAAAACGTCCAGTTTCAAGGTGAGCACCTCGAATACAAACTACACTTGAAATGTAGACCTTGTCACGGATGATGTCGACTGCTGTTCAGAGTGCTTAAAAGGGCCATGACACTCAGTTTTCGTTTGTAATATGTGTTAAGTCGGTTAATGCTTTGTGTTTAAAACAAACCGGCAAGAATTTCAGCACCTTTCACCGAAAACCTAATCATAACAAGAATTTTCGTGAGCACGCGGGCGGCCCGAGAGTCTGACAACAATGGTGGACTCGCGAGCCGTGACGTAACAAGCCGCTTGTTTTGCAAGCGTCTGTATTCCGGCCACCGATATTGTTTCATCAGCTGCGCGTGCACTGGATCTATTGAGAGCTTTCTTCCGTACGGCAATGAAAATTGAGCTGTTTATAGTGGCTGTAGGCATAAGACGACGGCTCAACTCCATGAAGCACGTGACGTCATACACGCCAAGGCAAAGTGGCGGTGGGCAGCGTTTACAGGCAGCAACTTCTGGGGCTCACTGTGTAATGAAATATTCCTTTACAGTCCAGTTTTCTACATATACAGGCACAATAGACCCCTTGCATCTATAGTTCGCTGAAAACTGCAATTTGGTGTGTGACCATGTCATGGCAATTTGGTAGCGTCCGGCAACAAGATGCACCGTGCTTTTTTTTTCACTTATGACGCGTTGATAAGAACCAGTGTTGAATAACCGTCGTGCACACAGCAATGCAATGCCGGTGAGTCACTGCACGCTCGGATATCGCCCAAGAATGACACCACGGATATCTCTGGCTGTGCCCCTCGACAAGTACACTTTGCTTGACGTTACAAGAGACATCAAAAAGAAATCTTTCTGGCCAAATTGCCGACCTATTTGGACGCCATATTGTTGTATTTATTGCTGTACATGGGGAGTATTCGGGTGACGTCAACGTATACGTCACCCTTTTATAATGCGATTTGCGGCTTCCACTTGGTATCTGCACATAAAGAGCAAAGCAGGTCGAAATAGAGCGATGGTTTTCATGGTGTTGGCATTACAACAATATAGTTTCGCAAGATAGCTTTAGTACATACCCTCTAATTTAGCGGCGAGTGAATTAGAGTGAACTATAATTAGAGTGAACTATAACAGTTTTCGATGCTCGAAACGAGCATCGAGAACTAAAGCCCACACAGGGTCACGTCGCTTGTGGCGCAGCAATCGCACTCTAAAAGCAAGGGTTCGAATCGCAGCTCCAAGTGGTGAGTTTTAATTTGCAGTATCACCTTTGATAGATGTACTTGTTTCTCATTTTTTAATATTTTAAACTGACTTCACTGGCTACGTATTCCTACAAATAGTGACGAGACATGGGAAGTGAAATAGAACTTCGCATGGGCCTCAAGAGTTTTCGTCCTCATTGAAAATGCGTCAATCGATGCTGGTATCGCGCGACCTGCAAATCAGTAGTCAAGTTTCATAAGCGCTAATGGCGGGTATATGCAAATCAATCCTGCAGAGAGCAAAACAGAAACAGGCAACAACAAAAACAATAAATCAAGACAGGAAACCAGTACACGTCTCCCCGAACTTGCGTGAGTTGTCACACAATAGTTTCAAATAGACACCACGCGAACTTACTTTTCAAAGCACTCTGCAAGCTGTCTTAGATGTGCGGACGCACGCAGAAAAAAAAACAGCTCCCTTCCTTCTCCCCCGCGTGCGCAACCAGTCGCGACAGCCGTTTAACTGAATGCATGAATAATGTAATGTGTCAGATTCCCATGGGCTGTGGGGAAGCCTAAATAGGTAAAACCGGACAGTCGTTTCAAAGACTATATATGCTCGTCAATACTGCAATAACGTAAATATGGATATCGCGGCCGTATAGTTGACCGTTGTAAGAACTACGCATGTGTTGACGCGTTTGAAATAACGAAGGTTACTGGAAAACCATAATCTCAGAAGGAAAGAGACATTTTAAAGGCGTTCCGCAGGGAAGGTGACAATTGTGTTCATTCGCCCTCTCCTACTTTCAGAGAGAGAAATAAACTTCTAGAAGAATTTCATTGCGATTAGCAGGTGTTGGACGTGCGCATGTTATATTTGGGAATGTATAAAACCCTGATTTCCTTGTAAGAAATGTTCAGTTGGTAGTCAGCGCTTGTCCCGTGGTCTTCGTTCCATTGTAGTCCTTGTACCGTTTGCGATGACACACCGATTGCTCTAGTTGCTCATAATATTACTGAGAAATCGTCTCTGAGGGCCATAATCCGGACAGTCGCACAGGACATGTCCAATCATTTCTTCGTCGCCGAAGCGCTCTCTGGTGGTGACGTCGGTCATTCCAGTTCGGAACGCATATGCTGCTACCCATTGGCGTGAGCACCGGGAGGTGAGAGGTCTCCTTGCCTTTCCTAAGTTTCCCCCTCCCTGCTGTACTGCGTTGTGACCTTGAGGGCCTCAGTGGGAGGGGGGAGGGAAAACACGGAAACCGGTGAGTGCACGAAAATACATGGATGGGAGTTCAGCTGGAATGTTTTTGAGGGTAAGAACAGGGCCGGGAAATTTTTTAATGAGCATTCATGCGTGTTCATTCTTATATTTTGTGTGCGTAGAAATTTAAAATGTACAAAAATTTCTGCAGACAGGAAACGGGTGGGGTAAACCCCTCCACTTTGGCTACGCCAATACAGGCTGTTATGCCTGCGAGTCCACAGCGAACGTCCGTGCCTCTGAAAAAGGCAATCTGTGTCAAGGCCAGCCCGCCTGACGCGAACAACTCAACGGCGTAAACACGCGCGGCGCCTTTCTGGCGCGCACGTGCAGTGAGTCAGCGCAGCCAGCGAGCTCGTCGAGTAAACAACCGGCGTCTTCCTGTCTGGGGGGGGTGACGAAATGCCTGGCGACGTCACTCGTCCTTGGGTGCAGCCACCTGCAGCACAGCCTCTCCAGATTCGATGAGAAAGAATGACGCGGCCCAGCGGCGACCCCATTGGATGATTCTAACCTCACGACCAGCGGCGCTTCTGGTTGGACATTTGGGTTGGACCCGGTGCATATAAAAGAAGCCCTGCGGCGCGTCGAGAGCAGACCCATTTGAGAGCAGACCTATGTGTTAGAGAGGAGAGCTCGGCTCTTCGAGTCTCTGTCGGCCCCAGAGCCGAATTTGTAACGCCTCTGTATATATGCTGTACATAAACCTTGTTTAACTCACCGTCGTCTTGTCCGCTCGTCTATCAGCTCTGCGCAGAAGCAGTCGCGAGCTGAAAAACCTACGCTACCAAACGGCTGGTGACCTTCCCGGCGGAGTTCGAAGCAGTGGCGCCTTCGGGACCGTGTTGGCGTCGCCGTCTTTCGAAACAGTGGTTGCAGCGGTGAGATTCGTAGCGCCCTTCGTAACGTCGTCGGAGGCGCGCTTCGCAACAAGGCTGACCAGGCTGAATGAAAGCAGTTTAAAGGGCAAGAGTAGCGGATAGTTGGTTGTTACATTGTTGCCGATTGCGACGCGCTGTTTGAACACGAAGAAGAACAAACGAAAACAGTTAGGACACACAGGAGCACGAGCGTGAGCCCTATATACCTGTTTTTTTGTTTTCTTTTAATTGAAATAGAAAATAAACGAAGGAGTTGTCACCGTTACTTGGCGAAGGCTACCCCTTTCTACTTGTTTGTTTGAAATATATAGTAGAAAAAAAACTAAAATAACATATATACATATATACAGTCCTATATTGGTGAGTCCAAAAGTTCTCATATGGGTAGAACAAATTCGTAGTCGCCACGCTCACTTTTAACTATAGTCCGCTCAGTAGTGGTCACAAATCTTTGTTTCTTCGAAAAACCGTTGCAGGACCTTCATTGTTTTGCCATTTATTTGAGATGGCCATGGGCCTAGTATTTTACCCAACGCAAATGGTCGTTCAGGATCTTACCTGTTCTTTTCGTGTTCTTCTTCGTGTTTAAACAGCGCGTCGTGTTTGTCAACTGAATGATAACCCTCCTCGCGTGCAGATGACCTCGTCAGTGTGACTCCTGTGCTTTCTCGACGCGAACGCTTGCAGTGCTGCACCGTTTTAGTGAAAGTGCGTGCTCTCTTTCGCAGCAGCGGGAGATTGACAAACAGGGCTGTATACTGCTGCCACAGCAATCGTGTTTTTTTCCAGTGAGCGATGGGCGCTTATTATCTGCAGGTGGTACCCGAGACGAGCTGAACAACGACGTGCTCTCTGCGTGTATTGTCATGTCTGTAATTGCGCAAGACGAACGTTTTGTTTGCCCCTTTTTGTTTTTGTTTATGTGTGTACCAGTCCTGGTTGCTGGGCATGTTTATGGCAGGGTGATCCCACTTCGTTATCGTCACATGTGCCGAGCACTTCAACTCAGCCTCTTGTTCTGAGAATAAATCTTTTTCCTAGGTCCTGATAATCCAGGCAACCACGTCATGTCATTCAAATTAAAGTTATATTATTGTCTTGTAATCACGGCGCAATTCAAACTTTGCCGAACAAAGTACATTGTGTATTCTATGAACACAACACTTTTTTTTTCCTTAAAAGTAATATATGCCTCCGTTAAAGAACAAATTATCTCTCTCATAATATCAACATTTAGTGTTACTTCTACTACAATTTGTCCGTTTCATTTAGACTTTGGGAGCCCCGGATGTCTTAGAAATCGATAAGTTTTCCAATCAATTAGCTTCGCGTACACGTTGATGAAATAAACTGTTTCTTCCTTCTTGAATAGGGCCATGTAACACTTTTTAGGCATACTTGAAGAAAATAAAAAGAAGTATTGTCATTCTATAAACAACGCTCACGTCACCACGGCAGCTAAGTATTCTTGCATTGCGTCTAAGGAAAGTTTACAATATAGTGTCAAACACGGTAAAAAAAAAAAAAGAATCGCTTGCTGTGTACCATTCAATGATGCCGCAACCCCAAACGTATAGCAACTCACTGGGTGCAAGCGAATCGCGCATTAGCTGTCACCACGAAAGCATTTTCGGTATTGGTGTTGTTGCCAATCGTTTAATTAAATAAGCGGAAATGTTACGTATCTACGATGTCAGAAACACGGAACATCTTTGTTCTCGCGCTATAGACTGACAGTTGTCCCCAAAGGCGTAGTCCAACTTTTTTTTTTCAGGGGGAGGGGGGGGGTGCACTAAAGTTTTTTTTCCCGTATGTATGTTCGAGCATGAGGTTTGCATGTATGCATGCATTTATTCAAATGCAAACTTGGAAAACTTCGGGCTTGAAATCCTCACAAGCTGACACGAGAGGCCCTGCTCATGCATTATATATGCTACCATTTCTATAATAAAAAAGTATTCAGCCGATCGCTGTGCCGTGTCCACTTCTCGTCTGCGTCTGTGTTTTTCGTGCTGCTAGCTGCAATGAATTCGAAATCACCCCCCCCCCCTCCTACTTCTTTTACCGGCTCCACCAAACGTTATTCCTTAACATTTCGCTTTGTAGTACATGCCAGGTTGCACCCCATGTGATAAAAACACCAGGCTTGCGTGGTAGGCGCACCACAGTCACAGCGAAAGCTAGAGGAGCGGCCTTTCAGAGCCTTTTCAAAACACTCATTGGGTGACTACTGCAAGCACACTTGCTTGGTAACCACTAGGGCATTAATAATAAGCTGTTGGAAAGTAGGCTGGCATTCACTATGCTATTTTTCGTCATTCTTCTGAGAAGCGTGGTATCCGCTAAACACTTGCAAGGAATTTTGTGCCAATTGCCCATGAAGTGGCTGACGACGATGAGGAATTAAGGCTGAAGTGGGTATGCGCCACAGTTAATAGGGCAACAAGAACAAGATTTGTAATGGGTTGGAGCATTGGGCGGGCCACTCGTTACGCTATTCGCATTGTGCGACGACTGGTTGTTCTTTCGCTGTTGTAAAACGCTTTATAAGTGGTATTAACGCGATTGGTTTCCCGACATCAAGTCTGCCTATGGCAAGTTTGACAACAAGTCACAAGCACCGGTGTAGCTCAGTGGTAGAACACTGGGCTGGCACCCAGCGAACCCAGGTTCAAGCCCCACTGTGCAATTAGTGCTGGGCCATGCCTGCCTAATGCAAGTTTGACAAATTACAAGCACCGGCGTAACTCAGAGGTAGAATATTGGGCTGGTACCCAGCGGACACGGGTTTAAGCCCAACTGTCATTGGTGCAAGGTTTTTCTTTTCTGATTTCGCGCGATGTGGTTACGGACACCGGCGTCGGCGGCGGACAACATGCAACTGCGCGTGACCCAGAAAGTGATCTCATAACAGCCTTCGCTGTAAAATGCGCAGTCTTTTGAGCATTTTATAAGTGTAACGTCGCTCACTCGACGCTACAAGATTCAATACTAGTGTGTAGCATTTATTACTGCCGCCCAATTGCTATGATTAATCACAAGGAAGGTAGTATCAACATCTCAAGCCACATGCTCAGGCTGTACGTGTACTGCGCGTCTTGTGGACTCTGGCTGCGGACTGCGCGTCTCGCGAGCATTGGCGGATATCGCTTCTTTTACGGCCATATCTGACAGGGCCTCAAAAATGTGCAACCCACATTTCAACATTAAGTGTCCGTCAAGCTGGCGCAGACCACAGCCGCAGTAGCTCGGCCAAAGGGGAGCTCACGAGCGTAAGCTCGCACTCTAGCCACGTCGTGAAGTTATCCAGCGTTGCACTGTACGATTGCGCGTCTGCATCTTAACATAGGCTCAAGACACGTATACTACAACCAATTGTACGATCGCGGCTGTCGTAATGCAACGTTAAAAGCGTGCACCCTACCTCCGTGTCGAGACTCGCTGTGTGTCGTGACCAATCGCTTTACGTGCCAGTTCTTTCTTCAGTGAAAGGCTGCGCTGCAAAGTTGAGGACGAAAAACTGGACTGGCACAGGGAAAGCGCATCTGACCACTGAAGTTTATTGAAATAAACAGCAAAAAAAAAGGTGCAGTAACACACTGCAAGCAAACAACGCATGATACTATCGGGATGCTATCTATGCCGTCATACACGTGCTTTCATCAAACTGTTACTCCACCTTTTTTGCCATTTTTTAAATAAAGTTCAGTTGTTAGATGCTCTTTCCCTGTGCCAGTCCAGTTTTTGTCCTCAACTTTGCAGCGCAGCCTTTTCCTGCAGTATGTTTCAACTTGCCCCCCCCCCCCCCCCAAAGGTTTTCTAGTTCTTTCCCTGAGGTCTCATCCTTTGCCTGGTTCAAATCCTGAAGAATATTCACTAATTGATCTGATTGATTGATTGATATGTGGGGTTTAACGTCCCAAAACCACTATATAATTATGAGAGACGCCGTAGTGGAGGGCTCCGGAAATTTAGACCACCTGGGGTTCTTTAACGTGCACCCAAATCTGAGCACACGGGCCTACGACTAATTGACCTAGAACGCAACTACGTACGAATTACTCTCTTTTGGCCATCGTAGTATATTTAGGTGCGTGGCGACGCGAGACAGTGACAGGGTACATTTCAAATCGACACGAAAATGCAGAGGGCAGCGCGCATTCCTGATCCAGCAACAGCTGTCAACGTATTGGAAAAAAAGAAAAATAACGATATTATTCAAGACCCGCCATATCCACTGAAGTAACATGTGGTGGCGCAGATTTGCAGCCTAGACATGAATACGTGGTTGTTTTTAAGTGGCAAAGCCCCAACATGACTTTGAGGTGCACCATATTGTCATCCCAGCAGCCCTTCGCTCCGAAGTACTCGAAGCATGCCACAACGAGGTGACTTCAGGCCACTTAGGTTACACAAGAACGTTGGCCAGAGTACGGCAGCGCTACTTCTGGCCAAGACTGACCGTAGCCGTAAGACACCATGTTCGTACTTGCCTCGACTGCCAGCGACGGAAGTCACCGCCGACTAAACCAGCTGGCCTCCTGCAGCCCGTGCACGTCCCAAGAACACCATTCGACCAGATTGGCATGGATATTTTGGGCCCACTTCCTACTTCTACTGCTGGGAACCGCTGGGTTATCGTCGCAACTGATTACCTTACCCGTTATGCTGAAACAAAGGCTATCCAGAGAGGTACAGCAGCGGATGTGGCACAGTTCTTCATCGAGAACGTTGTCTTGCGGCATGGTGCACCAAGCGTCGTAATCACAGACAGAGGAACCGCATTTACGGCAGCTCTTTTGGAACAAGTCCTCATGCTGAGTGGCACAACCCATCGTAAGACCACCGCCTACCACCCGCAAACGAACGGGCTTACAGAGCGTCTGAACAAAACAATTGAAGACATGCTTTCTATGTACGTAGACGTCGAACACAAAAATTGGGACGAAATCTTGCCATATATCACATTTGCATACAACACTGCCAAGCAAGAAACAACCCAGATGACCCCGTTCAGCCTAATTCACGGAAGGGAAGTACGAACCATGTTAGATGCGATGCTAGCGCACGAATGCGACGACATCGAACCGGACGCCAAGATGTTTACAGAACGAGCGGAAGAAGCAAGACAGCTAGCACGCCTGCGAATCCAGCAACAACAAGAGTACGACGCGAGCCGCTACAATTCTCGCCGCAGAACAGTCGTTTACCCGACCGGCGACAGAGTATGGGTTTGGACGCCCATACGGAAACGAGGACTCTCTGAAAAGCTACTAAGGAGATACTTTGGGCCATATCTAGTACTGCGACGACTGAGTGATGTTACCTACGAGGTCGTCCCCGACAGTTCACATAGTACGAGGCTTCGCCAGCACCGTCCTGAATTAGTTCACGTTGTGCGCATGAAGCCTTATGAAAGGTAGTGACTGCGCAAGACACTTCTTAAAGAACAGAAAAAAAAACTGCACTACTGGTTTAGCATCGGGGCGATGCTCATTAAGAGGGGGGGCAAATGACGCGTGTGTACTGGTGGACCAAAACGACGATAAGGGGATTTGGCAGACACCAGGTAGTGGAGCTGTGGCTGATTTTGGCGGACACCAGGTAGTGGAGCTCTGGCTGATTGAAGATAAAGAAGGCGATCTTGCTGTTTGGCTGCTGAGAGTTCCTGTGTCAACATTTATCTGCCTTTGGTTCACGCTGTACCGTGACAATATAATATGGCGTCTGCGTCAGTAGCGCTGCAAGGGAGCGGCACACCATGCCCGTTCCCCCCTTACCCACTTCTGAAGGTTTTCTTTTTTTTTCTTCCATGATACAGACCACGAACAGACACTTACCTACCGGACCTCGTGTCGTATCAATGACGTGCCACTCCCCCGAAACAAAAGAAGAAGGGGTGGGGGCTGCGGCAAATGGCCTTTGCACCACTCCAAATTCAAAGACGGGATAGTCGTTTCTTTTTCGCCATTACTACCCTTCCTAAAGGCGTTATCTACTCCTCTTGCCCGCCGAGGTGGATCAGTGGCTACACGGACTATACGGTGCTCGGCTGCTGAACCCTTGAACATAGAGTTTCCCACAACACTTACTAGAGGAAACTCTGGCGCTAGTGTCTACGGGAGCTGCAACGCATGGCGCTTCAGCGAGCATGGGAATGATGGGTAGTACACACGTTTGTCTAATATTCGTACTTCTGGCCTGCCTTTGGCTCTTTGTGTGTTCGCGTGGCTTGGAGCTGTTTTCTTACGAAACAAGTATTAGCAAATGTTCAGCGGTTGCGCTTCACCATTTTATTTTTTTAGACTTACTTTCCAAAATTGGCTTGCGAAGTTCAAAAGCATTCAATCTTTCTTTCAAAACAAAACCGAAACACAGCAATAAACGAAGCCGCAAGTACGATTCGCCGCCCGCAAATACGAAGACTAGGCAAATGTGTGTACTACCCATCATTCCCTTGGTCGCTGAACGATCACAGCGCCAGAGTGCCCTCTAGTTAATTTTGAGAAACTCTAGTCTATAGTGTACTAGATTAGTACACTATACTCTTAGTACTCTTAGATTAGTACCCTAATCTAGTACACTATACTCTAGTCTATGCTCCTGAACCCCAAGGTTGCGGGTTCAATTTCGGCCACTGCGGTTGCATTTAGATTGAGGCGAAGTGGTAGAGGCCCATGCGATATCAGTGCCCGTAAATGAAAGCCCTGATGAACAAATATTCGCAGTCCTCCCCTACGGCATCTCTCGTAATCGTAACGTCATTGTGGGACGTAAAGACCATAGATATGATTAATATTATCCCCTCTTCGCCACGTATTCACAAAACAGATGTACACTGTCGTTCCTTATGAAAGGGAACACGCGAACGCGTGGCCTGTGCTCTGCGACGGCTGCCTTGCAGCACCATCTACCGACAAGTGAAGAAATCACGGTCGCTTTCCGCGTCATCTATGGCCAAGCAGGATAACGAGTTATGGCCGGTAGACAAGCGCTGCTAGATATACGTTCCCTGATCACTCTGGCGGCGAGCGATATCGGGCGATTACTGCAGCTTGCGCCGTGGTCGCGAACAACGATTGATATGCTGGCAGTGGACTACGCACTGCAGGCGTGAGGAGAGAGAGAGAGTGCAATCTACTAGCGCTTGTCTATCGGCCATAATCCGTTATTTTTTTTTTTTTGGGGGGGGGGGGGGGCAACAGATGACGCTGAAAGCGAACGTGTTTCCTTTTGCTGTCGGTTGATGGTGCTGTAGGCAGCCGCCGCAGAGCGCAGGCCACGCGTTCGCGTGTTCCCTTTCATGAAGGAAGACAGTGTACGTAGTACAAGGTCAGCACCAGGCTTTGAGCCAGTCAGAATTTTGCACTTTTCGGCTATGCGCTGTTATCTCCGCTTGCGCAGAAACACGCAACACGAAGCGAAATCGGTTCACCTCGCACAATGTTCATGCGACACAAGTATGGAAGGGCGTGTGAGTGCATGGCACAGCAGGGTATACGAGGCTATCCACAACCTGTTTCCATGGCATACGCACCGATCAATAGCTTATTTCCTCACGACGTCACTGTGAACAGAGTGCTCGCGTCACGAATTGTGAAAAAAAAAAAAAGACAGGAAACGTGAGGGAAGAACTGCAGCTGCTCTAGTTCACGTATTTTCAGAGTTAGTTAAAATGCCCTATCAACGTGATCGGTCCAATGCCAACTGTGCACGTCGGTCGCGTTTTCTCCAATAGCACATCTTCCGCGGTGGAGCAGAGGTTGCGCTGCTGACACGAATGTCACCGGTTCGATCCCGGCGACGGCGGTTACATTTCCACGGAGGCGAAACACCAGAGAGGGCCGTGTACCATGCGATGTCCGTTCATGTTAGAGCACAGTAAGTGACCAAATTTTAGGTGTGTCTCATGCATAGTCGTGTCGTAGCTTTGGAACGCACATCCCCTGGCGTTAATATATTCGCTCCATCACTTTCGTTTAGACTTCGTTTTGTGCGTGCGTCGCAACTGGCAGAGAGAAAGAGCCCGCCGAGACGCGCGTAAGAGTGAAAACGAGGCCAGCATTTTAGCGCCAATTTTTACCACAGCCATCGTGCTGCCGGATCGGAGATAAAAACGGGGCGCGTGGCTGCTCGATGTCATACAACGGCGGGATTCGCGCGCGACAGCTGCAGCATTGCTTGCATGAGGCCACCGTAGATAAGAGATAGCGGGGACGCAATCGTGGTGGTCCGTGGCCCAGGACCTACACGAAATTGCCCGAGGCACCAGCTGCTCGGAAGCGCTCCGCCCGGACAGTGTGGCCGCGCGAGCAAACAAGCAACCGTTCAGTCCGCACGCGGTGCGCGCCGAGTGATGATGTGTGCATCCTAGTTGCGATTACCGGCGAGCCTGTACCGTTTTACTCGTTTACGATTGCTACCGGCCACCGCAACAGTGCACGTCTTTGAGTTCAACGACATCCACAATCAGCGCATTTATTTTTCCCCCGTTCCCACGCTTACGCGACCAGAAGGATGTTTCCATGGGCAGTGGTATCAATTATGAGGGGGTGGGGGGAGTCAGCGGAGTCTTATGCTAAGAGAACTTGTTGTTGGGCTAGTTGGTAGATCATTTAGAAAAGTTGATCAGAGCGCGAAAACTTGACACGATCACTCACACACGCACACTGTGTGTTTGATGCATGGGTGTGTGCGTGTGTGAGTGATCATGTCAAGTTTTCGCGCTCTAATTAACTTTTCGAAAGGAGTCTTATACCCCCTCCCCCCATTGTGCTCACGCTGGAGGAAACTTCAAAGTGACTCTTGAAATTATCTATCAGACATCAGATATCTGATTGGCTTGACAGTTAAGCAAAGCGCGTTCAGCATTTTTAATGCCTGTTTTAGGGGCGACAGCACCATAGTAGAGTCACCATAGTGTCAATGCTTGTCCGTTGTTCGTCCGGCACAGCATATTCATGAAGTAGGGAAGCACCCGCTGTGCTGCTATGCTATTTGTCAATTTGTCAGTCTGCTGTGGTCATGTGATACTTGTCCGTACTATATATATATATATATATATATATATATATATATATATATATATATATATATATATATATATATATATATATATATATATATATATATATATATATATATATATATATATATATCTGAGAAGACGCCGGAGTATATCTTGAACAACATTTATAAGAACAAGGAACTCGATCGACTATCACAAAGACTAAGCACAGAAGTACACACCAAAACTGCCTAAAGTCCAAGCGGCTACTGTCCAATCTACGTGGCTACACGATAGCTCACAGTTGGTCAAACCATCGTCCCGAGGAGGTGACAGTCTACGCACGGCGATGCCTCTTGTTCGTAGCGAGTTCGGGCACGCACAAGGTACGTGCGATCGCAGCAGAAGACAAGGCCTCCGTCAGGCCTGACGTCCGTAGACGGCTTTCAGCCGTCTCAGGTGGCGGCGGCGATCCGGAACGCCGTCGTCCCTGTCGCGCATGCCGACGTAGCAGGAGCCGCAACCGGTGTCGGTAGCCCTGTACAGGATACCTCTGCTCCCGGACCTCGATCCCCAGGGAACAGACAGGAGGAGCTCCACGGAGAGCGCCCTGGTCCGGCGTGTTTCAGCTGGAGCCATCGTTGGGACCACCAGGCGAGCATCAGACCCTCTGTTAGCAGGCCACAAGGACAGCGCCCTGGTGATGCTGATGCTGATGACCTCTGATGAATGGCGCTTACCCACAAAGGGGGATGGGCCAAGAACCGGGCGGCAGGATACTTAAATAAAACTAAATTGAAAATGAAGCCAATCTGAAAAAGTAGCTTAAGATACTACCAAAAAGCAAAAATGTTTGCTGAGCAAGCGGTCAAACCATTTTTTGTTTTTGAAAGACATTACTACGAATTATAAACTAAAGATCTGAAAAGGTAGGGGTGCACTAGCATGGTATTCTTTTAGTTGCGTTGATGTAATCAAACACAGCAGAGCATACATCCCTGTGGCAGTAACCAAATGAAGTTCCGCCAAGTGATAAAATTACTGGTAGATTTACTTGTATTCCTAGCTTTTGTATTCCTAGCGCCCTCATGCGCGAATGCGCTGCCACTTACTGGTCGCTACCAGATCACCGGAACAAGCGCCTGCGGGAAACAGACCCCGGTATGACTTTTCGTCTTCCAGATAAAATCAGCCGAAGACATGCTAATATACTGCACCGAATTCGCCTGGGCGTCGCCTTCACTCGCCACTACACTCACCTAATTGGCCATGCGGACAGCCCAAATTGTGAACGCTGCCAAGTGCGCGAAACGATAGCTCACATATTTTGTGACTGTGCATTATACGTGGCGCAAAGAAAAATGCTAACTGCAACGTTGGCAAGCATTGGACGAACACCATTAAGTGAAAGCCACATATTGTCAGCAATGAACGACCAAACAGTGTCAAAAACTGCTACAAAGGCTGTTCTAGACTTTATAAAAACCACTGGACTAGAAACTAGACTGTAGGGTACTATGCTAAGTGGCTACTGTACATACGCACCACCTCTTCTTGTCCCCATCATCACCCTTCATCCCTCTTTCCTTCCCCTTTCCCTTATCCCCTGTGTAGAGTAGCAGGCTAGAGCGAACTAGCTCAGGCCGACCTCTCTGCCTTCTAATAAATTCTCACTCACTCACTAGCGCCCTGGTCTGGCGTGTTCTTGGGCTAGGTCTTCTTCTTTTACCTCTTGTGTCACAACCGCACGTTCCTCCTGATGATGATGAGCCTTATGTTTTGCTGGCACTCGCCTACAAAGGGGGATCGGCCAAGAACAAGGCGGCAGGATCATCAAGTTTTCGCTGGCTAGGGTTCTTGACACCGTCCTTCTCTTCCTCGGGCGCCCACACAAACATTTCGAAATTCCACCAAAGTTCACACGCTCACGTGATTACGCCACACAAAGTTCGTCCATGCATTACAAGAACAAAGGCTATTAACTCTCACATTTATAATATTTTGGGCGAAAAAAAATCGTGAGAAAAAGAATGGCAAAGACAGAAAAAAAAAAGAAAAAATTCCAGGGGTCACTGCGCTACGCGAGTGGCATCGTTGTGAGTTCTTATCGCGTTCAGTGCATTCGAGTGGTGGTCCCTTTAGTGTAGACGGTGGCCGGCTAAGGTAAGGGCTTGCGTGTCGCGGAAGCCCTTCATTTTTTGACCGGCCGTCACCAATCGGGCGTCGATGGCCTGGGCTGTGGTGGGTCTATCGGTTGGCGTATTTCTTCTAGCGCGTATTACCGCGATTCTACAAGAATTGCGGTAATGCGTATATTTCAGGAGCTCAAGCCGCGCCTCCGCCAGTTCTTCTAACGATTCGTCAAATAAACGAACAAAAATTAAGAACAGCGTCGACTGCCTTAACATTTTCCTTACGAGTGCAAATAAATGCTATTACTACACGCATGCAACGTTATCATTAGAAGCCACACCAAACGCGAAAAGTGACCGTCAGCGTGGTCAACAAGAGTTACTAAAAAAAAACAAGCACCCGATGACGTCACCTTACGCTCGTAATTGCGCCACTGCAGCCACCTAAATATGTGAGTCATCGTGGCTTAACTTATTACGTCTTCACACCACACCATCACTTGGTCACTTGACCGATCTCGGAGGCACTGCAAAAGATGTCCGGGGCGCAGAAAGCTGTCACTTTCTCCGATCTCGGAGCCAGTGAAAACCACGTTGGAATATCGGAAAACTTTCAAGCGTGATCAATGCATTCTTCGGAGAAGATAATGAAGAAGATGGCTTTCACCTTCCGGTTTATTAGTTGCATAAGTGATTACGCGATTGAAAAAAAAAAAAGGATGTCGAAGACGACGGCAGTGCGTTTGGAGCGTGGGGGAGGGAACCGATGTCTGCAACACGAGACAAACATCCATACTTCCCAACCCGCGGAGCTGTTGACCTCCCCGTGTACACAGAGCTTCCGCATGCTTGCGCCTCACATTTTTACGTTCAAGGACACAGTTTTCCTAGCTGACACGTACACAGCCAGGCGCGTTCTTGTCTAAAAGTGGCGCTGTAAAAATCAGCCTCTTTGCACGTGCCCCGCACGTGAAGCTTGAGCCGGGTTCACTTGCAGTGGCCGCCGGCCGTCGCGGTTCTTGTGACGGGCGCTATCAGGGCTTGCAAGAGCTTTTCTTTCCCATGTTTTGAGTCATAGTTGTGTACATACGTGGTCGCACTTTTGTGATGACGTAAAACAATAAGACGACAAAAAAAAAAAAAAAAAAACTAGCTGCACGCTGTCGACTGTGCCAAAAAGGTCGCTTTGGCTAGTTGGACCATTTCAACGAACTCTGCAGCAGAACAAAAAAAAAAAAGCCCCTTAACACGTCACGAAATATTGACTCATCAGTGCTATTATACCAAACTGCAAAAAAGGTTCGGCTGGTATTTGAACTACTTTGATTTTCCTTCAATTCTCGGCAAACTTATTGTCCACCACGGCATAGTTCTCAAAATCGCCAGGTGACAGTCTGGTCCCAGTCCAGCCTTTCTGACCACAGTGTGGCAACTTGGGCTAGTTTGTATGACATGACGATTGTTATAGCGCGAGAACAGAACGACGACACAGAGACAAGAAGGACACGCAGCTGTGTTCGTCGTTCTGAAGGTCAAGCGGGAGAAAGAGAAATGCATTAGACCTTTTCACAGGAAAGAAAAAAAAAAGACGCCGCCATGCAGGGCTGAGCACGGTTGTACAAGGGATGACGTCACAACCTCGGCAGTGCACTTAGCGGGGCGGGGGGGGGGGGGGGGGGAGACACGCCTGCTTAGCCCAGCCCAGAGAAGTAACGGAAGAGCCCAGGCAGCCGTCTGTGAAAAGTTAAAACAGGAAAAGGAAGAACGAACCGCTAACTTAACGCGAGCACATTGTTTTCGGGCAGTTTCTAATACAGGTGTCACACTGCCACTTTTGATCGTGATCGAGTATGATCCGGTTCGAATTACGTGATCTTGATTGGCTCCTTTACGCGAGCTGCCAAAGGCACAGTCAATCATATTTGGGAAATTCGATCCCGACGAGGCTTAATCGCGATCAGCAGTACAACGTGTGACACAGGTATAAGCTGTTTATACCAACAGTGTCTCCCTCCTCGGTCGGTGCTCATGCCTATGCCAGTAATATTATTGTTGCTTTGACACGCAATACCCCGAAAATTATTATTATAATCAAGGCGAAAGCCTCACACGTTTCGGCACACTGCGCACAAGATTCGCGCTGCCCACTATGAATTTAGGTGCGCGTTAAACACCAGACTGAGATTACCGAAGCCTTTCATTAAGGCGTCCTTTAACAGCATATCGTGATTTTGGCACACCTGAGACTCACGACGGCGTACCGTTGGCGTACAGTCAAAGTCAATCGGTCACAGTTTGCTTTGGCAAGAATTTCGCACAGCGCAGACGTCCCAAACGACTGTCGTAACGTCGCAGTGTTACAACAGCGAGTGAAAGTGCACGGCGCGTGTCAGCGCAGATAAGACGGCCCCTTTCTTATTACGTCACTACTTGCTGTGCTGTCGCTCTTGGCTGCAGAAGCGTCGCAGTACCTTCACAACACCGATTTCCAGAAAGAAAAATTAATACAGCTGGGCACTGAAGCGAGACAATGTTTCGGTTAAAGGGGCCCTGAAAGACTTTTTCGAATAGCCATGGAATGAATTCACTGGAAGAGCTTATTGCTTCACGAATTCAGCGCCGCAAAAATTTTAAGAACCCGTCCAGTGCGAGTAGAGTTACAAAGATGTGTCGCATGCTGCAACTGCATTCTTTCTTCTCTCGTCCCCATGAAAGCATTGGAAGCTAAGCAGGGAGGGATGGCAGGGCCACAGAAAAACGTCACGCGCGCCTCGTGGCCTTGAGCACTTTTTTTCTTCGAATGCACGGCTTTTTCAGTGCGATAGCGTGCGCATAGATGGATGGATGGATTGGATGGATGTGGCTGTACCCTTCAAATCGGGCGACGGCACGCGCCACCTAGCCGTAATACTTAGTGAACTAACTATCAGATTTATCTTTTTTTCCCCTTTAAATAGTGCAGGTTGAGGATTCGTACTTTGCAGTGAAGGGTTTAATTTTCACTCGTGCCTTGACTTTAGCCACCAATCAGATAACCTCCTTCTAGTTAAGTTTACCCGCTTAAAGTCTATTTTGCCCTCCCTGTCCCTAAACCCTAGTGCTTTGAAAAACTCTGCGCCATCATCCTGAACTATAAGGTGAAGCCCTTTACAGAACATTATCAAGTGTTCGGCAGTTTCTTCTTCCTCTCCACACGCACTGCATACTGTGTCTACCTCTTCGTATTTGGCCCGATATGTCTTGGTTCGCAATACCCCCGTCCTGGCCTCGAACAGTAGAGAACTACCCCGAGTATTATCATACATCCTTTCTTTGGCAATTTCCTGCTTAATAGTTCAATAGATCTCTAGTGCGGACTTCTTAATCATGCCAATTCTCCACATATCGGTCTCAGCTTCCTTCACCTTCTTCTTAACCGATAATTCTTTTTGGTTTGGCCACCTGCTGTTTTCTAAGTATTTACCAATCAATTTTCTGGTTCGCTTCCTCGATTTTGTATCGACATTCTTCATGTACAAGTAGCTAAATACCTTCCTAGCCCAACGCTCCTCCCCCATTTCTCTCAATCGCTTCTCAAATTTTATCTTGCTGCTAGCTTCCCCGCCCTCAAATGATGTCCATCCCATATCACCCTGTACTGCCTGATTTGGTGTATTCCCGTGAGCACCGAAAGCAAGCCTACCTATTCCACGTTGCTTAGTTTCTAATCTTGCTTGAACTTCTGAACTCATGCACAAGACCGCATTGCCGAACGTCAGCCCAGGAACCATGACCCCTTTCCATATTCCTCTCACAACATCATACCTATTGTAATTCCACAGTGCCCTATTTTTCATCACTGCTGCATTCCTGTTACCTTTACTCGTCACGTATATTTTGTGTACCCTTAGGTACTCGCTCCCATTGCTTATCCATACGCCCAGATATTTGTACTTATCTATTATCTCTAGCGTGACCTTCTGTATTCTAAGCTCACTACCTTCGTTATCATTAAAAATCATGACTGGTGATTTTTCTTTACGGAATCTAAAATCTAACCTATCTCCCTCATTACCACATATGTCCATCAATCTCTGCAAATCTTCCTTGTAGTCGGCCATTAGCACTATATCATCTGCGTACATTAATGCTGGTAGTGCCTGATCAATGAGTTTTCCTTGTTTGACTAAAGAGAGGTTGAAGCCAAGTCCACTTCCCTCTAATTTGGCCTCTAATCCTTGTAGGTACATAATTAATAACAAGGGTGACAGTGGATACCCCTGCCTAAGTCCCCGTTTCCCCTCTTTGGGCTTGGATACCTGTTTTTCCCACTTTATAACTACCTTGTTACTTTTATAGATTTCCTTTAAAAAATTAGTGACTCCATCTTCCACACCCAGTGTGCCCACAAGTCATCTTGAACCACGCTATCATACGCTCCCTTGATATCCAAAAATGCTAGCCATAGGGGCCTGTGTTCATTTTCTGCTATTTCGATGTACTGCGTCACTGAAAACAGATTGTCTTCCAACCTACTGTGTTTCCGAAACCCGTTCTGCAGTTCCCCCAGCACCCCCTCATCTTCTATCCATGCCTGCAGTCTTTCCTTTATAATCTGCATCGCCAGCCTGTAGACCACTGATGTCCCTGTAATAGGACGGTAGTTGTTTATGTCATCTTTGCCCCCTTTCCTTTATAGATCATGCTCATCCTGCTAAGTTTCCATCCATCAGGGACTTCACCATCGATTATTGTTCTGCTCACTGCCTCTCTCAAAGTCTGTTTAGACTTCGAACCCAATGTCTTTATCAGCATAATTGGAATGCCATCTGGGCCTCTGGATGTACTACTTGGAACCCTCTTCTCAGCCCTTTCCCACTCTCGTTGTGAAAATGGAGCCATTGTGCACTTGATCGATCCCTGTGTATTGTGTTGCATAAGGCACCACTTCGTCGAAATTTTTCTGTCCCCCTTGTTCTTATACATTCAATAGCTTCGTCCCCTTCTAGCCTAGCACCTTGAGCTGTAGTTATAACCCTCTGCTCTAGGTTTGTTTCATTTCTAAGGGAGTTTAGATGGTTTCAAAATTTCGCAGCTGCCTTTCTGTCCTTTTTATGTACTTCTGCCAGCCACTGAGCACCCTTTCTTCTAATCTTTTCATTGATCAGGAGGGATGCTTCCCTTCTAAAGCTTAGAAAGATTTCCCATTTTCTTTCAACATAATCTGTCGGTTCACCCCGTTGCTTAGCATGTCTGTGTTCACTAGAGGCTTCCTGACGTTTTGCTATGGCTCTCTCAACCTTCCTCATCCCACCAACTCTTGGGCTTGTGTCTTCTTTTCCGAGGTGACTTGTCACGTGCCTTAGCAAGCTCTAGCCCAAACAGTCTAATTAGATTTTGTATGTCCACACATTTTTATTATCCTCAGTGATTACTTTCTCAATTTGTTTAATACATAGCGATTTCTATTTGCCTTTCTGAATGAAAATTTTCCTGTAGTTGCTCATCTTGTCTCCTTCCCACTTTCGCTGCTCTTCCAAAACTCGCGCACACGTGCGCACAAAACACGTGTGCAACTTGCGCACACGTGTGCGCAAAACTCGCACACACGTGGACACTTAGCGGCCTCCCACGGCGACCTCTGTAACGAGCGAGCGCGCCATGTTTAAATCAGCCAACGGCCGATAGATGGGCTTACTACGAGGGATTTTTGGGCCTATTGCGTGATTTGTCGAGAGAAGAGAAAGCAATTTTTAGCTGACTTTGATAATTTATTGTGAATTTTAGGCCGCGTGCTGCACTACAATATTTGGCTCGCGTGTTGTCGGGAGCCTCTACTACCAATCGGCAGAGTTTTCTGACCATGCTCAAAAAGTGTTACAGGGCCTTTTGTACTCTAGCAATTATAATATCCTTTATTACTAGCGCGAACTCCTGCACTAAGCTACATAATGAGTGTTGTACACATTTCTCTTAAACAGTAATGAAACTCGTTCCTCCTTTCTTCCAAATTTCGGAACGAATTCCCATGACAAGCTTCTCAAATTCAAAGGAACTCGTTACAGTTATATTTTGAGAATTCGGAAGTGTCGTTACATTACCATTACAATCGACTTTTCAATAAAAATATATTGACGGATGATCCTGAGGTGAGCAAACTATATAAAGCGAGAAATATAAAGCTGATATCTAGTTACATATATTATACAAATGTGACGTCCCCAACAGCAGGTTAAATGAAGAAAAACATTTCAAGAATTTCTATAAACACCACGGACCATACTACCGGCATGTCTAACTTTAACTTTCGTGTTCGTTCATTATAAGTGGAACTCGAGTGGCATTCCCCACGTCAGCTTGAAAAACAAAACAGTGCGAAATACGGTGCATTGGAAATGGGGGGGGGGGGGGACACACAAACGATATCGCTGACTTAACAGAAAACATTGACGGGTAAAGAAATTGGTTATCGATGAGATGATTGCATGTGCAATGCAGATGGTTGGCAGTGATGAAGCCAATTGTTTTCTTTGATGATGAGGGTGACATTTTATACCATTTTATCATTGTATTCTTGTTTAGCATTGTTCTTTCTTCCTTTCGTTTAGATACACGGTAATATAAATTGCCCGGCATTGACGGATAAACATTGTTGTAAGTCAGCGGTGGTATTTGTGTCCTCGCCCCCCCCCCCCCCCCCCCTTTTTTTTTGTGCTCCGTCGTTCACGCTGTTTTACTTGGTTATATGTTGCATCAACATGCCCAAGCATCTACTTTACTTCCAGGTCAGTTTTCGAATAGGCAGTCTGGATACTGCGCTTCAGATATTTAAATCGACATCTCAACACATGCACAAATGTACTTGAACTTTTGCATGATAAGCCAAATGAAAAGGAGCAACACTTAAGCTTTTAATGAGATCTCATTCAATATTTCTGTATGAGAAGAAAATGACGTTCGGGAAAACAGCAACTTTGTAAAGTACCCTGTTTGCAGTCAAAGCACATATTTTCGTATATTTCTTATTTTTTTCCCTTTATTGTCCCCTCCTCTTCACCCTAACTTTCCTTTACTACACAAGTCTATGCTATGCTCTTTAGTGTGTGTGCATGTTGCAGAGAAACGCAGATCCATTATTTTCCTCAACAACCCACTTCAGTAGGATGGTCACTCAGGTAACACTGGTATATGAGTAAATGAAAAATAAGATGCAGTGGTATATTGCATAGGCGAGGTGTTAACCTCGATCGTGGTGTATGATTGGAAAAGTCTTTCACTTGATGTATTCGCTCTAGAGCTGGATGCGAATTCTTCACTGCTATATGTTTGTTGTAGTACCTCTATAATAGCAGAATGAATAGTTCTCTGACCGTATTGAACTTGCTTACAAGTGCCCTACTTATGATAAGTAAATACGACAAAACTAAAGAAACTAGATAGCCGAGTGGTTACGATGCTCCCGTTCAGGCCGGTACGCAGATTCTAATTTGGCCTCGCCAAGATTTTTTTTTTATGCTATGAATTTTTCCCTCTCTCTTCCTATATGATTCTTTCCGTCTCTCTTTTAGTGGCAGTTCTCTCGCCCGTCAGAGTTACTGCATCCCACATCGAAAAAATTGGGGCACATGTTCTGGGAATTAAGCAAAACAGGACGAAGGAAGCAAGTGCCAGTTCATGATCACGATAACTTTCTATATATTCGACACAGGTTAATGTCAAGCATAACAGCTCTGTTGTAAAAGGCAAAAAAAGCAGAAAAAAGCTCTTCTAGGCATTGCGCCCTTCCCTGCGCTTCCGGCAGGCACCTTCAAAATAAAACCAGGATGCGCCATAGTCGCGTGACACGCGAGAAGCACATTTATTGCGCCTCGGGCGGTCCCTTATCCGCACTGTTCTGCAAGATGTGCCGCTTGTGCGTACCTGTTCAATGATATTAAACATTTACAGAAGTAACGTCATTCCCTCTATCGTTCTTTCATGACGTAAAACGTCACCGTTAAAGTTCTACCGATCCTGAACGGTGGCGTTCCTCCGGAAAGGAACTTAGAATGCCGTTCTTTTGAACGCTGTTCCGTACAACACTGTACATAATACATAAAACTTGTTATGACTAAAGAAACCAGTCTGTGTTTCATAAAATAAATTTGATTGCATGAACTGTATTGAACTTTATGTAGTACTAATTTACAAGTTACTTTCTGCCTGTTTACTTAAACATATGAATTTTCAAGGCCCAATTTGGATTATCACCTAAATTCTGCTATGAGACGTTTCAGGAATTGCAGTTACGGTGACATCAGCACCAAAATAAACAAAAAAAAAGGCCATCACACCGAAAACCAGTTGTGGCAGAAAAATATTTGTGGCTACAATCATGTTACCATGTTAGAAGAAAGACTTCTTTATGTTGCAAATATCGCGACAAATCTATGAATCACTCAAAGATGTAGATAGACATAATATTTAGGTTGTTTAATGCATTTTATCAGAATAGGGGCAGAGTAGCAACATTTTGTTGTGTTTCTGCTATTTGCAAGCATTGTCCGAGGTCTCTGTTACATCAAGTGCACAAGTATAAGATCACTGCATGTTACCGATCTTTTTTCCCTCATTTCTCCAAACAAGAAGGGACAACAGGAGACCTCACATCCATATTCAATAACAGTCTTTACTTGAGATAAAGAACACATCGTGTGCAGATTCAGGTAACAATCACTAGTGACGTCCATGCCCTTCAGCTTTATCATACACGTTGTATGTACACTGAAGCAGTCGAGATAAATTAGAAGATGCTATGCGGGGTGAAGCTTCCTTTCAGGATTCTTCGTCAGAGCTCAGCTCTTCGTCCTCAAGCTCGGGCATCGGGTACCTCAGGATGGCTGCCACTCCGGTCAGTTGGTCCAGCTCTGAGAGTTTTGAATTGAAACAATGTCAGAGGGCATACAGGCAAGCCTCGAATTGTGCCCAAGATTGGATGTTTAGCTACTATACAAAGGATGGGCACATTTCTATGCCGTTTTATATGTCAGGTGCAACCCTAAAGAAGCTAGATACGTTCGCGCTAAGAAAAAATTCAATTATTTTAACACCAGTAATGTGATTCAAGGGCAGAGCTGTTATGCCCACTGTCTGTCTGGGTCGTGATGTAGACAAGAAGCTATCATCATCATGCTGGTGTGCACTCGCTTCATCACCTGCTTCACTCTCCAACTGTGCCAATTGGTCGGGCATGAGATGAAATAGCTCAGACAGGCAAGAGAACAAGGACGAAGAGGTAGAAAGGAAGAGGTAGCGAGATATGAAGAAAGAAAGGGAAGGAATAGAAAAATCATAGAAAGAATGAGGAAGCAATAAGGAGTGAGAGAAATTGAAAGTAACAAAGACATATAACCAAACATGGTTGACACCTAGCCAATACTTGCGATTTACAATGCGATCACAAAAACAGTTCATGCACCGAGTTGTGAATGTGCATGTGCTTAGTCATGCCAGGACCAGCTAAGTGCCGACCAGCTCTGCTCTGTCCAGCTTTGTGCAACTGAGTGCCAGCTGTACGAACTTTGTTAACTTTTTTTTCCCTTTTAGGACGAGTAATAGACGAAGATACTTTATGCCTTAGAAATACACAAACCCCGTTATATATATAATTGCTAATAGGTTGCTCTCAATCACTTAGAGTTCGTTTTTGCATTGTGGCTTCTGCAAATAGTTCTGGTAGCATACAGTCGAAACCGATTACAGAGCGCATGTTTACAGTGAGAAGTTCAAGCGCGATACATACGAAATTAGACATTTTGCTGACCAAACTTGTTGCACAGTTTCCACACTTTTGCTTTTTGTGGGGGTGCTATACTCTCCAGTAGAGATAGTTACCGTAAAGACCAGAATATAGATCAGACCAGAATATAAGTCGACCCAAAAAAGAAATTTTCGAAAATTGCGAAGTATCACAGCGTACCCTTTCCTTGGTAAATACACAACACAACCAGCTGCTCTGTGGTAACATTTCTTTTTATTTGGACACCAATCTTATGTAGCTAAACGCCAGAAGGCCACAAAGTGCTTTCACTCAGACTCGGCCAAAATTGAGTTTGACGACATCTGTTTTTCACTAGTGACGTCCTAGAGTGCATCGTTGCCCGTTCCATTTAATGCGTTACTGATGCAGCATTTGTGGAAAGACGGCAGTACGACGCCTCAGCGTAAAGCCCTACTGCTTCATGAATCGGCGCACCCATAATGGCGATCCCTTGAATTGCACCCTCGTGAGCCCAGAGTCACAGACTATCTCGATAGCTTTCACACGGTTGCACTGCGCTGTCACGAGTAGCAACCTTGCACGCAGCTGCCAGACGAATTCGGCAAGTAGCCTTTCCAGTTTGGGATGCACTTCAGGCGATCCACGAAACGATGTTTTTTTTGTTGTTGCAAGATGTGATGCACTGCTTTAGGCGCCTCTGGTATCGCATGCTTTTCTCCAACGCACTGAATTCTTGTCGTGCCGCCAGTCTGCCATGCACTCAGGCATACTCAATATCTTTTTCTTAAAACGACTACGACTCATCTCCGAAGGAAATAAAAAAGACAAAACAGCAGACTGACAGCAGATAACCAAGGCAAAATGGCGTTGCTAGAACGCTGTAACCCTTGCCAAGCCTTGCCCAACGGCGCCTCTGCTGATGCTGGCAATGGAAGCTTTCGACTTCAGCTGCCCCTTATTGCGAGACTTCCACATTTTTTTTCTGCCAATGACTGGTATATAAGACTAGGGTCGACTTTTCATTGCGCTTTTTGAAACAAAAAAAAAAATTCAACTTACCGTATTTACTCGATTCTACCGCGCCCTCGATTGTAACGCGCACTTGAATTCCACGACGAAAAAAAAAAATTAAGACATCGATTGCAACACGCACCCATTTTTCTCGCTGGCCCGCACGATCACACCACTAGAAAAAACGACTCCTTTCAAGAGCGTCTTTCATTTAAATATGAGGTACGGGGGAAGCTTGTGCCCCTCTGACGTGTAACAGAGCAGTGCCGTCACTAGTTTTACCGCGAACCGATGTCAGCACGCGAACTTGCTTTGCCCCCTTCTTCTCGACGGTTGTGGTGCCAGGCATGTCGAAGCAAAGAGGCGTCTGATCGGCATTCCCGATTTGCCTAAGCAGGTAGCCGTTGTTGTGCCGGGCAAGTTTTTTTGGACGAACCTCTGAAAACTGTGAAGCTCTTCATTGTACTCCTCCACAAAACTTTTTGCATATGCCTGTTCCCCTTCGGAGGGAAAAGCCTTTTCTCTTCATAAAGTTAGTTAGCCAGCACCTGCTGCTCGCTTTAAACTGGCTCCGCATTAGACCTTTTTCTAAGGCTAATTGCATACCCCGCACTTGGAGCAGTTCTGTCGTCACGGGCCGCTGTGCCGCTCACTGCTCAAGCACATACTCGCCGAGCAGCTCTTCAATTTGCGGAAACCGTCCCTGTTGTGGTCCACTGAAGCATTTGCGTGAAGCTTTGCTTTCGACAATCTTCTGCTTTTGTTTCCGCCAGTCCCGCGCGCACGTTTCGGGAACTCCGAATGACCGCGATGCGGCCCGATTTCCGTCCGTTTCTGCACATGCGATGACTTTCCTTTTTAAAAGCGGCAACGTGGTGCACTCGAGTTTTTGGAGTCAACCCTTCCATGCCGTCAACGCTAATGCAGACTGACTGGTGGTTCGTGAGGAAAAGAAAGAAGGCACCTAATTTCTGTCTGCCTACAGGCGACACGGTGCAGTGCCTTTGCTAATTCACTAGTAGATGACGAACTCCTCAGCACACGTACGAAGTGCCGCACATGGGAAACACATAGGCAGAAATGGCCGACGCGCCATGCCGACGCACGTAGGGGGCGGCCATTTTGGATATGCCGATGGCAATAGAATGACCGTATTCATTTTTTTTTTCGTACTCGATTCTAACGCGCATGTGATTTATGAACTCGCTTAACCGGAAAAAAAGGTGCGCGTTAGATTCGAGTAATTACGGTATACATTCGCTGATTGTTTATCCGGACCCCGAAAATTCGGACATGCCTATTTATTTGGACATCTTCGTGGCACTGCCACTCGCCCCATTGATCCTAATGTAAACTCACGGCCGAAAACTCGGACGCCCCGCTGTGCGCCATTCGATTATTTGGACTTCGTTTGACTGACCGGATGCGTCGCCGTACGCCATTACCTGCTGATGGCGACGTTAACAATACGTTTGCTAGGTTGCCAGCACTGATATGCTACACTTGCTATGGATGGACGTTGGGCCAGTGTCAAAATGCACGCAGAAATCCCCATTGCTGATCTCAAAGACTATGCGTGGTGACACATTGTTTTTTTTTTTATTTTAGCTAGTCGAGCAGCCAAGCCAAGTCACCTACAGAGTCTGTTTGCTGTCGCATTTGGTGTGTGTCAGCGTGTCAGTAGTGTCAGTCAGTTGCTTCTGTGGCTAGGCCTAGTTCATCTTGTTCTCTGTGTTCTCGCTCTCTTGCATGATCCGTGGCGTACTGAAATGGCTCCGACGCCACCCGTTGCTGCGCCGTCAGGAGTGAAGAAACGCGGCCAACGTGGGAGCTACAAGACGGCCGGCCACAGTCTGAAGTTGCTCGGGATTTTTCCATTTCCAAGCAAACCGTCTCAGGCTACTTAAAGCAGTAGGCTAGGATCCTGGAGGCAGCTGAGAAAGCGTCTGCGGGTACTCAGAAAAATTTCCGGGCAGGCAGCCACTTGCATCTTGAAGAGGCGCTGAACATGTGGTTGTGTGCCACGGTGGCTAGGAAAATACCCGTCTCTGACCATATGCTGAGACAGAAAGCGGAGAAACTTGCCCTGTGCGTGGGTATTACCGGCTGCAAGTTCAGTGATGGCTGGTTGCGCAAATTTAAGAAAAGGTACGACCTGGCCTTCAAGTGAATGCGCGGCGAGAGTGTTTCCGTCGACCAAACGCTCGTGACCAACTACCGCGCCGACAAGCTGTGCGCACTGCTGCGCCAGTATCCTCCAGAAAACATCTTTAATTGTGACGAGACGAGACCTACGTGCTAGCGGGGTCAATGTGGGGGCGGGTAAGTTTGAAGAGTTCGCCAACTTCAACAGTGCCGTTTTGCCTTGCGCAGAGTTGGACGATGACGAGATCGTCCGTCAGGTCTGCGAGCCGGCGCTGGGGGACAGTGACTCCGACGACGCGCCACCCGCACCACAACCATCAAATGCGGACTTAGCGCAGGCCATATCGACGCTGTTGTCTGTCTACAGCGATGGCCAGACACTCGCAGAGGTACAGGCCGACATGGTCGCGCGTAAGGATGCGTGTGTGCAGACGCGCATAGACAGTTTTTTCGGACGATCGTACCTATAAAAGTGCTTTTTTCGAGTGAATCCGTTTTTTCAGACTCCTGATTATTCAGACTTTTTGGCGGTTCCCGTCGAGTCCGAACAAACGGTCGGCGACTTATTCCAGTTTTTACGATAACTTCGTCGCCGAGTGAGGAATGGTGCTGTCGTTGTGCAGTGGCACCGGCTATCTGGGAGCGTATGCGGGCACACAAGAATGAGCTCCATTGCTCCTTTAGGGCTTAGTGCGGGAGGTCCATGGGGACGATTTCACGCCTCAGTTTCACTGGCTTCAGTGGTGAGCCGAACATCAGTGATAATATGGTACATTATATATACTATTAAGTTATTTGTGGGTGTAAGGTTCTCTGCACATTCTTAGAATGATGCTCATTTCATATTCCAGAATCTGATGCATGAAACAGAGTATAGGATGGGCTACTATAGAATCATACACAAAGTCAGTAATCTATTGTCGATTACAGCCCAAAGTCAAAAGTCTATAGTTGATTACAACCTAATAAAAATGCAAGCCCCAAACACAGCAGTGCGCCTGCTTTTCTCCTCCGAAAGTCGTGCCAGCCTGTTTCCGTTCCAAGTGTGTTTCACAATATTTAATTGTACCAGTTCATTTAGTAAAGCATGCTTCATAACTAGCAGTGTAACAAAGAACACCAGATGTTGCAAACAGAATGGCATAAGCACATTTATACATTAAACTATTGATTCCTGCAGTAAGCATGCAGCTTACATTCAACCAATACCTGGCAGTTGCAGTTCACACAGCCCTACCAATAACATCATTTAGAGACGTTACTCACGTTCTCCAGATATGTGCAAGCTGGAGAAGATCTTCACATCGCCTCCATTTTCTCGCACAGAGTCAACAAGTGCAACATAACGTTTCCTTTGCTTAACATCCTGACAGCTGGAACAGGAAAAAATTAGATAGCTTCACATGCTGTCATTTATTGAATAGCACTGTGATCAATGTTTTCAAAGTTGGGAAAAAATTGCTGACTGAAAACAGTAGCATGTCCGTACACATCCTAGAGAGAGCACCTTTCTGCCTCTCAAATATGTCACTAAACAGCGAATGTAAAAGGCTGGAACTTCATTAATAATACCAGAATCTATATTGAAAGAAGGTGTCCGAGGACTGCATGGGTCCAATGACAGGCAAGATTGCTAAATGAAGGCACTACAATCTTGTAAACACATTCGCATTATGAGTTCATAGCACGCATAGGTGTGCGCAAGGTTCTACAATGCATGGGGGGGCAAAGCCACAATGCAGCCTCCCACTCCTGCTAATCGAGTGGGACAGAAAAAAGCACCACAAAGGATGCAAAAATGAAGATGAAGCAATGATGCGCTTCCCACAACGACCTGCTTTTAGTCCCTAGCTTTCAAGGTGTAAAGGTGGGAAATGAACAGTTCGTGCAATTACAGCCAACAAACAATCAGGCCAAGAAAAGTACAGGAAATGTCATTTGTAGTAAGTGTCACATAAATGTGAAGGAAGTAAACTAAATTTAATTAAAATACAACTGCCCCGCCGCGGTGGTCTAGTGGCTAAGGTACTCGGCTGCTGACCCGCAGGGCGCGGGTTCGATTCCCGGCTGCGGCGGCTGCATTTCCGATGGAGGCGGAAATGTTGTAGGCCCGTGTGCTCAGATTTGGGTGCACGTTAAAGAACCCCAGGTGGTCTAAATTTCCGGAGCCCTCCACTACGGCGTCTCTCATAATCATATAGTGGTTTTGGGACGTTAAACCCCACATATCAATCAATCAATCAAAATACAACTTGCCGACGGCAGGGCCCGAATGCGTCAACTTCGAATAACGTGTTCGATGTCCTACCGATAAGGCTACACTGGCGGTTGTCTTGATGTACGCGTTATTCAGTTTATCTAAGTCATTTATTAACCTGGGAATATTAGTCAAACCTGGGAGTGTCATGCCATCAGGAAAAAAAATTTTTTTCACACTCACAATCATCGCTACGATGTTCCCATGCTGAAAAAAAAAAGCACAGATAAGCCCAATAAAGTGGAGATGAGGATGACCACAGCTCAATTGGATGCTACATTCGTAGGCTTTTTCTCAACTAGTGGTCCTTTTGGAAACTTTTTCCCAGTTATACTATTACAACAAGTGACTGCAAATTACATGTCCTATTACTAGAAATCACATCTGCTATACTTTCTTTGGTCTAATTGTCTGATAGTTCTAATAAACATTCTGTCTCACAAAGAAAATGGGCCCTTAAATTCTTCTTCCTAGTGCAATTCATGAAATGCTACACCAGCGGCCCCCGGCTACCATTATTGTTAGAGCCTGCTGCATGGCCATAACTAGGCAGATGAGCAGGTCTGACTGAGTGAAGGAATGGGACAGACTCGGCACTTGCCTTCGAAGATTACACAAAAAGAGGGATGGGCTGCCCCCCCTGCGTGCAAGCCTACGATTGCAAGTTTTCCTATCTTTCGTGCTGTACGTAATACATTCACAAAAAACACGGAAAAGAATGCAGTCAGTTACAAAGCTTGTAATGTATCACTTGTATATTGCAGTGTGAGACCACCAAAAAAGCCAACACCATTACAAGACGCACTGTAAGGTAAAAAGCTGTGGAAATGCTCACCGAAAAAGGTTGTCTGAAATCAACAATGTCTCAATGGCCTGTCCCTCATTGGCACGCTCTACATGCTTGGTGCCGTAGAAAGCTCGGCTGGGCTCATTCTGCAGTATCTGATAGAACTGCTCCAGGGCCTTCACTTCCCCAGCCGCTTTGGTGTCGCTCAGCCTGGACTGCACCGAGGGGTCTTGCAGGATTTCTGCAAGCAGATCAGCTCATTATGCCAAAAGTTACACTTTCAAAAGCTTCTTGTATTCTAAAATAGTAATCTGCACGCAGTTTATTGAAAGTCAGGAAGCGACAAGCAGTTTTATGTCCCAGAGAAACCACCTTTCCAGATGGTTTACAAGAGATAAAATACATCTACCGTAAAATTTTGAAGAAGCCCACCGCTCCTCCCTTATGGTGGAGATAACGAAGAAAGATTTCGATGGGAAGCCCCTGCTTCTAACGTAAGCATGCGCAAATATTCGAATGAATATTACAGTATTCGAATTAGCTTCCATTCAAATTTAAATTATTGACATTTTAAACTATTCCAAATGAATGAATACAGTTGATCCCAGATATATCGAACTCCAAGGGAACTATGAAGTGCCGTTCGATACACGGCCCTTCAATCCTCGAAGGTCTTTACAAGCGCTAACATAAGAATTCGCTCACAGTATACTGAAAAACAAGGTGTGAACTGCACGCTACCACACTTTATTTCGCGCAAAAATAGTCCGTAAACTTGTCTTGCTTCTTGCGCACCATCAAGTTCCAGTCATCCTATAAATCATTGGAGCTTTTCAAATAAGCGAATTAAGCTCCTACGGCCACAACAGCAATGATTAACGCAGAACGCCGATGCAAGCTTGGAAGCGCGGCGGCAGCAAAGGTGTTGGCATATTCATAACCACACCGGTAGAATTACGCGGCACCGGCAATGGCAGTCATGATCTTGGCATCGATGCGGTCAGTAACAGCTAGATCATGACATGCACCGATGAAATCCCTCACTGTGCGAGAGAGTGTCCGGAAACGCTGTGATAAGTTGCAGAATTCGCTGAGGTACTGTACGTCGTTGTCGGCGGCCATGACGCATTCGAATTGGTCACCCGGCCCGCAAGGAAAGTTCAAGACGGTGCTTTACTTGACGTCGTTCCAAGCGGCAGTCGTAATTGTTATCGCTATGTGCTGGTCAATTGCCAAATGAAGATTTATTAGGTACAAGGCGAGAAGTACGCAAGTCCACAGCGCGCAAAAGACCGCGTCATCGACATGTTGGCGATATCGATGTCACAAGTGGTTTTGTAGCTGGGATGCGCTGATTCTTTCAGCTGCTTTAATGCGAAAAGCTAGAAAAAGCGCAGCTTACATGACATGGGATTTAAAACCGAAAACACTAAAAACATCTGACCAGGCTGCACATCTCGAAGGCCGTGGTTTTCAAGCTCACATGCCATTGTGCGCTAGCAAACAAGGACGGGAATTCGAACATTGCAAAGAGATTGCAGAGCCACTCCGCATCTTCAGTTTTCTGTCCTTGGCAATAGGTCTTTTCGAAAAACAGTGTGCTGCGCATTAAAACTTGCAGATCGCGCATCAAACATGCCGCTGTACTCGCAAGCGCCGCACAACGATCCAGATTGACACCATAGAAATACGCTGCTTTTTCATCACCTGCGCGCGAAAAGAAATCAGAACTTGTTAATTGATAAAAATATTTCCTAGGAAAAATGCACTTTCTGGGCTTCGGCGCTGAGCAGCATTCGATATAGCGAATGTCCCACTGTGCAGGAGTTCGATATACGGATGCACCAGTCCCATACTTTCGCATAGGGAATTCAAGGGGATATCTCAACTGTTCAATATAGCCAATAATTCAATATATTTTGGTTTAATATATCCGGGATCGACTGTAAATGTATATTAATCCGCATGCATCCCTTTGTAAAGGTGGTTTCACTGTGGTGAAGGAGTGCCAACCCGTGATAGCATCTAGCTTTATATTAGTTCGAATGTAACAAGAGGTTGAAAGTGGAAATTGAAGGGCTCATTTTCCTTATTAGACACAATGATAATGAGAACTAATCATTTTTATATAAGCGTGTCTATATATGTTCGTACATTAGTTTTCATTATTTTGACCCCGTAGAGGTGATTTTGCTGCACAAATGTGCTGATAAGCCGTGAAAACACGCATCCAGAAAAAATCGGCACTGCCACGAAGCCCCACTTCAAGGTGAAGTGAAAGTATTACCCGCACAACGATTCATTTATTAAGTTTAAATGCTTGTTGTACTGGCTTAGATGCTCTACGTATAGCAAATTTTATAACGTAATAAATTTTACAGGTTATCACTTGCATTCTACCATAAGTCAAATCCTGCTACTATTCAAAGTTGTTTGATTGATTTGATATGTGGGGTTCACGTCCCAAAGCCACCGTATGACTATGAGAGACGCTGTGGTGGAGGGCTCCAGAAATTTTGACCACCTGGGGTTCTTTAACGTGCATCCCAATCTGAGCATACGGGCCTACAGTATTTTCGCCTCCATCGAAAATGCAGCCGCCACAGCCGGGTTTCGATCCCATGACATGTGGGTTAGCAGCCACGCACATTAGGCACTAGACCACCGCAGCCGGGTCAAAGTTGTTTTCACTTCTCTTGAAGCAAAAAAAAAAAAAAAGGGGGGGGGGGGGCGTTTGCACAGGCTTTGTTTTAAATTTTAGAAAAATATATTGTGCGGATTGGTTTTGCCAGGACAAATATGCGCATTTTTTTTGTAAATTATATATACTACAGTTAAACGATGCTACAACGAACGCCGCTTCAACGAAATTCCCGCTACAACGAAAAATTCACGCTTCCCTGTCAGCAGTCCATAGGAGTCAATGCATAAATATTGTCGCCACAACGAACACTTTTTCTTCTGCCGTCCAGCTTCAATGAAATTTCACGATGCGATTCTACGCTCAGATATTTATTGCTATACAGTAAACCGTATATTTAACGTTTTCATGCATTTTCAGAACCTGAAAATACGTCGACAAAGTCTAAAACATGCGTTGGCACCACCATAACCACCGCTGTTCAGCAAGCATGGGCACTGCCATTGCTCGATAGCGATGGCAACGAGACTGCCCTGCTTTGCCAAAAAGAGGGCACTATCATTGCCATCGCTATTGAGCAATTGAGTGGTTTATTGTGGTGTCAACGCATGTTTTAGACTTTGTCAATGTATTTTCAGCTTCTGAAGATCCATCAAAATGTTAAATATTGGGTTTACTGTATAGCCGCAGACGATCTGAAGCTGAAGCTTAGCTGCTTAGTTCATGGTTTCCTTCGCGCAGTTGCTGGTGCATCTGTGGAACGATGCCTTTTCCGATTCCAATGCTTATTATTTTGTTTGCGCTTGGCCAGTGTGGTAACTAATGAGAGCGGGTGTTCGTCCGCATTATCAACAAAATCAGCTAGCCGCGAGTGATGGATGATAGAAATGGCATAAAATAAGGCTAAAGTCACCGCTCCACGATACCCTGCTGCCGTTTCGGCGTTTTGACGGCGGACAGCTGCTGGTGTTAACGTGTTAATGCAACTGTTTGGTTCATTCACGAAAGCGATTGTAGTCATTGTTTCAGCGTGCTTTTTACCATGGCCGTGGGTGAGAATGGGTGAGAATCGAGTCGTGGTGCTGCTGGGATGAAATAAAAAGCAGCGGACAATTTTTGAATTCTGAGAATAAACGTTCCTTTGTTTTGCTAGTTCAGATGGGCTATATTTTCTCTATTTCACTACAACGAAATGTTCGCTTTAACAAAATTTTTTCTGCGCCCCTTCAGTTTAGTTGTAGTGGGGTTCAACTGTATTTGAATTCGATCAGAAACTATTCGACTAAAATCATTTATAGCTTCGAACTTAAAGTTCACTATTTGCACAAGCCTATTTTAACAAAACTCCTTATTGATCATGCATGCATTAACTCTCTTCCCTGCACCAGAAGGATGCTTCGTGTGAAAGTTCATGTGCTATAACATGGGGAGAAAGACGTTCTTGAAATGTTTCAATATTTCTTGAAAACTAAGAATGCAATCTCGAGGCACTCACAGTAAAGGTATCAATATATTGTGCCCATATCTAGAGACTCTCAGAACTTGGGTTCTTAGGAATTCATGCTCAAGATTTGGGAGTGGAAAAATGGCTGAAAAAAAAAAAAATGCGGGGAATGACACTTGCTTGGTGATTGGTGCATATTTCAAGTTCCAAAAAAAAAAAGAAAACGGCCCGTACTCAGAATTGTCACAGTATTGTGCAATTCAAATGCTTAGAAGCTTAGGAAATTCTAAAGCATACTGAAATGCCATAACAGTTTGTTTGAGTACTTGAAATGTGTGAATATTTGCACAGGCCTATCACATTTGTCCAGAACAGAAATGCCAATACCAGCAAACACAAGATTGCATACCTTTCAAGGAGTGCTTGAAACCCGACGAAGCATGAGTAAGCACAAACTTTGCTTTGTTCTCGAGGAGCACTTTAAGGTCGAGCTTTGTCGCAGCTTGGGACATGTACTCGAAGAACTGATCCTGAAAAAGAGGCAAACATGAGCACATGGTTATATTAACGGCAGAACACCCTCCAGAAAGGGCTGAACAGGCACTACAGAATTCAATAGCACATTTGCAGATGCAACATTGAAAAGGACCAAAATAAATTTTTGTGCTGCAACTGAATAAATGACAATACGATGTATCGCATGACTTGTCTCCTCATTACAAGAACTGAAATTTAGGCGAGCCTGCAGGAATTCATAACTGAACAAGTGAAGCAAGAGACGAGGACAGAGGAAAGAACAGGATGACCTGATTAGCACAACCTTAAACTCGATCATTTCTGTATCTACAAAAGAAAATACAAGAATATTTTAACATACCTTGACAAAACCAGGACTGGCAACTAATACACACTTCACAACTGAAAAAAAAAAAAGCAAGAATATTGTAGCAAGACGGTGCAATGGTACTTTCATCAGTGGGCTCGTAGGTGGAGAAATAACTTACCATCAAAGTTCACATGCCGCAAAATTGCTTGCATCACCGCTTCGTAAAATCTCTGCAAACCCTAAAACGAAGAAAGTCGGAGAGTGAGCCAAGAAAGGAACATAATTAACAGCATTCTCTTAGCTTCATGTGATGTAGAATTTGCGCAGGAGAGCAAAAGCCACTTGATATAAGATCGTATGGACAAAATCAGGTGTTTTGTGGCAGCTGCAATCCTGCATGGTACTTTGAGAAGCCACCACAGGGCCAGTAACTATCTCCTTTATATACTAAGTGGCACTGGTGTGACGATGCCAATAGTTCAGAACTGGCATTGTTTATCATATTGTCTACCATGTAAAAAATGTCAGCGAAAATGATGTCCCTCTGAATACGCCCCCTACTGTACAGACTGCAAATAAAAAACCCAAAAAGTCCTCATTTTTATCCTCCTAAGCGCATAACTAACAGGACCCTCGCTACAGACGTGTTCAGGCTTCGGTAACTGTTGTGGTCCCAGCGACTCCAATATAGTACCAATGTCCTGAGCTTATCATGCTGTCAAATTCAAGATAACTAAATGTATCTTTCTGACCTTGTCATGCTGCGAGCAGCTTCCCTTCCGTTTTCTAGGAATGCTGACATCAATCTTCGCTCGCACCAATGTCATGGAAGACGTGACGAGACAGACATGGGCCAGCCCCTCTTGCATCACCACTGCTGCCAGGTCAGCGTGTTGAGTGACATCACATGCCATGTCTGGAACAAAGCAAAGAAAACATATGTTAAATATAATTCTTCAAGTTTTGTGTCCTAAAGCCACAATATGGTTATGAAGGGCACCATAGTGGAGTGGTTTAGAAATTTCGACCATCTAGTGTTGTTTTAGATGCACCTAAATCTAAGTACGTGAGCCTCTAGCATTTCTCCGCCATTAAAATGCAGCTGGCGTAGCCGGGATTTGATCCTGCGACCTTCGTGTCGGAAGATGAGTGCCATAACCACTAGACCACTGCAACAGGCACTCAGAGAACAAAAATGTATAATGTCCACCCACTATAAAAAGCAAAATATGAAGCCATATTTCTAGTAGTACAACACTGTAAATCAAAAAGACACCAGACCCCTTCCTAGTAAAGTGCAATTTCAGGTACCTCTTGGTGCATTTACTTGGCAACAAACTAAACAGCCTCTTTGATGAGGTGTCTTCATTCGTATTCCACCCCAAAAAAGTAGTCAAAAATGAAAAGTCCAATCAGAACTTCTGTGCTAACACTTTCCCTGCAGAGCCAACAAGTACTAAATGCTGTAAGGACATAATAATTTGCTGTATATACTCACACAGTAATCAGATATTATTCTATAAAAATTGACTGAGATTCGAGAACATGACTATTATGCTGGTACAAATGAAAAAATTTTGTGTGATAAATCAAGCTGCGGGTCGTAATTCTTACGACCTGCAGCTGAGTATGCAAAACGAAGGATTCTGGCTAAATAAGGCGTTTTTTTTTTCAGATTAAGGCACACATTCACTGCACTTTGCATGAATTGTTTCATGGATAGCACAGCGCCTACATGGGCGATCGCAAGAACTGCAAAAAATGGCTGGGTAATAAACCACCCTTTTTGTCATCTTCATGACGGTGCATCTAATTTCACCAATGGAGAAATAATGTAGGACAGTCCCTTCCATGAGCGCCATTTTAATAGTTTTTAACATCCCATGTGAGTACCGCACACTGAATTCATGGCACAACAGGGCAAAGCAAGGTGCGATCGCTCTTTTTCCCACAGTGGCCGCCCTACAAAACAGTGAACATGTGGCATCATAACAGAAATACCCACGGGGTGCGATAATTATGTGTGAAGAAAAAAAAATTTGGTAACAACATTCGGGGGTGCCATGATTATGCAAGTAAATATGGCAAAGCGATATGCAATAATGCCAGCATTATGAAGTTTACTACGCGTCCTTTTAATGAAGCACACGTGGCGTGATAAAAGTTGTCTAGTACAGGGCTACTGTGTTGCGGCAATTAATAATGTTTGTAATAAATGCTGTAAATACCCATTACTGAGTTGTACTCTGCTTTCATTTCTATCACTTACAAGCACAGCTGCCAGTCTGAAAATCTTACCGTTATCTACAGGGTTTCAGAATAACTCAAGCATTCCTTTAGACAGCTCTTATGATAATGCCCATTATCACACTCTAGCCCACTAAATTATTGATAATGCCCATTATCGCACTCCCACTTAAAGCCCACAAAATTATTAAATCCTTGACAACGTCACAGCAAATAGTTGATTACATTCAGAGTCTTCTACGTAGTACAAGGATTCAGCCTTACCTAGCCTCTCTAAATGCACACTGTCCCAATGTTGTTTGGCAAGGGTGAACTTTCTGTTCATCTCTAAGTCCAACGTATGGTAAGCACCCATCTGCAAGAGTGACAAATTAGAGTTGTGAGTATAAACACCTTAGTAATATCTTCTAAAGAGTCCAGACACTCGGAGCGTAGGTCAGAAACTGAAGCCGTACCTTGACGTACTGGTTCTCCTGAATATTGCGGCCCTTGACCCGAAGCACGCATGCCTGTGTGTCAAAATCAATGCTCTCGATGCAGATGACGAGTGTAGTCCGAACTCTGTTGCTTCCGGTACTTCCAGTTGCCGACTCTGTAGTGACCTTTCTGCAATTACAAAACATTTCGGCACTGTCAATGAATAACTTTTGGAATAACTTTTGTCGGAAACATATTAAAGCTTTCTCCCCAATTCGGGTGGCAGTGGTTTTACGACCTGACCACTTAACTTTGTGGCAAGTGTATAGCACAACTCATCTGTGCATGACTAGTGCACTAGTTTCTGCACCTATGGCCCACTATGTCTGGAGCACACGGGAGCACAGAGGGTCACGCAGCATTTTCGTTCCTACGTGCGAGTAACACTTTAGCCGCACTCTCCAATGTATTATTTGCCTTAACTGTGGACTCCACGCAGATGCCACATGGCACTGGATAATGTAGTAATCTGATGCAGAGAATTTAAAGGCTTGATAGATGGCCCAATGAAAACTGATAGAACACAGATGTGAACAGAGTGCTGTTCACTTCTTGAAACTTGGGCCATGTTCTACGAACAAGCTCAATTGTTCAACATTCTGATTTTCTTGTACATCAGGCTCATTCAATCTTAGCGCACAGTTAATTTCTACATTTCCTTCGTTTTGTGCTATCGATCAACGCTTATGTCATGCCGTATCATCAAGCCTAATCGCTTACTGTTCTAGAGGGTGCTTTACACCTGACATGTGAAAGAGGCAACACTTCACCTACAACTCTATGCTCAACTGCATAATTCCATGACCATGACTATTGTGCAGCAGGTTGATGGCAAAGTCTACAAAAACAGCCAGCCAACGCTTAGAAAGAGATGCTGGCAGCTTAGGCTGTTCTTCTAAAAATATAAAAGCAAGTGTTTCAGAATGTTGCAGTTCTTGCTACACTCTATAGTTGTACTTTTGGTTACTGTTGCATCCTACAAAAAGCGAATTAGTTTTTCTGGCATGTGAGTGTGAACTCTGGTGTGGTAAAACACTGACTTGGGGTGTGTGCGGTGGTGTTTATGTGTATGTGTTTGGTTTGCAAGGCCGATTCGAAGTGCACGAGAATCTGCTGGGATGGTTATTGTGGCGTGGAGTTGAAGAAGCGAGACTATGTGCGTGATCGTGCACGCGCTTCCAGAGAAGGGCTTGAGCAACGGAGATAGCTCGGCGAGTGGCAGAGACGCATCGGATATTGAACACTAAAGATTGAACATTGGGCCAAAGCCCAACGTCTCGATCCGACCTGCTGGTCCGGGCATACCCATCTGTCTCCAGATGCTGTCTCATGCGAAGTTCCCGGCAGCTGGCTGGCGTTGTTCCTGCCGCTGTTCGAGGCGCTATCCGAGGAGCTGCCCTGGTACTGTTCATGGCACCCTTTCCTGACGCTGTTCCCGTTGTCACTCCAGGCGTGGTTACAGATGTCGACTGGCGCGCTACGATGTTCCCTGGCATTTATCTTCTAGGCCGGTCAATTCCTCGGTACTAACTCAGAGGAGCTCAACGCACCTGCCTCCTGGCGCTGAGTGAATGTGCCCCTGTCTCTACCTCTAGGCGACCCCACCGTGCCCCCACTGACTCGACCCTGAGCGCAAGTGCGACCCGTTCTCTGTTCGGGCTACGCCAGACGAGTGCTCGGAGCTTTCCCTTTCGACCAAACAGATTGACGCACTAAGACAGACTGCAGTGTAGTGCGAGTGCCAAGCTTATGCGAGTGCCCCGCATAAGCCCGCGAACCTGCATGTGTTCGTGTAGTGTAGTTTTATGGCTGTTGATATGTACAAAAAGTTGTGTCTCTTTGGTGGTCTCTGTGCAGGTCTGGCTAGCCTGCACCCACACTTGCCCACACTAGTAACAAGTGTACAATAAAGGTGTACAATAAAGAATTACAGCCCAAAACAAACCTGATTGTAGAAGCCTTGAGGCTGTCGCCCTCGGACATCAGGTTGTAGGCATGCCACATGTCCTCGGCTTCTTCGGGAATTAGGGTGACATTCCTGAAATCACGCCATCATCAGACTAGCAAAGGTAAACACACTTGCTACCATAAACGCTCAAGCTTCTCGCAGCCAATCCCAGAACTGCGACTGGATATGTACTCCCATTACTGTAACAGTGCCCGGCACCTTTACAAAGATGTAAGACGAGAAAGAATATGCATGTGTTTAGCCTGGCGAGCATGTATGTTTCAGAGGCACCATAAACAAGAACATAAAGTGAGCACTAAGAAACGATGTAGCAGGAATGGAGAGACAAGGTAGGAAAGTGACTAAACTAAAATGTTTACATTCCACTTTGCATAAAGAAATGATTAATAATGAGGAGGAAGGGCTCCTTTTTACAAGGGGATCAAGCCCGAGTTATAGTGTGCAGCCTGGTGTCTGCAGCAAAGGGTACAAGGAAGAAAGTTAATCGAAGTGCACCTTACGCAATAGCAGTTTCAGAAGTTATGAAGAAAAGAACAAACTACATTAATAGACTCGCAAAACTAGGTGACACTATGTAGGCTGCAATTCTACGACGTGCACTGATCATATGGTTCCATAAAAAACATTGACAGTGGTTTACCCACTCACCACTCCTCAAATGAGAAGTCCTCAGGGTAATCGAACCTCAAACCTTCTAACCAGCTTTCTTTGGCTAGGCTGAACTAAAGTAACGCCTTTGAACCAGATAAATGAATCGTTTAGATTACTGAACATTTAAATCAGAAACTTGGTTTACGAGGTATTCCTAGAAGTACCTACATGTCCAGAATCCTCGCGAGAATTTTTCAAAATATTATTCGCGGCAAAAGAGTAGCGCTTGCAGTTAGGATAGATGTAAACCGATCCGCCTGTCAGGCGACCAATTTACGACTAGGGGTTGAGATAGTCGCTTTACCAGCGAGATGACCTTGGCAAAGCGTTACTCGTCAAAATCTCTAAGTGCCGTCACTACGATATGTACAATTCTTAAATGTTCGTGTACAGAATCGCTTTCACAAGTGGAATTAACGGGTTGTTAAAATTCTGACAAAAGGTGAGGAGTATGGGGGAGCTCGGGGTCTACGATCGTGTGCTGATCGAGCTCAACATAAAGCTATCAGTTTTCCACCAGCTGGGCACGTAAATCTACAGGTGGACACAGAGTGGAGTTTTACGTATAACTCCACCACACGCAATTTTTTTTTTTTCGTGATTTGTCAGGGTACAGTGCGGTAAATCAAGTCCCGGCTGCCACGACTCCGGCGATGGTGCCATTTCGAGGTGGCGATTTTTCGGATTCGCTTACCCGCTTCCGTCCTTTTCGATAAACTTGTGAACAAGCTTCATCGTTGGGAGCTTTGAAGCCTTCGTCAGTCTATAAACAAACGGTTGAACCTGATGAATGGGAAGTAGATAAAATCAGTTCCGAACGTCAGGCGTTTACCGAGCTCGCCAACTTCCATGATTTCTGCTCCACGTAGCCGCCTCGTGGTGAGCGTCAGAGGTTTAAAAACAATTTCGTTAATTTATTATAGGTGCTAATCAATAAACAAAACTTTTTCATTGTTTATATTTGTAGTTTGAGTACACAAGTAAGGGTAAATTTTAGTTACCATAAAAAGTTTATTTTCGCCTGAAGCGCGAAGTTTGAATTTAGTTACGGTAGACTAGTTCGTTGACGCCCGTGAACTCGCCCGTGAACTACGTACGCTCAGCGATGTAATTGTGTTGCCTTGAAATTTATTTATTCCTTTAAAGCATGAGACGTCGTAATCAGCACACACTCTGGCACAAATATAGGATGCGACGTATCTAGCACGAGAACATACACACCATGTGAAGCCGAGACTTCATTATCCGTTCGCTTGACATGAATGAAAGTTACCCAGAATGTAAGTTACCCAGATTCTTCAGCTAACGGGACCAAATAAGATATCGTGAAACACAGGGCAGCTGTATAATGTCTTATTAATCGGGTTATTACAGATACCCTCAGAATAGACATGAGTACATTTTGCAAGGAAGGAGCAACACAACGCCCAGCTTAATACTCTTGAAATATAATATCATAACACAGTAAGTTTTTTTTTTCAGAATAAGTTTACCAAGACTTTCATAACACCTTTATAAACGATACAGGTTAATATTAATTATTGTCGAAGCTTAACGTTTCAAAACTCTGGTATGATTAAGGCAGAATATTAATAAGATCTAACAGATAATGCAAGGAAAGTATAGGGGAAGTTATTAGACCTAATTGTAATGAAAATGTGAAGGAAAAAAAGTGGCTCAAAAGATAACTTGCCGTGGGCATGGACCAAACCTATGGCCTTCGAATAACGTGTTCGATGCTCTACCGACTGAGCTACCACGGCGGCTATAGGCGAATCTAAAAGAGATCCCGCTTATTTACTTTACGTATGCATTAAACGAATGGACGGATGGATAGATGGATGGATGTATCCGGCTGTGCTCGTCTGATCAGGCAGTGGCTTGCGCCACCTAGCCATAAACTTAAGTACTATCACTATGTGTTTAAGGATTGAATTTCACTCGCGCCTTGATTGTAGCCACCAATCACTTAGCCTCCTCCTAGTTATTTCTACCCGTTTAAAGTCTATTTTGCCTTCACTGTCCCTAAACACCAATGCTCTGAAAAAATCCAAGCCATTATCTTGGACTATATAGTGTGGAGCCCATTACAGAACATTATCAAATGTTCAACCATTTCCTCCTCCCCTCCACACGCACTACATACCGTGTCTGTGCCTTCATATTTGGCTCGGTACGTCTTGGTCCACAACACTCCCGTTCTGGCATCGAACAGCAGAAAACTACCCCGAGAATTATCGTTGATTTTTCTTTTGCAATTTTCTGCTTAAAAGTTCGGTAGGTCTCCAGTGATGATTTCATAAGCATTCCAGTCTTCCACATGTCTTTATCTGTTTCCTTCACCTTCTTCTTAACCGATGTTTCCTCTTGGCTTAGTATTTTGCTGTTGTCTGAATACTTGCTTGACAATTCTAGAGCTCCCTTCCTCCATTTAGTATCAACGTTCTTCACGTACAAGTATAGCTGAAAACTTTCCTAGCCCAAAGCTTCTCTCGCATTTTTCTCAATCGCTCCTCACATTCTATCTTGCTGCTAGCTTCCCTGCACTCAAACGATGTCCATCCCATGTCACCCATATCCCCCCTGATCTGGGGTATTCCCGTGTGCTCCCAAAGCAAGTCTACCTATGCCACGCTGTTTAATTTCCAATCTCGCTTGAACCTCTGATCTCATGCTCAAGAACTGATTGCCAAACGTCAAACCCGGGGCCATGACACCTTTCCAAATCCCTCTCACAACAGTCATACCTATCGTAGTTCCACGGTGCCCTATTTTTCATTACAGCTGCATTCCTATTACCCTTAGTCATTAAGGTATCTTTCATGCTCCCTTAGCCCTATTTTTCATTACAGCTGCATTCCAATTACCCTTAGTCATTACCTATATTTCGTGCTCCCTTAGGTTCTCAGTCCCGTTATTTATCTATATACCCAAGTATTTGTATTTATCCACATGCGGGAGCATAAGTCAGCGCCACCAGTAGCCATGACGGCGAGTGTGGAACACTCTTTTGCTGCCTGTTTGGCGTCACTTAGTAGCACGTGATCTCATTATGAGCTGGCAGCTGACCAATAATCTCTCACACTTATTATTCGAAGTTCGCAGGTTCGGACCCTGCCCGTGACAAGTTATCTTTCAGTCCACTCTTCTATCTTCACATTTACATTACGATTACTTCTAATAACATCCCTTACGCCACAGTCCCTCAATACTATTGATGCCTATACTTTCCTTTGCATTACACTCGCTCGCTGGATTCCGTGCTGACAGGTTGTGCCCTCGCGATCTCCGACGTCAGCGTAGCTCTGGCCGACTGGGCTCGCCCTACGTCATCTCCTGACTTCGACCTCCGACGACAGTGTAGCTCTGACCGACTGGACTTGCTCTACGCCACCTCCTGACGCCGACAAGAGCTCTCGCAAGTGGTGCCCCGTCCTTGGACTCCTGTGACCGTGTTTCCATCTTTCCTATTTCTCATATCCCCTCGATATGTCCTCGCTCGCTGGCTTAGCGCATATCTCTTTCTCTCTCTCTATACCTTTATTCCTATCCTCTTAATCCCTCCTCACCCCCACCCCTTGTGAGCTAATGTTGAGGTGTCGCTCGCTGAAGCAGACAGTTACGGGGCTCACTTTTCTCTTCCTTTTTCTCTCCCTTTTTCTCTCTTAAAACCACTTTGTAGTGTCTGTCAAATCGCAGTAATATTGTGTCTAACAAAAAACACGAGCCCTAAGCCGTACACTTATTTTCTTCATTGGTATGATTATGAGAGACACTATAGTAGATCGAGGGCTCCGGAAATTTCGACCACCTGGGTTCTTTAACGCGCACCTAAATCTAACTGCATGGGTCTCGCACCCTTGCCTCCATCAACACTAGGCCAAAGGGATACACGTTCACATGATAATGACACTTAATTGTACCACTATGATTGCACTATTGCTCGATTGTCGCGCAGTGAATGAGCGTGGGATTGTTACAGTGTTATCTGATTGCACCAACTTTGTGGTGTCATCTTTTTTTTTTTGCTATGAGCTTAGGTGTGTGACGCAGGGTGAACGCACAACATGTGCTGTAGAATCGCCTTAGTCCCTTCCGCCATCTTTCTGTTCGGGATTATTCTTAATGCGAAAGCCTTAGATGCCGAGTCATCAATCGCGCAAACTGAGCATCGGGGTCTACACGAGTGATGCAAAAAAAAAAAAAAAAAAAACTTCACGGAATGGTGTCACCTTATGACAACGTCGTGACGTCACAGATCGCATTAAAATGTGACGCACCCTGGTGGCGTATTGACATGTCATTGTCGTTCGGTGGTCCGATCACCGAGGTGATGCAAGGTGACGTGCGGAAAGCCTGCGATGCCTTTGTTCGAGGACGCAGTGCAAAATGCGTGGAACAGAAAGCTTTCTGGGTGGGTGGGGGGGGGGGGGGGGAGGAGGGAGGATAACTACAATCGACAAAGAACAAGAAGACGGCTTTCTCATTTGAGCCATCTTAAACGAATGCACGTGATACCTTGTGAGTCCTTCTGTTTTTGTTGTTTTGTTTTTTCGTAAGTAAATAAACTCGCCTACGGGTTCACGTATGCTCTCCAAAAACATGCCCGTGCCGTGACTCAGCGATTCTGCGCACCTTCGTGACTCGTAAAACTTTCCTATCGTTCAATTTCCGCACGTAGTACACATTTACGTGAAGTACAAAGAATACGTGCTCACCCAAATTGGCGCCTCTGTTTTGTTGTTTGTCCGAAAGGAGATCATCATATCAAAACACCTGTGTCCGTCGAAGCGTGGCGCAATCTGGGGCGTCCCGCAAACACGTCAACTTTTGTGCTTAAAAAGGCGTCGCACGATGTTCGCTGCTGTAGTGGTCACGTGTCTTATTTCGCGCACATCGCATCCTCCCCGTGTGCCGACATTTATCGAGCGTTGTTACGGCGTACATCCACCAGCCCGCATCTGCGGTCCTCTCAGAAGCAACGTTACACCCAGAGGGGAAAGAGCCGAGTCTCCCGGTGTCGTGCAATCTGAGCTACTGTGATCGTACTCTTCAGGGTGCACAGGTTGTTCAATAAGTGGCGCCGTGAGTAAACTGGGTCCTGCAAAGCGCGTTTCTGTATTGGCTGGATACACCTTAATCCCAGTTAAACAACTAATGTATTAGCAATTATATGCTTCATTAGGCACGACATTCAATTACAGTAAAATTCGTCGATTAATTATTTACAAAGATATCGATGAATCAAATGGTGGTTTAAATATGTAACGAAAATACAAGCGAGTACTATTGAACTTGGTTGGGATTATTAACTGTTTGCCTTCTATGGACTTCTCTGGAGCTCGAACTATTGGCCTCGCAGCTGCATCACTTTATTTTCGTTTATTCATAATTCATATAGGGGAATATAAATGAGGTAAATGTTCGGGTAAAGATGAAATTTTAAGCTATAAGAAAGTCCTTTGAACACCTGTTTGTCGCTGTAGCCCATTTCGACTAGCGGACTTGCCTTGATTAAGGGGATGTTTTGAGAAACATGATGCCACCAGCGTTCAATGTGGTATTTGGCGTTGCTACAAACTGACTGCCCTGGTTGCTTCTAACCTAATTTTTGGGGGCCGCTGCACAACGCGGTCATCGACGGGAACTGCTGAAGGGTAGGCAGCTGTTGTTCACCTCTAAGTGCCAGTTGTCAACCCCCATGCGTCCTCTGTGCCCTTTGTATGCTTGTGTTTACATGCTACTACTACTACTACTACTACTACTACTACTACTACTACTACTACTACTACTACTAATAATAATAATAATAATAATAACACGAAGACAAAGCAGACGATACTCGGACATTACGACTGCCGCTATGACCGTATTCGCTTAAACCAGTGTTTTGTAGTGTTACGCAAGATCCAATCAAAGAGAGCTGCTAGCCTTCCGATCGGCTGCTATCACAATCATTGCTTCGCCCTCGCGGTGGGAGAGATAGAATGAACTTTTATTGCGAGCAGGCGCACCGTGCATCCTAGGTGGGCGGCCTTCTTATTCAAGGTATAGTCGCCGGCGTTCGCCTTCTGCCGCGCCCGTTGAATCAGGCTTCACCGACTCTTGGCCTGGCAACTTGGCCTCCCGCTGCTCTTGAGTCAGAGTAGCGGTGCCGGGGTTTCGTCTGTATCCCCATACCATACGGCATAGGCTGTCCGGGACATGACAACGGTGAAACTAGGATTTTTCTTAAATAAAGTGCACAGTAGTCCGACAATTCGCAGAATGATCGATCATGCGATGAACCGTTATCGAATTTTCTGAAACTGTGTAGCTGCGTCGAGCTCTCATCCGAGCGCGTTCTATGCATCGTAAGATGTGTTGCCTTCTCGCAGCCAGTTTGTTTCACGCGATAACATCGTTAAAGAACAGCACACGTGAAAAGAGAGAGCGAGTGAGGGTCTACACGTGCTGGTATTGGCCACGAGGTTTATCTTCCTACGCGGGTTCGTATCAGCATTCGTCGCACTCTCTCCCTCGGTCACCGTACCTTTCTTCGCAGTTTTTACGGCGCGAAGGCCCGGTTTATCAACCGCTGAACCAGCGTATTTCGGCTTCATAACCCAGGGCGAATTTATCGGGAGGTTCTGTTTAGACGGTATACACTTGGTTCTTTCGTGCGAAGTGGGACGGCTACAGTCGAGGCATCGCTGGAGAGGCAGTCGATCCCAACGTGCGAATAAAGCCCGCCAAAGTGGACCAACCAACGATGATGAACTGGAGGAAGAGTCTACTGCCGGCGGTTCGGCTTTGGAGGAGAATCCTGATGGTCGCCATTCCGCTCTTGTTGCTCCCCTTGTTGTACATGGAGGATCACGTGGTGAGTCGGTCTTTCTTATGGCGTTTACTTACATGTGTGTCCTCTTGTGTTAACTTCTTTTCTTTATTTGGATATCTGACATAAGAGATATATAAGGAAACCCGATTCTCCAACCTGACGTTCGAGTTGCGTCCCTTGCCTGATGCTCAGTCCTTTCTCAAATGTTGATTCCCCCCCCCCCCTCTACCTCTCTCCCTCTATACTTTTTCATTTTGAAATATTTCTGAGCTAACCAAAATCAATTTGAGTGTTGCGATCTATCCATGACCCAAATTGTGATGCGAACGTTAAAGAACCCCAGTTGGTCGAGATTTTCAGAGCCCTCCACTACGGCGTCTCTCATAATCATATAGTGGTTTTGGGACGCTAAACACCAAAAATAAATAAATAAATAAATAAATAAATAAATAAATAAATAAATAAGTAAATAAATTCAATTGTGATTACTAAGTGTCCACCTCTTGTTTGTTTAGTAGTCACACGAATCTTTACAACAATAAGTTACAAGACTTACTTCAAACCGTAAACCGTACTTCCTGTAATCAACTGCCCAATACTTTACTGTCGCGAAATTGTGACTGTATTTAAAATGTGATCCGGAAACTGACTGATATTTCCGCCTCCGCTGACGAATTATGACTCGTCCATGAGTTCACGTGATAAAAAAGTCGCAGGTTTTCTACAAATTCGGCAAAGAAATGCCGAAATTTCTCCAAAAATAAAGCGTTCGTTATCGTTCATTGCCAGCAGCAAGGTCCACGGCGCAATCGCGAGTTCGTGCAGAATGTGCCGTTCTCAAGCGTACGCACACGTGTAAGAGCAGTAAAGTTGTTTTCTATGGGCTTTAGTGTTTGCGAGACAGAGAAGAGAAAAAAAAAGCATTAAAGAGATAACAGCACACGTGGAGCACGCAGCAGCACTCTTCGGGTTTCTTTATATAGCCACCGAATCGGTACCGCCTACTCAAGCTAAAATAGCTTGAAATGGCGACAGAACTAAAGTGTTCTAAAGAAATTGTCACAGATATATGTTGGACTCCTTCGGTTACTTGAATAACAGCGCTAAAGACGGTATACAAATAAAGAGAAGACACATGCGATGCTACTTGATGCTGAGTTTATTTGAAGAAAGATTTTAGCTGTTTTAAGCCGTATACAGAAGCATATCCGCATGCTCATTGCGAAAAACAAAACTGGTAAAAACATAAAATCATCAAAACATTGTCTGATACGCCCATGCGCGAGAAACGATGACGTCAAATTTGCCGATTGTCATGAATGTTTGACCAATTCGCACAGTGTAACATCTCCTTCAGTTTTCGCCTCTTTCGCATGGTTGTTGTTATTTATTTTTAGTTTTACTTGTGCACGCCGATTGCCTCAGCCTAAAGTCGTGACATGATCGATGAAAGAATACAGAAAGTTCAGAAATTCAGAAAGGGGTTGATAATGATCGCTACTCAGGCATTGCAATCGAGAATAAAATCATGGTATAAAGAATGTTGCCGATAGGAGCCTCCTTTTCGAAAACATTTCCACGCATGTGATTCCTCGTGTGCCCACGCTTGTGTAATATTTTGTATACATGTCCGAACAGGGGTGTTATTCCTGAGAAAAAAAAAAGACAAGCATACTGCACTCTGCCAAACAGTGTTCTGAAAAAAAAAATAAAGCTTTATTCAAGTATACTCAACCTTCAAGATCATTGGTTCAAATCTTTCTTCATACAGCTTTGTCATTGCATTAATTTTTAAGCGCACTCAATCGAAGGGTATTCTATAGGCGAACCAGGCAACAACTGCGCATTCACTACTGAAACAAGTGTACTGCGACTGAAGAAAGGTTTGTAGAAAAGATTGAACCGATAATAAGCTCAATTTGTGTATCTCCACCGTTGTTCAACATCGCCTTTTTTTCCCCTATTCTTGCTTTTTAGAAATCTCGCTGCGCCTACGTAGTCGGCGTTGTGGGACTCTACTGGATCGTGGAGCCGATCCCACTGGGATGCGACCTCTCTCATTCCCATCGTGCTGTTCCCGACGCTCGGAGTACTCACCACGGAAAGAACCTGCCAGCTGTACATGAACGTACGCTACTGAGAACGCTAGACATATGATATGATGTGCCACATTTGAATGAAAGTCAAAGTTTTCCCTTCTGACACTTCATTATGTTATCATCTTCGAAGGACTATAACGTTAGGCTGTCTTAACGTTATTGTCGAGTTCTGTACTGTTGAAGACGAAGAAAATCCTATATCTGTGGCTCATTACTGGTGCTAGATAATTAAATTTGTTTTAAGCCTCACACTCGTTTGTACCTGTTAACTTTTTTTAAAAACAATGACGTGATGTTGTGGCCTGCTTTCTATTTTTTTTTCATTTCAGGACACGAACATTATGTTTGTGGGTACTCTGATCATGGCCATAGCTATAGAGCACTCGCACTTGCACGAAAGAATCGCCCTCAAGACGCTTTGTCTACTCGGAACTGGGATAAATACGTGAGCAAGTCATTTGATTTTTCATAAACTTCCTTACTCTCCTATATCCAGAAATTTATGCATTAAAAAAGCTTTATTTTTTGGTTAGACTTGGTATTATTACTATCTCTATAGTCCCTTTTTTGTTGGGTAAGCCGTGAAGTTGCTGTTATTGTGACGGCTAATTATTTCTCATATGGACATACGAGAGTATTTGACGTTGTCACATATACCATGACATTCTTTGATAGGGGTGCATCACGTGAAAGTAATGCTGACGTAACGAATATCTGAGGACCATTTTACCCTTTTTGGCGTCTTTTAGTCTGGCTAGAAATCTAACTAGATCTGGCTAGAAATCTAACTAGAAGCAATGGAAATGTAGGTTTCATAGTACATGTTCGCCTTATGCGACTCGATTACGAATCGCGCAGGTTGGTGTTCGGGCTCATGTTCATCTCCATGTTCTTATCCATATGGATCAACAACGTGGCCATCACAGCAATGATGATGCCTGTGGTCGACTCATTACTGCAAGAGCTACTGCAGGAGGGCTCAACCAATCTTTCAAAACAGGGCGCACTCGTCGAAGAAATAGAAGGTACATGTCGCAGAGTCATTCATTCGATACGCAAAGCTATATTCTTCTGAGTATTGGGGCTTGACTTCCATGCGGGTCCTTTGTGCTTTCAGGGACAGTCTTAGTGAAAGGTCTCGCATTGGTTTCGACACGTAAATGGCTTGCATAACTTGTTGAATATTAAACATACTAGCTAAAAAAAAACTGTTTTACCCTAAACGTAAAGCTGTGACTGTAGTTACGAATTGAACCAGGATACTCATGTTCGGAAAACTCGGGGGTCCTTTTCGCATTAGCCTAAGGTGACTGGAAGGTGAAAGTCATTTTTTTTGTTTTGTTTTAGTCGATGTATCGATCATGCCCGTCGCTCCTCCGAATGCTTTCTGAACATAACATAGTTTCACACTGCCTCCAGGATCAGGGGAATTGAACGATGTTTGTACTTCACCTGATCTTGCAATGCCTCGATAGAGAAAATAATAAAATTTATTTAATGGTTGCGTGAAGGGGCGAGGAAATTGAAAAGTGACTTTGTCTCTTACGAAAGATGTGATGACACTGAGAATTTTTTAAATAAACTGAATAATTGCTAAAGTTCACATCTATCGAATAAAACCCTACTAAAGGTCCAGATACATTCAATAAAACGATCTAAAAGTGAAGTTTGCAGAGTTCCATTAACTGAAGTACTGAGCACCAGGAGGCAAAATCTACTGCCGATTTGAGAGACTGATTTTAGTCAAGGTAGAATCAAAAATGGTTCACATGAAATTTATGTTCAGGTTAGTCAAAATTAATATACTGTGGCTTTATGAATCGAGAAGCGGTAAGGGCACGGCAGAGGGATATTTAGCGCATGCAAACAAGCCGACCATTATACAATGATCCACTCTGGACCAGTATCTTTTAAAAATAATGGTTAAAACATCACGTTATGATTTCTTGATACCAACGGAAAAGCAGCCAATATGCTGTGCGACAAGAGGTCAACAATACTTTTATTAATTTCATGTCCACAACTTTTGTTGCAAATTTTCCTGTCACTGACCGAAGGTCTGACTGAACTACACGGCAAGAGTACCATCGCCAGCGAAAACGCCATCATGTTCTCCAACCAAAGCAGGTGCGTCAGATGTTTTGTTTATAGTTATTTAACTAAGAGAATTTAACTGCGGGATTGCATCGCCCTCATAATCGTGTTTCACATCTGCATGTTCGCAGTTTGTGGGTGATGTAATATAGCGTCCTCCTAATTGCTTCGCTAGCTGTTGCGAAACGGTGTAATAATAGTCACGGCCTATAGCTCATTGCGAATGTTCACACTGGCACGCAGCAGTGCCATGCTCAGAAGCGATTGCCACGTATCATCTGTATCATACGGAACCTGAATGTAAATGTATTTATGAAGTTATCGGGTGGCAAAACATTATTTCGCCGATATGGCTATTAAAGGGGCCCTTCAACCCCTTTTGAGCATGGTCAGAAAATGCTGCCTATCTGCCGTTTATTTATTCATTTATTTGTTTGTTTATTTATTTATCTATTTATTTATTTATTCATATAGTCCTCTTGATGAGGGTGTAAGCAGGAGTGAGTATCATGAAGCACATAACAAAATTTACATATGTAAAACATCAAGATATTTTTTGCAACCATGTGCCATGCCACGTGAATCTAGAAGAAAAAGAAAAGAAAAAAAAACACCCATGAGAATAAAGATACAAAATATATGCACAAAGCTATCAAAGGTATGCGTAAACTGATTGATAAACATAAAAAAAACCTGACAATTTATTCTCCCGTAAAAAAAATCAAGACACCACAAAAATTTTGCGGCAACTTACGAAAACAAAAACTCGATATAAGAAACAATAGACGTGCGAGCTGTATGAATAAGCTTTCAAACAATAATGACTGCAATTGATTGTCAGAGTGATTACAAGTGAGATGCATCAAACTGATTGAAAACTCCATAACGCTGCCTAATGGAAGGTACCAATAACAAATCATCGCCCAATGTAATAATAAAACATTGAAATATAAAATCGCAGTTCGCTCGCGCATACATAGTATGTAGATTCATAATCTGGCTCAATGCTTAATCTGGCTTAATGCTTAATTCCAGCGAGAAGTCAGCAGTTCTCGTGTTGCCGATCACTACACGCGCCAAGGAAAGGCGCAGCAAAGTGGAGCCCCAGAAGCGGCGTATTCGAGTGCTGCTCTACCTAAGCGTCATCTACGGAGCTAACACGGGCGCAATCACAACCATCACTAGTGCTGCCTCCAACATCGTCTTCAAGTTCGTCATCGAGGAGTGAGTGTATACATTTGCCAAGCGGGCGACCCACGTCATGGCTTCCCGATTTTCGTGTTATCAAGTGGGGCACATGACATTTAATCCCATACATATAATGATGCTACATATTTTACATTATACAACAATGAAATCCTATATATATTTTAATCAGTCATACAGGGAAGGACAATCCTTAATACATTGCCTCGCGTGCGCGCACTTCACCAGAATGAGAGCACAGGTTACCCAGACCTGTAAGGATAAGTACATTTTCCCCACTCTACTAATTATCGCCTCATATGATCCCATCATCATCACGACCACCGCTGCTTATAAGAGTTTTATCGACTGCATATGGTTGTTACTGTATATACTACAGCTTATAGAGTAACTCTACTCCTTATCATGCATGAGCGCTCTATTTGCACGCTTGAAAACATATGAACAATTTAAGGGCCCTGATTGATAAAGTTTTATCCTCTTATCTGTGGGCACGAATACTTTTGTAAACAATATCTAGATTTTTCTTAAGCTTTATTCGCCACTCATGCGGAACTCATAGCGTTAAAGATGTATGTGCTCCAATGTTACGTTTATTTAAGTGCCTTCGCTACTTTACTTGTACTTTGCGTGCATTATAATAAAGTATTTACAATTTCTACGTACATGGTCGAGCGTGGTGAACTTGAGCGTGTATCCCGTATTTATTCATTCATGTTCTTATTTTTTTAAATTTTTTTTCTGAAGCTATGCGCAAGAAACCACTTTCGTAGCAAAATATTGCATGCCATCAGCTACGAGTCGGCGCAAATGAAGAGTCTTTTCAATCTCCTACTGCAGCTTGTACGAAGAACGGGCCCCTGTGGACTACGCACTGTGGCTATTCTTCGCCTTGCCAGCCACCATTATCAGCACCATTATTATTTACTTTACCATAATTCCGGTGTTCTTTCGGTGTAGAAGGTGAGTTTGGAAAATGGCAGTTGCTGGTTTAGTGAGTATAGGACTGATCACAGGTGAAAGTATGAAAGGAGAGTGAGTGAGTGTGACAATAGTGTGTCATGCCGTAAATAATTGTTACAACAAAATTTGTCGTATACAGTGTCGTATGAATGTGTAACAATGTACAAACGTCAATCTATGTGGTACATCAGCCTTGAGACACCTCAATGATAGACAACTTTTGATACGGAAATGCGCGTGTTTGCGAGACCCCGTCAAACGAGAAGAGTAGGCAAGCCGGTGTACCGAGAGAGAGAGAGGTAGACAGAGAGAGAATGAAGTGAGAGAAAGGCAGGGAGGTCAACCAAACATTGCAGCATACGGTTGGCACCCGTTGCTTAGACTTTGTGCTTTAGGTCTAAACGTACTTGTCTTGACTCGCAGCTACACTGTTCCTGCTTGCATATCTTTTCATACCGTCAGTAAGTGAACCAATTTCTTTGTAGTGATACGTTTGATTATGCTCACGAAAAAAAAATAAGATTTTCTAAAATGAGTTAAGAAATCATGATCTTGTAGGCCGAATGCAAAGAACTAAACACTATTATACTGAATACACACAAATGGGGCCACTACGCATATTTAGCGAAGATAAACTGATAATAAATAAAGAGAATCATTCAAGTACACCATGAAATTTGTGACATAGCACAATAGATCTGTTTGTCATGTTCGGGCCTTTCTATCATAGCGTCGTAATTATTGTTAAGATAAAGGCTTTATGAGAGCTAGTAGCGATGCCTTAATTTATTTTCTTGACACACATTAGTTGAAACTATAGGTCTGTTATGTGCATTAAGTGGTGGGAAGTGCTATGTGAGATTTTTAGAAAAATGACTGATTCCTACGTTGACTTTTCGGTTGTTCTTATGCAGAGCATTTCCTTTAGATGTTACACATGACGCCTCTCATCTGATCTGAGTGTATTTGAATGTCATTTGGGATGATGCAGACCGAATCTTGACAAAGAAAGCAGCAGCTCTGCCATGCAAGCCATTCGTCGCAACTACGAGGCACTCGGACCGATCAGGTAGGCCAACGATTGTGTGAAGCAAGGCTTTTCGGTGCACTTCAAATGTTTCCATTCTCTACAACTGAGCAAGAGCTCCGTTTTTCTAGCGAAAGAAGACCTTCCTTTTTGTGTATCTATTAAGTAACGAAAGTAATGTACAGCAACCTCGGAAGAGAACAGTGCTTCGAGATAGGCAATAGCACACTTGAAGTTGTAAAAGACCATGTCTACTTAGGACAGGTAATAACCACGGAGCCGAACCACGAGACTTAAGTAACTAAAAGAATAAGAATGGTGTGGAGCACATTTGGCAAGCACTCTCAAATTATGACAGGTTAACTGCCACTATCCCTCAAGAGGAAAGTACATAACAGCTGCATCTTGCCGGTACTTAGCTACGCAGCAGAAACCTGGTAACTTACAAAGGGGGTTCAGCTTAAATTGAAGATGACGCAGCGAGCAATGGAAATGAAAATGGTAGGTGTATACCCTTAAGAGACAAGAAGAGAGCAGAGTGGATTAGGGAACAAACCAGGGTTAAGGATGTCATAGTTGAAATCAAGAAGAGGAAATGGGCATGGGCCGGGCATGTAGCACGTAGACAGGATAACCGCTGGTCATTAAGGCTAACTAACTGGATTCCTATAGAAAGCAGGCGGGTTAGGGCGAGACAGAAAGTTAGGTGGGCTGATGAGATTAAGAAGTTTGTGGGTATAAATTGGCAGGAGCAAGCACAGGACCGAGTTGACTGGTGAAACATGGGAGAGGCCTTTGACCTGCAGTGGACGTAGTCAGGCTCATGATGATGATGATGATGATGATGATGATGATGATGATGATGATGATGATAAAGTGACGCTTTTGAAAGCACCAATAAAATTGATTTTATCTTTTCATGTGACAGATTCCACGAGGTGGCCGTCTCTTTGCTCTTCACACTGCTGGTTTTTCTCTGGCTGTTCCGAGACCCCATGTTCGCTCGAGGGTGGGCAACTTTATTTGGATCCATGTGAGTAAAATACTACCGGTAACTTGCGACACTGTTGCGCAGCTATAGTAATAAGCTTAAGCACCAGAACGTATCGAAGTGTAGTCTGGTGCTCTCTTCTTACTATAGTAAATTCTGCAAGAACTCATATTGTACGCAGCAGTAGTTTTCACATTTATGTTTCTGTGCACCTCGAGACAAATGCACGGTGGCATTTAAAAAAAAAAATATCTCCTCATACCGGTGACGCGCTCGTCCACTCTTGGCTTCTATTTCTCATTACCCTCCCTGTGGCGTGTGGGGTAGCAAACCGTAGTTTGCAGTACTGGATGACCTCCCGCTTTCCCTCAACTTTTATCTCTCCCTCATCTCTCTCGGAGTTCAGCGAGTAGCACACTGATACCAACTGAGGCTGAAGTTGGAAAAGCAAGACGCTTTGTAGTAGAAGAAATGAGAGCACTAGATGCATGAGAGACAATGAATATCCAAAGCACATGTGAAAGTAGGAGGAATAGTTCCAAAGTAGTACCCGCACAAAGTTCTTGAGTTTTCCGTAACACAGGCAAAAAGTTAAATATAGCATTAATTTGTAGACAGTAATACTATTTGATCACGTTGCACACGTAGTCCAATGATCCATGTAAATTGTGCACTACATGACAGTCTAACGAATCTATAACCCAACACAATAAGCCATTCCGTCTTGTCTAACTCTTCACCCTCTCGTTAGTGGGCAGGCCATGACTGGAAGGCGCTCCGTGTACGAGTTTGCATTTACCTGCCCCACCCAGCACGATGCCAAATATAGCACGATGCCTTTCCTGCTTTTTCTGTTCTGTAAAAATATTATTGCAAATTCCAGCCTATTGGTTTTTCATGGGCATTCTGGAAAGAAATAACAGTGACGACCGTCGTTCTTGTGGACTCATTTATATTTTTTTAATTCACAATTCAAATCAATCTCAATGCGGTGAAATGTGCAGGAAACCAAAAGACGCGACTGCTGTCATGATTCCGGTAATCCTGTTGTTCATGATTCCCTCGCGACCTACGGAGGGAGCGAGGAGTCCTGGACTGGTCACTTGGCCAGTGGTGCAGGCAAAGCTACAGTGGAGCGTCATCCTGCTCATCGGCAGTGGCTTCGCCGTCGCCGAAGCCATGAGGGTAAAACAAACATAAGTGCACAATGGGACCTGGCAACATTTTCCTAAGTAATCACGAAATGACCTAACTATGGGCGCTCACTTCCTCATGAACCGGCTGCCACAAAGAAAAAAAAAATATTTAGGATGCTTAAGTATGACCGGATCTGACGCACGCTCTAAACAATTTCTCTTCTTTCTTCTCACTGAACAAGCCAAAAGCTGCAAAGGAGAAGTGGAGAGATAAACACAATGAAAGGAAACATTTTATCTTCCTGTTTTCTTTTTAATGCCCGTGCCGCCAACGCATAGCGTCGTGCGTGGCTCATCGGTTGACACCGCGCCTGGAGTTACTCTAAGGTAGCATATACAGTAACTCTAGCCACGCCGAACATCTCGCGGCACATTGCGGCGGCCGCGGTAACTATGCAGGTTACGATGTTGAATACAGCCGACATCAGGGTCCCTTCAGTATGTGACGCGGCTGAGTTGGGTACATGACGTCGTTTGTCAAGATAAGAGAAAGCGATATCTACCTAACATCTAAAGGGGCCTTGCAACATTTTTTCTAAAGTGGTCAGAAAACGCTGCCGATTGTTAGTCGAGGATGCTAAAAAAATAGCTGCATATCCGCGGGGTGAATGATGGAGAGGGGGGCGAAGCATCTGTCTTTCCATTCGTTCTTGCTTCCATCCGTCCATGCGTCCGTCTGTGCGACCGTCCGTGCGTGCGCCTGTACGTGCTGTCCGCATGTCCATCCATGCGTCCGTCCCTGCGTTCGTCCATGCACCTACCCCTGCGTCCGTCCATGCGCCCATCCGTCCGTGAAGTCATCCGTGCGTCCGTCCATGTATCTGTGTGTCCGTTCGTCCATCTAGTCAACACTCCAAGTACCACCATCTCGCATCTTTTCATCATATATTCCTCATATAGAAGCACCGCTACCCAGCGGACATTCCAAGAACTAAACGAGAGGTGGCGCACGCACACTTTCTTATGGCTTGCGCTTCGTGTCTACTTCCCACGTTTAACCACCTCGAGTTCATGGTATATACTAGTTCACTGTATTCATGGCACTGCGGCTCAACGCTCGCTAAACCTTTCTAAAACCAAGGAGGTTACGCACAGCGAGTATAACGTAGCACCCCTTTCTCGTCAGATAGTTCTCAATGTACATGCTAATGGCTGCTAATTGGGAATGAAAGACAAAAGAATTCTGCTTTCAGTCAACGTGCACGCTGTGAATTTTTTATTGTTCAACAACGCACAGAAGAAGTCTCCGACCGGCACCAGCTTGCAGGTCCAAGCGTAAGACATGTTACGTACTACGACGGGGGACGAACGGGTGCCGCTTTAAGGAGCTTCGCCCCTAAAACACGCGTCCCCAGAACTTACAGTTGATTCGAGCTGATTTGAGCGTCGTAAGCTGCGAAGTTACGTCGGCCGCCACGTGCCCGCGCTCGCGATCACACTGGAAATAAGCCACACGTTGGATGGAAAAAGGAAGAAGGAAATGCCCTCAAGGTCATAAAACGGGAAGACGTAACTTCCTTCCCCCATGTCAACTCTCCCTGCTTTGTTTTCTGCGCGACCGTCGAGACGAGAGAAGAGAGAAAGCAGTTGGAGCGTGCGACGAATTTGTAACTCCGCCCGTACTGGACGGATTCCAATAATTCTTGCGCTGGTCGATTCGTGAGGCAATGGACTTTTTCAATGAAGCGATGCTATGTTTAATTGGAGATATACTGCATGGGCCCTTCAACTTTGATTGTAATTTCCCCGCCACGCGCTGCGTTCAAACGTTTAGCTCACATTCTTGCAAGAGCCTCGAGTACCGATGGACAGCATTTTCTGACCATGCTCAAAAACTGTCGCGGGAACCCTCTTAAGAAAACGCACGTTTTGTACAAATTAGTTTGAGAGACCTTTTTGAAACCTGCATTTCAGTAATCGCCATTGTCTCTCTGCACCACTGCACCGCCGATCTACAATAACAGATTATTGACATTACTCTTACGCTCCAAAAACAATGGTGTAGCTGAAGAATAGTTCTGCCACGCAACAATAATCGTTGTCTAACTTTCTCGCGTTCCCTTTCTTCAAAACCCGGCGCAGGCCACTTTCTTGTCAAGAATGGCTTGTCACACTGAAAACGCGCGCGTCTTTCGTGACCGGGAACGACCGTAACCATGGTGATAACGCGAGGAAAGTACACGAAGTAGACGACGATTGTTGCAGCGTGGCAGAAATACTCCCCAAGTACTCGCTCTTTTCTTCGAGTGTACGAGACATGTCACAGAAAGAAACTTTCAGCCAAGCAGTTTGCACTCGCCTTTCTGTAAAAGACATCCAGTGGCTTGCCGATTCTGCATTCAATCAACTAAGACTCACTCTTGTATTTCATTGGCGTTTTAATGTTGGCCTGTCTGCAGTTTTTATGATTTACCCTCACTTTACTCAATTGCGAATCTGAATACGTTGCTAAGTTTTGTATGCAATTAATGTATCATTTATTGTTTCACCAAACCCTTTTAAGTTTACGTAGCCCTCCACTACGACGTGCCTCATGGTCATACAGTGGTTTTGTGACATTGACCACCAACATATGTTCTTATATATTTTCCATTGTTCTTCGTAGGTCTCCGGTCTTTCCTTGCTGCTCGGCCAGCAACTAGGTCACATGTCCCATCTGCCTGCAGGCGTTCTCATGATGTGCCTCAGCATCTTGTGCTCCTTCATGTCCGAGCTCGTCAGCAACGCCGGCACCGTCACGGTTCTGCTGCCCGTATTTGCAGCTTTGGTGAGCACGTGTGAACAGCGCCAATTCCGTGCTTTATCGCGCAGCATCGCTATAGATTGTTCAAGGCCTCGGTGTTGTTCTGTGTTTCTTCGCTGAGTATTTGAGTCTTTTAAGCTGCAATTGGGCCGCATGTCACGCAACACTGGCCATCTTTCGAAAATTATACCAACAGCAAGGAACAGGAGACAACGGGGTTCTTGTCAGAGTGAAGAAAACCATCTAGTGCAGCAAATGCATTTTTTCATAGACCGAAAATGTTTGCTGGCTTCACGATCTATAAGAAGAGATGTTCTGTAGAGCTTCCTAAGCGCAGACCGAGGGGAACTTGTATAGCATTTTTAAATTTACGAAGTTGCATATGCACGGATTAAGACATCAGCAAGAATAAGCTGAGTGCTGTTATGAAATAGAAGCGTGTGAGCTAAAAATATATTTCACGTGTCGTGATAGACCTGTTGTGTGCCGACATAAAGGCAGCTTACGAAGTCCGACGGTGGTGGCCGTAAATGTTTTTACTCGAATACTGGCTAGGGAATCGCTGTCGACTCCATTTTTTTGAAAGATTAAGTCCAAGAGAAACTCTGTCTTGAGTGGTAGGGCGAAAATAGGCTATATAAGTGCACAGAATGTTGGATTCGAGAATAGAGAAACGTCACTGATCGCCACTATAGACAAAGTCTAAACGTAGATTTCGGCGAAAGTGCGATTCCTTACTCTGTAGTGTGACAAAACCTGTTTCACTGAACAAAGACCATTTTATAGGCTATGGTCACGGTAACCATTTTCTTTCGAGGTACCAGCGGGAAAATTCAAGAGTGAATTATATTCTATGATTTATGTAATCTTCACGATAACAATGTTTCTTTCTATTACTGTTCTTCAAGGCTGAAGACCTGCACATAAATCCGCTACTCTTAATGATACCGGCGACCCTCACCAGCAATTTCGCCTTCATGCTGCCAGTGGGGACTCCGGCGAATGCCATTGTTTACGAGCACGCAGGCCTGAAGGTATCCGATCTGGTGAGTTGACCTCATAAAACGGGAATGCTGCATTAGCGGAACACACATACGAGACATGACTTTAAGGGCGAAAATCCGTCCCGAGAGTCCATGTAATTGATATCAAAATAAAATAGACCACAGGGAAATAAGAGACCGGCGTTTCAATATCAGTGTGCAGGTAGAAAGATCCGTGATATGTGGGTTTCTCTAATCTTTAATGTAGAGTATCTCTACTCTTGCAGGTACTCCCAGGGATTCTGGTGAAAGCCATCACAATCTTCACCACAGTGGCCGTGACGTTCGTGCTCGGCGACCCGATCTTTGGCATGTTCAGCGAAGCGGACTGGTTGCCACCCGCCGTTGAGGTCAAACTCAACGGCACCGCATCACACGTTAGCCGTTTGGCGCGCAGCATGTCGTTGTTATGACTGTGACAACAAGATGCACACAAAAGGACGTGTGTTACCAACAGTGTTTCCAGCGAGGACGCTCGTCCGAAGTGCAAGGCAAACTCTACATGAGCAAACCAGAACCTTGCACCAACGCGAAGCTGTGGTGACACTGGTCCAGAAATCGGCGAACACGCGTAATTATGTATATAGTCGGTCAAAGTGTGCCCGTTCGTGCGTTACGCAACACGCCGTGAGCGTACGCTGTAAATAAGAAAATCTGGAGATTAAAGCCAAGAAACCTGCAGTAGGAATCGCGAAGCCTCCTTCGTGGTTGTCTTCTCGTCAGGTACAGTACCTTTGCGCCGTTTAACAATTACATGCTCCCACCTGTTTAACCAACCTGTTTAACCCACCTGTTTAACAATTACATGCTCACTTCCTATAGCCGCAAAGTCACGAAACGCCTTGTGATCTTGGAGGCTCTCTATCTGACGATACAGGCAGCTTACCGGCATTGCCTATGCCTTGAGACGCCACATATGTTTTCCGTCCGAGAAATGACTCTCGACTCAGAGCTTTCATGCTTTTCCGTGGCATGCCAGAATTTAGCGGCCACCTACCGGTTGGGGAAAACATCGCCTGCTAAGGTGACGTCATCTGGCAATGAGAATATGCCACATTCCTCGTCACGTGTGGCAGAGGTTATGGGTTCGGTTCCTGCAGGCGACTTGCTCCCCCACCCTCTTTCATTTTTTTCTTCACCTTAAAATTGTACTGCACTTAAGTAAAAAATTGCGACTAACGCCAAACTATATTTTCGTTGGCTTCATTATCTCTTGGCGTCCTATGGCTAACGGCTTAACTAGGTTGTGAACATTTATGTACCTTAAACAGGCTACAAATATAAGCAAGCTGTTGTGAGATATTCTACACTAATTTTCAACGCAAGAGTTATCTCAAAGTCTGAAACCAGGTTAGAAATTTTTGACTGTTCTTACTGTTTTGCTGTGGAGAGGTTGATGTTCATATTACCACGGGTACTCTACATCAATAAGCTTCGCAGAGAGAAAAATAATAATAACGAATGGTACCCAAAATGAACATTCTGCAAAAATAAAAAAAAAAACAATATCACACTGAGACAAGTTGAAGTAGTATGTAAGTGTACATTTTGCTTGCAGCGGTTCTCTCTGTCATATAACATTCACACGCGCACCTGTCTATTTCTACTCGAAGTATAAGTACTAAGACATCATTTCAGATATCTCAACCCCTAGCTGCACATCAAAAGCTCTCACCTAGTCCCACTTTCATTAACAAGGCCGCCAGGAACGTATTCGAATTTTTCCGAAGATGCACCTCAGCCCATGATCCAAGTAATTTCTTCAATATAATGGGCTGCCTCTCCAAATTTGCTATAGTTTCTTTCTTAATATTTATCTTTCATTTGTGTACTTTACACGCTTCAAAAGAATATAGTGAACATTTTCATCTTCATGACCACAGTGGCATTGCCGTGAGTTGGATCGATGTATTTTGTGCAAGCAAATGTTTGTGTTTGCTACTTCCAGTCGGAGTTCGTAGATAAACATCTCAAAGTGTCTTGGGAGATCTGTCGCTATTGAAAATTTTCCGTGTGGCTCAACTTCAAAAATTATTGATTTCTTTGACTTAGGGCAATCAAAGCACTTCTCCATAGAACAGTGGTTAGCTCCTTGCGTTACAAAACTTTGAATCTTCGCCACAAATATAGGCATTCCACAATCCCGTCCTTCGTTCGACGTTTTCTTGGCTAGGCTGTCTGCCTCTTTATTACCCCTTAGTTTAATGTGGCTGGGTAT